>CM073585.1:96159186-96504815 GCA_037074715.1 Magnolia kwangsiensis
CTAAACCTACACCTAATCCTATTCTCAACTACCTAACCTAAACCTAAACCTAAACTTGAAAACCCAAACCAAAACTCGATCCCGAACCCAAACCTGATTTTCTAAACCTAAACCTTAACCTATTCTCAATTCCCTACAACTATAAGCTATAACCTACCTACAACCTAAACCTATAACCATAATGTGTTCTCAAATCCCTAAACCTAAACCTACACTTAATCTTATTCTCAACTACCTAACATAAACCTAAACCTAAACTTGAAAACCCAAAGCAAAACCCGATCCTGAACCCAAACCCGATTTCCTAAATCTAAACCTTAACCTATTCTTAATTCCCTATAGCTATAACCTATAACCTACCTATAACCTTAACCTAAAACCTAAAACCTAAATGTGTTCTCAAATCCCTAAACCTAAACCTACACATATTCCTATTCTCAACTACCTAAACCTAAACTTGAAAACCCAATCCCGAACCCGAACCTGATTTCCTAAACCTAAACCTTAACCTATTCTCAATTCCATAAACCTATAACTTATAACCTACCTATAACCTTAACTTAAAACCTAAACCTTAACCTATTCTCAATTCCCTACAGCTATAACCTATAACCTACCTATAACCTACCTATAACCTTAACCTAAAACCTAAACCTATTCTCATCTACCTAACCTAAACCTAAACCTAAACTTGAAAACCCAAACCAAAACCCAATCCTGAATCCGAACCTGATTTCCTAAACCTAAACCTTAACCTATTCTCAATTCCCTAAACCTATAACCTATAACTTAAAACCTAAAACCTAAAAGTGTTCTCAAATCCTTAAACCTAAACCTACACCTATTCCTATTCTCAACTACCTAACATAAACCTAAACCTAAACTTGAAAACCCAGAGCAAAACCCGATCCCGAACCCAAATTCGATTTTCAAAACCTAAACCTTAACCTATTCTCAATTTCCTACAGCTATAACCTATAACTTACCTATAACCTTAACCTAAATCCTAAACCTTAACCTATTCTCAATTCCCTATAGCTATAACCTATAACCTACCTATAACATTAACCTAAAACTTAAACCTAAAACCTAAATGTGTTCTTAAATCCCTAAACCTAAACCTATACCTAATCCTATTCTCAACTACCTAACCTAAACCTAAACCTAAACTTGAAAACCCAAACCTAAACCCGATCCTGAACCCGAACTCGATTTCTTAAACCTAAACCTTAACCTATTCTCAATTCTCTAAACCTAAACCTAAATTTTAAATGTATTCTCAAATCCCTATAACCTATAACCTACCTATAACCTTAACCTAAAACCTAAACCTTAACCTATTCTCAATTCCCTACAGCTATAACCTATAACCTACCTATAACCTTAACCTAAAACCTAAACTTAAAACCTAAATGTGTTCTCAAATCCCTAAACCTAAACCTACACCTAATCCTATTCTCAACTCCTAAACCTAAACCTAAACCTAAACTTGAAAACCCAAACCTAAATCTGATCCCGAACCCGAACCCGATTTCCTAAACCTAAACCTTAACCTATTCTCAATTCCCTAAACCTAAACCTAAGACCTAAATGTATTATGAAATCCCTAAACCTAGACCTACACCTACACCTAATCCTAATCTCAACTCCCTAACCCAAACCTAGACCTAAACTTGAAAACCCAAACCTATACCCGATCCCGAACCCGATTTCCTAAACCTAAACCTTAAACCTATTCTCAATTCCCTAAACCTAAACCTAAGACCTAAATGTATTATCAAATCCCTAAACCTAGACCTACACCTACACCTAATCCTAATCTCAACTCCCTAACCCAAACCTAAACCTAAACTTGAAAACCCAAACCTAAACCTGATCCCGAACCCGAATGTATTCTCAAATCCCTAAACCGAAACCTACAACTAATCCTAATCTCAACTCCCTAACCTAAACCTAAATCTAAACTTGAAAACCCAAACCTAAACCCGATCCCAAACCCGAACCCGATTTCTTAAACCAAAACCTTAACCTATTCTCAATTCCCTAAACCTAAACCTAAGACCTAAATGTATTCTCAAATCCCTAATCCTAGACCTACACGTAATCCTAATCTCAACTTCCTAACCCAAACCTAAACCTAAACTTAAAAACTCAAACCTAAACCCAATCCCGAACCCGAATCCAATTTCCTAAACCTAAACCTTAACTTATTCCCAATTCCCGAAACCTAAACCTAATACCTAAATGTATTCTCAAATCCCTAAACTTAGACCTACACTTAATCCTAATCTCAACTCCCTAACTCAAACCTAAACCTAAATTTGAAAATCCAAACCTAAACCCGATCTCAAACCCGAATGTATTAATTCTCAAATCCTTAAACTGAAACCTACAACTAATCCTAATCTCAACTCCCTAACCTAAACCTAAACCTAAACTTGAAAACCCAAACCTAAACCCGATCCCGAACCCGAATCAAATTTCCTAAACCTAAACCTTAACCTATTCTCAATTCCCTAAACCTAAACCTAAAACTTAAATGTATTCTCAAATCCCTAAACCGAAACCTACACCTAATCCTAATCTCAACTCCCTAACCTAAACCTAAACCTAAACTTGAAAACCCAAACCTAAACTCGATCCCGAACCCGAACCCGAATTCCTAAACCTAAACCTTAAGCTATTCTCAATTCCCTAAACCGTAGCTTATAACCTAAACCTAAACCTTAACCTAAACTAAACATATAACTTTAACCTAAACCAAAACCTATGACCTAAAACCTTAACCTATAACCTATAACCTAAACTTATAACCTATGACCTAACCTTAACCTATAACCTAAAACCTAATTCTAAATGTATTCTCAAATTCCTAAACCTAAACCTACACCTAATCCTAATCTCAACTCCTTAAACCTAAACCTAAACTTGAAAACCCAACCTAAATCCAATCCCGAACCCGAACCCGATTTCCTAAACCTAAACGTTAACCAATTTTCAATTCCCTAAACTTATAGCTTATAACCTAAATCTAAACCTTAACCTAAACCTTAACCTAAATTTATAACCTTAACCTATACCTAAACCAAAACCTATGACTTAAAACCTTAACCTATAACCTATAACCTAAACTTGTAACCTATAACCTAACCTTAACCTAAACCTTAACCTATAACCTATAACCTAACCTTAACCTAAACCTTAACCTATAACCTAAAACTTAAACCTAAGCCTAAGCCTAAGCCTAAAACTTAAATGTATTCTCAAATCCCTAAACTTAAACCTACACCTAATCCTAATCTCAACTCCCTAACCTAAACCTAAACCTAAACTTGAAACTCAAACATAAACTCGATCCCAAACCTGAACCCGATTTTCTAAATCTAAACCTTAACCTATTCTCAATTCCCTAAACCTATAGCTTATAACCTAAACCTAAACCTTAACCTAAACGTAAACCTAAACCTATAACCTATAACCTAAACCTAAACTTAAAACCTAAATGTATTCTCAAATCCCTAAAACTAAACCTACACCTAATCCTAATCTCAACTCCCTAACCTAAACCTAAACCTAAACCTAAACTTGAAAATCTAAACCTAAACCCGATCCTGAACCCGAACCCGATTTCCTAAACATAAACCTTAACCTATTCTCAATTCCCTAAACCTATAGCTTATAACCTAAACCTAAACCTATAACCTATAATCTAAACCTAAACCTAAACCTAAAACCTAAATGTATTCTCAAATCCTTAAAACTAAACCTATACCTAATTCTAATCTCAACTCCCTAACCTAAACCTAAACCTAAACTTGAAAATCCAAACCTAAACTCGATCCCGAACCCGAACCTGATTTCCTAAACCTAAACGTTTACCTATTCTCAATTCCACATCGTCTGCTAAATCCAATGTTTATTGTATTAGAATGGAATAAAAGATTGGCCTAAACCACCCAAAGAACTTCAAATTCATATGTAGCCCACCTGATTATTGGACTTAATTTTTTGGCCTCACATGATCATCATGGTGGAATGAACCTATTGTATGGGTTGAATGTGATGAACACGGCCGAAAAATGCATTACCTTGACACTTTCTAGGGGAAAATCAAAAGGGAAAAAAGGTATTTTGGTCAATTGATTCCCCTAAAAGCATATTTCAACCTTGTAATTAATGGCATATTTTTTAATTCATTTATTTTATCTTTGTTGAATGTTACATTTTGACTTTTTTATTTTCTTGTGTGCAGGATTTTAATTAATCGTGCCTAAATTTAGGCCTACAGTACTTCAGCCTTTTGACGCCACTCGTGCTAGGAGTAGACCACAGAGGATTTGTTTTTTTTTTTTAAATTTATTTTTATTCAAGACCATTTTTAATTTATTGTTGTAAATAATAAATTTTTTTTTATTGTGAAGTAATATAAATTTTGTTTAATATTTAGCTTTAATTATATTGTAACATTTTTTTATGTTTAAAATATTAAAAAATACAGGTTTCAATTGAATTATATTGGTTTTTTCATTAGCAGGTCTTTCAACATCTAGGACGGTCTAAGACCGTCCTTTTTAGTCTAAAACAGTTTTTAAATAGGACGGCTGAAAACAGTCCTTTTTAGGGACGGTCGGACGGTCTAAGACCGTCCTTTTTAGGACCATTAAAGACAGCTTTTAACCATCCTTTTTAAGGACGGTCTATGACCGTCCTTTGCAAGGACGGTCCATATCCGTCCTTTTATATTGCCTATGACAGTCCTTTTTAGGGACGGTCTAAGACCATTAGAGACAGCTTTTAACCGTCCTTTGCAGGGATGGTCCATATCCGTCCTTTTATGGTTCATCAGAGACTGCCTATAATAGTCTTTTTTGTTAACGGTCATGGACCGTCCTTTTTAGGTTCAAAACAGACATTTACTATAGACGGTCTATGACCGTCTTTCTTTAGAGACGGTTCGTGACAGTCCTTTTTTAGAGACGGTTTATGGCCGTCCTTTAAGTAATACGATGCCCCAAAATATGACGGCCCTTGCGACGGTCCAAGACCGTCCTTTATGGCCCTTTGAGACGATTTTCAGCTGTCCTTTTTTCACTGTTTTGGCGTAGTGTGTTAAATTAGGAATTTTTCCTTTGTCACAAGGTGATGGATTAACATGGTATGTAGAACAGAGTACTTTGTACTTTGTATGCAATGATGTTTTTTTTTTTTTCCATGTGTACAATTAGTTATTAGCCATAAAGAGCAAGCTTTCTGGTTTTCTTCTGCTTGCCGATAAATGTTTTAAGGAAAGTTACTTGCTTTGGAGCATTCTCAATTTCTTGTTCTTAAAAATGCATGCACCGTCTTATCCGCTTTCTCCAATATCCTGTCTGCATTTTTGTATTAATCTGTTTGAAAATGTTTTTCCTAATGTAGGAATATTTGGGAATTGATTTTGAATTTAAAGGTCTTGTTTTTTGTTTGGATTTTATGTGTCCATCCTGAAACGCAATTTTGTTACAAGTGTATTTGGGTGGACAATACATAAACAATCCTACATTGTCAAATGTTACGTTTCTAGTTGAAGGTTGTAAATCATTCTTGACTGAATCAATTTGGTAGTCTATATGCTCTCATTCTTCGGGGCTTTAGATGGAAATGTTGGAATTATAATTTGCCTACTAGAAAGTCTCAAAATTTATATGATGAAAAAAGGGCATTCTAAATGTTAATGCTTCCTTTTCCAGGTAAACGGTTCTATGCCCACAGAATTGCTTTGCTTGCTTCTTCAGACGCATTCTGTGCAATGTTTGACTATGGTTATCAGGTAAGTCTAGCCATATTTTCACATTCAACACATCGTACATCAGTACATTGTCATACATCTTCACACAAGGTGATTTGCAGGATTTTTAGTCAATAGCATCTCCACCTACAAAGCCATGGCATGGTAAGTTCACTTGTTTACTTGTAAGAATCAAACCGCCTTTCTTGAATCTAATTTTCTTTGCATAATTCTCTTTGATGTATGTATTTCATCATCACGATTTTCAGGTTTTTTGGAAACAACAGCTTGTCTGATACACTGCTATCCCAAAAAAGCTATAAACTTCTTAATGTGTATGTATATCTGACTCATTTGTACTGAACTAGTAGCTTTAATATGTATTTTGATGCAATATTGAGTTGAATTCCAATCTCTAACGCTGATACCGATTAATTTCTTTTTGCTATTTTGTTTTGCAGGTTATAGTCATGGATGAATGGGAGCTAGATCGATGGGTTTTATTTATTTATTATTATTATTTTGAAACTAACCAATTTATTATTGTAAATATTATTCATGGCAGCTCTAGTAGAGTAGAGAAGGGAAATGGCTACAACATCAAACAAAGAAGCCTCTATCTACTTTCTTGTAAGTTGCTTTGTAAGCCATAGCCCATCCTACCAATGCAACAACCAATTTTTTTGGCTTGCACATTTCGTGCGCCATATCAACACATAAGGTGACATGCCTAATGCTAACCTTTTACTTAGTGGCATCAAATGAATGGCTAAGATGAAAACTGTCAAGGAGATTTTTGGGCACAATCCATCCACGGTTGGATGCAATAGACAAATGGTCTGGATTACCAAACAAAGGGCCCCACTTTGGGAAATCCAGAAGGCCTGTAATGTCCCTGGATGAAGGTTGTGTACCATATAGTCTAATAAATGCACATGAATGTTGGAGGAGTGTTGGGTTGCATGTGAAAGGGCACATAGGCATGTATTTTTTTTTATAGAAAAACAATCACTAGGCACTATCTACTTCCCAAGAGGAATGTGAAATCAGGTGGGCCTTGACCAAAAAGGTCACTGATAAGGTCCATCCATCCTTATGCTTTATAAAATTCGAATACCATAACGTACTACTAGAAAGGCATATAAACGGTCAGTAAATCTCACATGAAGCAACGGCGAGTACAACCGCCAGTAAATCCCACATGAACTGGCACCCAGCAGAACTGCCAGTAAAGGAAATTGACTGCTGGTAAAGCCTTTATCGACGCAGGCTTTACCGGCTGTTACTTGACCGTGGGCAAAGGGTTTGTCGGCAGTTTTCTGGTGCCTTTGCCGGTGGTCAAAACCGCCGATAAAAGCCAGTTTACTTGTACCACTTAAAAAAATATCCAAAGGCTACCCAAGATCCCACAACATCTACAGGCTCTGATCAATCTGGTGGAGCTTCCATTGCCGAAGGTGGACGGCCAACCTGAAGGCGCTGAGGCCACTGTCGATATCCTCCGAGGAAGCGACGAGTACTTGAAGAAGGCCTTCGATCTCTTCTACCTCGCCTTCAAGCAATTCATTACCGAAGAATCGCCGGACTGGATAGTCAATGACATCTTCCCAAGTTGGGTGGGCAATGTCGCAAGTGGATTCAAAGTCCCCCGTGTCTTCTTCTCTATTATTCAGCTATCGTGATTGTATTCTTTGGGCCAATCGAAGACAGCCTAAGGAAAATGTGGCCATCACCAAAAAGCGTGGCGTCCCCGCCTGAGTGGTTTGAATTCGATTCGTCCGTTGCCGTTCCGCCCCATGAGACCGCTAGCTTCTACCATGGGATTTTCAGCCCAGATGAATCGAGCTTCTCGATTTTGGATCGTTTGGTGCTAAGACTCCAAGGGTGTTCGGCAATGACAATTCGGAGTTGCAATGACTTCCAAGTGGAGTACTTGGGCTTACTCAAGAAATTGCACAAGAGATCGATCATTCCAATCAGATTACTTCCACCAACGCCACCAGAGAAGAGAGAAACGACTGACCCCAAGTGGGTAAACACACTCAGATGGCTCGATAAACAGCCTACCAGATCAGTGGTGTTCGTTTGCTTCGGGAGTGAGCATAAATTGAAAAGAGATCAAGTGGTTGAGATTTCCCATGGCCTTCAACTATCCAATTTGCCATTTATATGGGCCCTCAGGACTCCCATATGGGCAACCAATGACATACCCTTCCGCCGGGATTTGAGTGCCAAATTGGCAGTCGTGGGGTCGTCTATATGGGTTGGGCCCCTCAGTTGGAGATACTGGCCCACCCTTCCATCGGCAGATCTTTGTTTCACTCTGGGTGGGCGTCCACCACTATGGGCATGCTCTAATCATCTTGCTTGTGAACGTCCATTCATAGGATGCGAGGACGTTGGTGGATAAGGGTCTAGCTATAAAAGTTGAGATAAATGACGATAGGTCCTTCCACAGGGATGCAGTCGCTCAGTCGCTGAGGCTGGCCATGGTCGAAGAGTAAGGAGAAAGGTTTAGGCTTAAATCGTTAGAAATGAAGGCCATTTTCAGTGATCAGACACTCCATGAAAACTACATGAATGAATTTATCAACTTCCTCAAAAGCTCTAAGACATAAAGGGCAACTGATCTGAAATAAAATGTAAAGATATGGTTGTTAGAATTCCAAATTTTTATATGATATGATTTGTATTCTCAGGGAACTTTCCCATTGAATGTGAACTTCGTTCTGTTGGATCATGGTTGCTTTAATCCATCCGTTGATCTTATGGCCCCATCATTGGTGAATAATTAGGGCTGGATGCTGACCTTTTTTTCATCATGGTGGGTGGATCTCTGACTATGAGGCCCACCTGATGTATTTGCCTTACATCCACATTTTACATCCGTTAATCATTTTGGTGGCTGACAGTCTTGGCGGATCTCTTGTGCCCCACATGTGGACAATACAGCGGGGCTACATATACTACACTCGGTATTCAAACACTTCAGCTTTCACTCCCATGCCAACTCAAATCACACATTCTTTAAAAGCTCACCACTTTCTGTAAAAGCTTCCTGTTCGAGGATGTGTATTAATACATATAAAGGATCTTTAACACTCCAACACCCCATGACATATGTGCCATTGTAGATTTTTAAGTATCCACATTTGTCACATGTGCTTACCTAGGACATGCATATGACTACTGAAAATCATTTTTAAATAAATTCTTTTTATGCCATTTGTTGTTGCCCATCTTCAGGCATCCAACGTGCCATATTTGCTAATTTAGCATGTGTGACGGATGGATAGCATCATAGTGTGGAATGTTCGTGGAATTGGCAACCAAAGGACGGTTAAGACTGCTAAAAGGATTATCAGGAAACATGATCCTAGGATCTTGGTGCTTCTAGAGCCTATGCTTGGTGATGGGAAAAGAGTGCAAATTGGCCTTTCTTTAGGCTTTCATTCATCCTATTCTAACTGGGATGTAGGTGGCAAGATTTGGCTATTTCACAGGTCCTTTGTCTCTGTTTCTCTTCTCTTCAAATCTGACCAATGTTTGTCGATAGTTGCTTCCGATCAAAACAACGATTGCCCATTATATTTCACCTTTGTCTATGCAAGGTGTGCTCGGGTTCTTAGGAGATCTCTCTAGGCGGACTTGGCTTCCCTTGCATCTTCGATCCAAGGCCCATGGGTGGTGTGTGGGGACTTTAATGCAGTTGTCAAAGACTCAGAAAGACAAAGTCGCAGAGCTGCAAATAGAGCCTTCTCTGTTGAATTTACTGATGCTATTAATTGTGCGGGTCTCCTAGATGCGGGTTTTTCAGGTAATAGGTTCACTTGGAGCAATAACCAGTCGAGTTCCTCTCGGATTTGGGCCAGGCTGGACCGTGTTCTCATTGATGTTAGATGGTCCATTCAGTTCCCGTAATTTCAGGTCACCCACTTACCGCGCACGCAGTCGGATCATGTGCCACTTCTCCTATCGCTACCTCAGCAACCAAGATGTGGCCCAAAGCCTTTCCGCTTTCAACGAATGTGGATGACTCACGAGAATTATTCTAATGTGGTCAGGACAGCATGGAAAAAGGTCGATTCAAATCATCCAATTTACAATGTTCTCTCCCGGCTCAAGCAAGTTAAAAAAGATCTCAAAACTTGGAATAATGAGGAATTTGGGAACATCTTTGAGCAGATCCTATCTACAGAACGCCGTGTGGATGAGATGGAGGCTAAGATGCAAGATTTTTCAGGCCCGGTAGATCAGTTTCTCAGCCTGCAGCAGGAGCTTAACTTTAACTCGGCCAGGTTGGAATCTTTGGAGCTTAGGCAGGAAATTTTTTGAAAATAAAAATCCAGAGTGGATTGGCTGAAGGAGGGAGATAAGAACACAAAGTTTTTTCATGCTTCAGCCATGGATAAACAAAGTCGCACATACATTAGACACGTGGAGCTGGATACAGGTCAGATTGCCGATAACCAGGATGATATTAAAGCAGCAGCGGTAGCTCATTTTCAACAGATTTTCTCTGTTGAGCCGGCTCGAGTGGATCAGAATCTTCTTTAATGCATTCCACATAAGGTCACGCAGGCCCATAATGAAATGTTGATGGCAATTCCTTCGATTTTAGAGGTTCACTCTACAGTTCATTCCATTCTGGCTGACAGTGCGACGGGGCCAGACGGTTTTTCAACTGCTTTTTTTTAGTCTTCATGGGAAGTGGTTGGTCAAGACATTCATAGGGTTGTTTCTTTCTTCTTCCAAGGAGGGAAATTACCTAGAGCTGTGACTTCCTCAATCATCTGCCTTATTCCAAAATCAGGTTCTCCAAAAAAATTTGATGATTTCCGACCAATTAGCTTGTGTAACTGTTTGTATAAAATTTTTGCTAAGGTGGTTGCTTCTAGGCTGAGTCAGATTCTCCCTTTGATTATTTCTCCAGAACAAGGGGCTTTTGTACTGGGCCGTTCGATAGCTGAGAATATTGCGTTAGCACAAGAGTTGTTTCGAGAATTAAACAGGCCAGTCCGCGGGGGAAATATTGTGCTAAAACTAGACATGGACAAAGCCTATGACAGGGTGAACTGGGATTTTCTTATCCAGGTTTTACATCGCTTTGGGTTCAGTCAGACTTGGATTGAGATGGTCGAGAAGTGTTGGGCAAATAGCTGGTTTTCAGTTCTAATTAATGGAGATATGGCTGGTTTTTTTAAATCCTCAAGGGGATTGAGGCAGGGGGACCCTCTCTCACCTAGCTTGTTCATTATTGCTGCCGAGGTGCTTAGAATGGGGTGTTAAAAACTTGTTATCTCTTCAGATTACTCGGCCGTTTGCTCTTAGTAAGGGGTGCCCTATGATATCTCATTTACTCTATGCCGATGATACATTGATATTCACAAACGGGAGTAAGTCCTCTCTTCAAGAGTTCAAAAGGTTCCTGGATTCCTATCAAGCTGCCTCGGGTCAAAGAATTAATCAAAGGAAATGCTCATGCTATTGTCCCAAAAAGATGTCGCCCACTCATCTCAGAAGCATTGAAGGAATTCTCGGTTTTGGTAAATCAGCTTCAACTCTACATTATCTAGGGGTTCCTATAGCAGAAGGGCGTCTTACAGCTAGTGTGTTTAAGCCTTTGGTGGATAAGGTGGTGGGCCGGATTAATGGGTGGAAGGCTCGTATTCTATCACAAGCAGGGCGTTTGGTCTTCATTAAGAATGTTTTATCTAGTATTCTGATTCATTCTATTGCGGCAGTTCATATTCATGTGCAGGTGCTTAAGTCTATTGAGAGACATATGGCAAACTTCTTTTGGGGTTGGGCTGAAGGAAAACAGAAGTGTCACTGGAAGGCTTGGAATTTGATGACTACGCCTAAGGATGAGGGGGGAGTTGGAATTAGAAAGCTTGAAGACATTATGAGGGCGTTCCGGCTTAAAATGGCGTGGACAATTAAATTTGGCAAGGAGGATAATGTATGGAAATCGTTTATGGCAGCAAAGTATCTTCCTCAAGAGTTGCCTGGGGGGCTGGCTGTGTCAAGTCGGCTTTCCTCTCCCATGTGGAGGAGAATTAGGGCGCTTATTCCTACGGTGGAATCTCATGTTCAATGGCAGATTGGTGAAGGCAAGTGCAGTTTTTGGAGGGTGAATTGGACTGGTCTGGGGCCCCTCATCCATCTTAGTGATACTGATGTGCCGGTCGAACTACAGGGTGTCCAAGTTTGTCAGGAGATGGATGCTTTTGGGTCTCTTCCCCCTTCAGCCGCCCTTATCTTTCTCCCTCAGCATGTCATTGACCATGTGTTTCAGGCAGGTTTTTGTACCTCAGAGGATTTGGATGTTCCCGTTTGGTCGTTAATGCCATCGGGGGATTTTTCTATAAAATCAGCATGGTCGTTGTCCAGGGCCCCTAACCCAACTCGGAGCTGGTCAAGATGGGTTTGGCACAAGAAGCTTCCTCCCAAAATTTCTCTCTTCGTTTGGAAAGTGATCCAAGATGCAGTCCCCGTAGATTGTGCGATGCAATCTCGAGGTGTCCATCTTGCGTCTAGGTGTGCTTGTTGCTATAGTCGAGTCTCCTCGAATTTCGTCAACGAAACTTCTTTTCATTTGTTTGTTGACAGCTATTTGGCGTAATTAGTTTGGTCAGCTATTGATAGTTGGTTGGGGATTATCGTCATGCCAGCAATATTGATTAAGGTAAGGTTTTTTCAATGGTGGGCGGTTGTTGAGTCTATGCAACGCAAGCTGGTAATTATGATGTTGATTCCCTGTATTATTATTTGGGAGCTGTGGAAAGCTCGAAATGCTGCAATTTTGGATGGTAGAAGCGTCTCTTCGGATCGCGTGGTTGCAAAGATAAAATGGTGGGCGAATTTGCTTACTGCTTATATGAGTGATAATTGTTGGAATACCCTTTTATGTCCAAATAGGACCTCGTTGAGCCATACAAGAAGTGTTGGATGCCCAGTTCTGATCAAGTGGGAGAGATCATTGTCCGGATGGGTTAAAATAAATGTTGATGGCTCCGCAAGAGGAAATCCGGGAAGTTCTGGTGGTGGTGGAATTTGTAGAGGGCCGAGAGGTGAATTCATTTTTTCTTTTTCAGGTGGCTACGGTTTTGGAACTAACACAATGGCCGAACTTTGTGCGGTGCATGATGGGATTTATATCGATTTTCAGAGGGGCCTTAGCAGTATCATTATTGAGTCGGATTCGCGTCTCGTAGTAGATCTCATCAATGGTGTGGCTCAGCCAGGTTGGAAATGGCAGGCATGGCTGCGTAGGATCAACCATCTTAGGAGGAGGGGTAATATCAGCGTTGTGCACATCCTCAGGGAAGGAAATGCGCCAGCGAATTTGATGGCTTGATTAGGTAGTGCTACTCAGTCTCAGGCTTCTTTCATGAATCAATCAGAGCTTCCACATCAGGTTCGAGGTATGATTTTTCTTGATAAAATTGGATTAGGATCGATTAGTGAGGTTCCTTATCAGGTGAGGCCTTTGTAAGTTTCTAGTGTGATCTCTTATATGATAGGTCGGGCTAGTTTCTTTTTGTCGGGGCTGGCCCGAAAGGATGTACAGTCAGTCTTTTCTTAATAAATTTGGTGGGTTGGCCCACCTTCTTCTAAAAAAACAAAAAAAAAAGATAAAGCATCTTATTAGGAATATTTTTGCACGTATAAATACTTCACCATGTAGGTAGTTTATCACGATTCTCTTTTGTTCTATTTACCTATGCAAACCATTTTGCCATATTTATTGTGGTGTTGCATAAAAAATAAAAAATAAATTTAGCATGTTGTTGCGCAAATCTTGTCGATCTCACTTTACCTCCTATGAGTTTCTGGGTACCTACAAATGAATGGAGAATGAGACACTAGGGGGCGCCGGTTGTGGCCAAGGATCCTCCGATGCCTAAGTCATGGGTATGGACCCCACAATATGCATAATAGAATTGGGATAGTTGTGTGTACCTTTCTATTGGACATGGTGATGTATTTATAGGTTAGCCAGGTAGTTTGCATATCCAAGTAGATCTGTGAGATACGCTGGAGACGCCTATATTTGAATCAGAATATGTTCTCAAATATTTCTCCAATTATGTTTCGATTGATGTGATCTTGGGCTGAAACTTCATCAAGGAATCTTGTCCATATACAGTGCAAGATTCTTTCTAGATGTATTCTTTCTCATCCTGAGGTCGAGATCAGCATCCGACCTTGAGATTGGATCGGAGGTCAAGGTCGAAGTCAAGATCGAGGTCATCGTCCGAAGTTAAGGTCGAGGTTGGCATCCAGGGTCGAGATTAGTGCTTGTAGTCGAGATCTGTAGGTTTGCTCACTAGTCTTATTTTTGAACTGGTTTAATTATTTTAGTTCAATCACTGAGTCTCTCTGCTCAGCTCATTTTTTCTAACTCTTAGGAATTTCAGAGAGTCTGTGTGGATGCTCTTGTTGTCACATGTCTCATACATTAGGCCAGCTCAATTTTACCCATAACAGTTGCCTCTTACATCTGAGTTTCATATTCATGAGCTTGAGAATTAAGTATATTTGAACTAATGTGTGAGCGAGAAGTTTTTTATTTTCTAACATGAGGAGGTTGGCTCGTTCCATAGGTATTCCTTGATTTCGTCACTCAATAGTTAATGTGGGAATTGGAAAGAGACGACGCATGTGGTTATGATCAAAGAGGATATTATGACAGTGGTTCCATACGAGGAGACATGCATAAAGTGGTGAGCGCTGCTTTACCTCCAAGTGACTCATAGGCAGACATTTGTCCCTGCTTCATTAATGCAAGCTGAGAGCGAAGCCTGGGCTGCCACACGATGGAGAAAGTGTGTCGAGGTGTCCCTTCATGTCTCAACAATTAATGCACACATTAAATGCCCTTCTTCCGAGGTTCTTATAAATATGAGTTTTCCCTCATCTTTTCGCTCACTGGTTTATGCGGAGTTCAAGCTTTACCAACCTCTTCTCTCTTTTTTGTCTTCTTCTTCACTTAGTGGGCCATCTAGTCACTTAAGTTTTTTTTTGGGTATGTTTTCAATACATTTCCTGGTGTGCTACATTCCTTCCTCTGTTTTCTTTCTTTTACCTTCACTGCGATGTCGTCAGAGGGCTCCAGGGGAATCTCTATTTCAAGGGCCTTCCATGGGGAGTCCATTCACAATAGCATGGATTCCCGGCTAAATGTGTCACTGAGCGAACCATCTCCAGTGATGGTGGCTCGGGATGAGGAAGTTTTGTCGCCCCAAGCGAAGGCAGCTTCCTCGTCTTCTCAGGGACCAACTTCGTCGCCAGGTCCTTTCAACTCAAGGCTCCGACTAGAGGATTTGGTTGCCCCCCAGTTGGAGTTTAACATCCCTAACTTAGTGGAGCTATAGTTATTCAAAATCAGAAAACTTCCAGGTCATCCTCTCGAGGGGGAGATAGCCATTTTCCCTATTTTCTTCTCTAGCGGCTTACGGCTGCCTCTCCACCCAATCGTGAGGAGGGTAGAACATCTCCTAATGCTTACCCTAAGATAGCTTAACCCTAACATATGGCGAGCTGCCTTTGGAAGCTACATTTTATGGTACCAGCTTGGTTATGCCAAGCTGACTGTGGACGAGCTCCTATACTCATATTGGGTCAGGAGTAGTCCGGGTTCTCTCGTTTGGTACTATTTTTCTTCGTGGTCTGGAAAAAAAGGACAGGCCCTTATTAATGGGTTTTTTTTTTACCCGTCTTCGTTCGGTTGAGAGCCCTGCTCGACCGGTCGTGGGTCGTTGCTTGACCAGTCGTGGGTTGCAGACTCAAAGTCCAGCGAGTGCGAACTATTTTTTTTTTAAGGGTGCTCGATCGGTCGTAGGTGGTCCACGACCTGTCGTAGGAGGTGCTCGACCGGTCGTAGGAGGTCCACGACCGGTTGAACCTAAGCAAATTCGTTCTGTAATTTTGTGCGGATTTTGTTTTGCAAGTCCTTTCGCAACTGGGATGCGAAAGAGAGTTTCCTAAAGCTATAAAAATGGGTCTCTAGGGTATGTTATGTGAAGAAAAAGCACAAGAGGGTTTCCTAAAGGGTTGAGGGATATCAAAGGGGAGAGAGAGAAAAAAAAAAGAGAGAGGAAGCTTATGGAAGAGAGTCATCGTCTCATCGCTTCGACGTCCTCGTGATCGGTGAGATCCCTCTATTTTTCCTTTATTCTCTTATTGTTCACCCACTCCTGTGTGAGTGATGAAGGTTGTAAACGTTCTACTTCATAGTGGATTGTTGATTTGGACGAGGTCCCGTGATTTTTACCTCTTTGAGGGTTTTTCACATAAAAATCTCTTGTGTGGTGTGTGATTGATGCTTTGATTTATTTCAGTACTATTATTATCCCATAATTCTGGTTTGTTCGGGAGGCTAGATCCTAAGGTTTTGTGTAAGGCCCCCAACAAAGTGGTATTAGAGCGCTAAGTTCATTGAACGGGTAGGATCGGTTTGGAATTATGGAAAATGGCTCATTAAGGATGATCAGCCTCAATGGTTCTAACTGGACCATATGAAAGGCTAAGATGAAGGACTTGCTTTATTGCAAGGATCTATATTCTCCAATTTTAGGCATATCAGTAAAATTCAAGGATATGTCTGATGAAAATTGGAAGAAGTTGGATCGGAAGGCGGTGGGGTTTATTAGACAATGGCTGGATGATTCTGTATTCCACCATGTGTCTATGAAAACCTCAGCCGCTAACTTATGACTGAAACTATAAGGGCTGTATGAGAGGAAGACAGCTGGTAATAAAATTTTTCTGATAAGGCAACTTGTGAATCTCAAGTTCAAGGATGGTGGTTCTGTGGCCGAGCACATGAATGAGGTCAACAATATAGTGAACCAACTCTCTTCTATGAAGATGGTCCTAGATGATGAATTGCAAGCTTTACTATTGCTTAGTTCGTTGCCTGACAGTTGGGAGACATTGGTGGTGTCTCTAAGTAACTCTGCGCCAGACAGAAAGATATCCATGGAATAGGTTACTAGCTGTCTCTTCAATGAAGAGACAAGGAGGAAGTCTCAGGGGTCTACTCAGCAAGAGGCACTTGTGACATAGGAACGGGGGAGAGGAAAGAATAGGAAGGGCGGGAAGGCCCGAGATAAATCAAGAGGCAAGTCAAGTAATAGAAAAGATGTTAAATGCTGGAATTATGGCAAGAAGGGCCACTATAAGCATGAATGTTGTAAGGCTAAAAACAACAAGAAAGGAAAAGAAAAGGAGAAGGAAAATGAATCAGATTCCAGTACGGTCGCTTCAGATGGGGACATTGTAGTCATTATTTCTGCAGATCATGATGTATGTCTCATGGCTACGAGTCAAGACACCGACTTGGTGATCGACTCAGGGGTTTCTTTTTATGCAACTCCACGTAGGAATTTCTTCACAAGCTACAAGTCAGGTGACTATGGGACCATGAAGATGAAAAATTCTGACGTATCGAAGATCGTAGGGGTCGATGATATTTGTGTGAAGACCGATGTGGGCTGCACATTGGTTCTCAGGGATGTGAGGCATATCCCAGACCTTCGCCTCAACTTGATGTCGACGGGAAGGTTGGATGATGATGGCTATGAAAGCCGGTTTGCTGGTGGGCGCTGTAAGCTCATCAAGGATTCGTTGATCGCAGCTAGAGGAAAAAAGTGTTGCACCCTTTACAAGGCAAGTGTCAGTGTATGCAAGGGTGGGTTGAACACAGTGGAATATGCAGCTATAGGCATATAGCACATACGTCTAGGCCACATGAGTGAAAAAGGGCTTCAGCTACTAGCGAGGAAGCGTCTCCTTCCAGATGTGACAGGTACACCTCTCAAAACCTATCTTGATTGTTTATCAGGGAAACAACATAGAGTTTCATTTGTTAAATCTGCTTCTCATGTTAATAAAATGCATGCATTAGATTAGGTTTATTCTGATGTTTGTGGTCTTATGAGGACAAAAACCTTTGGTGGAGCATTATATTTTGTTACTTTTATAGATGATACATTTAGGAGGGTTTGGATTTATGCTTTGAAATCCAAGGACAAGGTCTTTGGTGTGTTTAAGTTATTTCATGCTATGGTCAAGAGAGAGACAGGTAGATCATTGAAGTGCATCCTCACTGACAATGGTAGTGAATACATTGACGACTTTCATGAGTATTGCAAGTCCCTGGGTATACGGCATGTATAGACGGTTCCTAATACCCCCCAGCATAATGGTGTAGCTGAGCGAATAAATCGTACTATTGTTGAGAGAATTAGATGCATGTTATCCCATACGAAGTTACCCAAGACGTTCTGAGGAGAAGCAATGCACATGGCGGTGTATTTGATAAACAGGTCTCCATCAGCCCCATTGAATGGAGAAGTACTTGAGAAGGTGTGGACTGGATAGGATCCATCATACAGTCATCTTATGGTTTTTGGATGCAGGGCATCCGTTCACGTACTGAAGGACGAGAGGTCCAAGCTCGATATGAAGATCAAACAATGTGTGTTCTTAGGGTACGGTGATGAAAAGTTCAGTTACAGATTATGGGATCCGACCGAGAGGAAGCTCGTCAGGAGCAGAGATGTGATTTTCTTTGAAGATCAGTGTATAGAAGATATTGGTAAGCCAGAGAAGAACCAGCCTAGTTTAGGTGAGCTAGAGGACATGGATCCGATTATTCTTCTCATGGTGCCTGATAACGGGGGAGTACAGCAAGGTACAGAGGACAAGAGAGTTCCTTCAGAAGATTGACCAGGGGAGCAGCCCCCACTTGATCCACCTGTTAAGCCACAGGTGAGGAGGTCATTTAGGGACAGACAACTATCCAAGAGGTACTCACCGTATGAGTACATTATGCTAACCGATGGGGGAGAGCTAGAAGATTATTCTGAGGCCCTAGCCGACAAGCATAAGGAGGAGTGGTTGAAAGCTACGCAAGAGGAGATGGAATCCTTGCATAAGAACCACACTTATGACATGGTGAAACTGCCTAAGGACAAGAAAGCTCTGAGCAACAAGTGGGTGTTCAGAAAGAAGGTTGAGCAGAAGAATTCAAAGACGAGGTTCAAGGCTAGACTTGTGGTAAAAGGGTTCAGTCAGAGGAAAGACATAGATTTCAAGGAGATATTCTCACCAGCGGTGAAAAGGACATCCATATGGGTGTTGCTTGGGCTAGCAGCTAGCATGGATCTGGAGATAGAGCAGTTGGATGTTAAAACTGCTTTTCTCCATGGCGAACTGGAAGAAGAGATCTACATGCACCAATCATAGGGGTTCGAAGTCAAGGGCAAGGAGCATATGATGTGTAGGCTGAGGAAGAACTTGTATGGGCTGAAACAAGCTCCACGGCAATGGTATAAGAAGTTCGATTCTTTCATGTTACAGCATGGGTATGACAGAACGGAGTCAGACCACTGTGTGTTCACGTGCAAATTCTCAGATGGTGATTTCATAGTTCTACTCTTATACATTGATGACATACTCGTCATGGGAAAGGACATCAAGAAAATTGACAGGCTGAAACAGGAGTTGGGCAAGTCATTTGCGATGAAAGACTTGGGCCCGACTAAACAGATCCTAGGAATGGAGATAACCTGTGACAAAAGTAGCAGGAAGCTTTGGTTGTCACAAAAGTGGTATATTAAAAAAGTCCTAGAGCGGTTCAATATGAATGCAGCGAAGCTGGTCAGTACTTCACTGGATGGTCACTTCAGATTGAGCGACAGGCAGTGTCCCAAGATGAAGGCAGAGGTGGAAGAGATGCAGAAGATACCCTACGCGTCAGCTATAGGAAGTTTGATGTATGCCATAGTGTGTACACACCCAGACATAGCATATACGGTTGGTGTTGTCAGCCGGTATCTTGTCAATCCTGGCAAAGAGCATTGAGCAGGGGTGAAATGGATACTGCGGTATCTAAGAGGCTCATTCAGGTTGAGCCTATGCTATGGTGACGGTAAACCCGAGCTAAAGGGCTACACAGATGCAGATATGGTAGGCGACATAGACTCCAAGAAGTCTACATTGGGATTTATGTTCATCTTTGCAGGGGGAGCGATTTCTTGGCAGAGCAAGCTATAGAGGGTCGTAGCATTGTCGACGACAGAGGCCGAGTACATTGCAGTCACAGAAGCATGTAAAGAGAGGCTTTGGATGAAGAGGTTCGTATAGGAACTTAGCCTGAAATAAGAGGAGCACATGGTCTATTATAATAGTGAGAGTGCTATACACTTGAGCAAGAATCCAAGTCAACATTCCAAGTCAAAGCACATAGAGATTCAGTATCACTGGATCAGGGATACTTTGGAACAGAAGGTGTTACAGCTTGAGAAGGTCCACACAGACGATAATGGGTCAGACATGATGACTAAGGCTTTGCTTAAGAGCAAGTTTGAGGTTTGCAGAAACCAGACTGGCTTGAAGAAGGTGAATCCCTCCTGGGTCAAAAATAGGGAGATTTGATGGGTTTTTCTTTACCCGTCTTCGACCGGTCGAGAGCCCTACTCGACCAGTCATGGGTCGTTGCTCGACCAGTCGTGAGTTGCACGACTCAAAGTTTAGCGAGTGCGGACTATTTTTTTTTCGAAGGGTGCTCGACCGGTCGTAGGTGGTCCACGACCGATCGTAGGAGGTGCTCGATTGGTCGTAGGTGGTCTACGACCGGTCGTAGGAGGTGCTCGACCGGTCGTAGGAGGTCCATGACCGGTCGAACCTACGCAGATTCGTTCTGCAATTTTACACGGATTTCGTTTTACAAATCCTTTCGCAACTGGGATGCGGAAGGGAGTTTTCTAAAACTATAAAAAGGGGTCCCTAGAATTTTTCTCTAGGGTATGTTGTATGAAGAAAAAGCACAAAAGGGTTTCCTAAAGGGTTTAGGGATATCAAAGGAGAGAAAAAAAAAACAGAGAGAGAGGAAGCTTATGAAAGGGAGTCATCGTCTCAGCGCTTCTACATCCTGGTGATCGGTGAGATCCCTTTATTTTTTCTTTATTCTCTTATTGTTCACTCACTCCTGTGTGAGTGACGAAGGTTGTAAACGTTTTACTTCATAGTGGATTGTTGATCTGGACGAGGTCCTGTGGTTTTTACCTCTTTGAGGGTTTTCCACGTAAAAATCTCTTGTGGTGTATAATTGATACTTTGATTTATTTCATTGTTATTATTATCCCATAATTCTGGTTTGTTCGGGAGGCTGGATCCTAAGATTTTGTGCAAGGCCCCCAACACTTATCACCCAAAACCCCTCCTCCAATAAGGGCTGAAAGGACAAGTGGTTCTTTACTTCAAGAGAGTCAAAGTCACAATGGCAGAATTGAGTAGATTGCAATCTCGGGTCCCCACCAAGTTCGCCTCCTCGAGTCGAAACTCCGAGTTGTAGCTTTTGGTCATTTGTAGTTTGTTTTGCCCATTTGTTAGCTTTTTTACTAATCCCGATTATGTCTTCTTGGGGCTTTGACCCGGTGCTAACCCCAACTCACTCTGACCCAACTTCATTAATGTGGAATAGAACAAACGAAAATATTGAGAGAGACGTCTATCCTTGATTTTTACGAGGCCCACGTGATGATTATATAAAATCAACTCCAACTAGTATATACATACCAAGATTTAGCCTTGAAATCCAAAAAAATCAAGCTCATGTATAATTCAAGTGGGCAACAACAAGGAAAATGATCGAGGGTGAGTTTTTCCTTGTATATTGTTTCTAATTGTGTAGTAATGAAACCACGGATGGGAGTGATTTTTGGGGCTTGGGCCTAACATAAGATGATGCACCTGGTGTTCAGTATGGATTTCACATAAACACTACAGTGGGGCCCACCCAATCGGGCGACCACTTCCCACTCACTCTCCCCAAAGTTAGACCAGACTCGGGATGGACTATTTTGGCCGGTCATCAGCAAAGCCCAAGTTTGGGCCCACCTTAAACAATGCAGGCTGGACTCGACAAAGCCTGGCCCGGCCGGTTGACACCCCTTCATCATGGTTTTCTATGCATTTGATCTAAAGAATACAACAATCGCATTGTTAAGATATTCCAACCTTTGGAGTATTTCCATTGTTAATTTAAAAAGCAAACTACTCAGGTACATCTTGAGGTTACTAAGGCTCCGTTTGTTAAATCTGAAGTCTCAAGCCTGAATTTGAAATCTGAAGCTGAATCTGAAATCTGAAGTCAAAAAACATATTTGGTAATTATGGCTAAAGTCTGAAAATTAAGTACTGAATTTGAAACAAGTTATGTGTTAACAAACATATGAAATGTCTGAAATATGTTAATTTGATACATTTGTTCCTATCTGTTATTTAGAAATATTTTACATTATAAAAAGATTATATTTTTATTAAATGAAAAAAAAATTATTCTATAAAGAAGCTGAAGAAATAATCGATGATACAATGGAGAAATGGAGAAATGAATGAAAAGCTTGTTATGTTTCATGAAAAAAAAATGTGAAGTGACACTACACCAAATGCAGATTTCCTCCACCAACTTTAATCTCTCTGGTGGTATGGTAGACTCTCAGGAGCTTCAACACCTGGTTGAGAGTCCGAGTACCCATGGGTGGTGAAATTCGACTACGGCGTGAGTGTTTGGTGGTGTGCGTGCATGTGTAAAATAAAAATTAAAAAAAGACTTGACGTCCAGTACCATTCTATCCCTGTGTTTATGAAATGCGACCCATTAATCCAGTGGCCCTTTAGATCAGTGATTTCAACATACATACACGTGGACGGTGAAGAGTGCGAACCACATGGCTCGTGCCACTATAGTAACATTTTTGTAATAAAAGATTGGAGAATTAAAGTGGAAAGATGTTTCAGTGCTCTCATAGCACTGGCTATAAGTTATAGTGCTCCTGGTTGCATTAGATGACTTGGAAAGTCCAATAGATCAATCTGAACTGTCCATCAAGTTTAGAACATATTTCATTGCCCACCATGCAAAAATTTGCATGGATCGGTTGATCCAATCCATCCTTAATTTGGCCTTATTTTCTACAGCCACCCTTTTTGCAAGCCATGGATGGACCGTTCGGGATTACATAACACAAGTGATTTAAAATTTATACACAATCTGTGATGGTCCTTAACAAATAAATAGATCAAATTGTTGATTGGACCTATTTTTGTGTAAACAATCTTAACCATCCAGATTAAAGGACATTGATCAAATGGTTAATATGTGTCACATCCGTCCGAAATTTTCACAGTAGCCCAGAAATATAACGTGTGATCGACATAATGAACAATCTAGATAAGTGGATTAGATTAGTTGTGTCCCAATGCAACTAGGAGCACTGTAAACTTGCATAGTATTTGAGAGCGTTGGAGCATTTCTCAAAGTGGGGCTGATTAGAAAACCTTATGGCCAATTAAAGTTTTGGATCAAGCAGATTTTTTATTTTTCACTTCATCTGGGGCCATTAAAGTTTTGGATCAAGTTGATTTTTGAATTTCACTTCATCTGGGCATGTATGACCTAATCAATATATTGGATGTCAAATAAACAGTATAGTGGGCCTAGGATGATTCTAATGGTGGATATCCAAACACTATTGTTTTCCTATGGTGTGGTCAACCTCAGATTTATAACCCTTTTATTTTTTGGATAGAGATATAAAATGATATGTAAAAATGGATGGACGGAATGGATGAAACACATACATTATGGGGACTATGGAACACCAACCACAACCGACCGGGCTGGTGGTAGGGAGAGTATCCAACACAGAGAGCGGACGCGGATTTCCTGCGAAAGCCTTACGCGGAAAGTTGCTGTTGCTGAGAACTTAGGTGGGACCCACCGTAATGTTTGTCAGGAATCCACTCCATCCATCCGTTTTGTGAGATAATTTTAGAATATTAAACTAAAATTGAACAGGATCTAAGACTCAAGTGGGCCGTATTAAAGGAAAAGGTATTTAGGAGGATTTTAATGGTGGATATCCCATCACTATTTTTTTCATGTGGTGTGGACCACGTGAGATTTATATACCTCTAATTTTTATATTATGCCCTAAAATGATCTTTAAAATTGGATGAAGGGAATGGATAAAACACATAGATCATGGTAGGGCCCACCACCAGCCACGGGCTGTTGGTAGGAGGAGTAGCCAATCTGTTTCCGAGACGAGCGTCAATGCTCCTCGAGGTCTGAGTTGTACGAACGGTTCAAAGAGATCAAAGTTACATGGGCCTACAATAATTTATTTATTATATCCACACCGTTCATCAAATTTTTGAGATCATTTTAGAGCTTTATCCAAAAAATGAATAAAGTCCAAAACTCAAATGTACCACACCAAAAATAGCGGCGGGATAATGATTTTCACCGTTAAAAAATTCAAAGGGCCCACTATAATGTTTATTTTCCATCTAATTTATTCATAAGGTAAAAAATATTTGGATGAAGAGGAAAAACAAATTTCATATTGATCTGAAACTTCTGTGACCTCAAAAGGGTTTAAATGGTAGATGTTAAATCACCAACTGCTTTTTACATTGTGGTCCAATTTATCTTTAGATCTATCTTGTTTTTTAGCTCAAGCCTTACGACAAACACGCAAAATTAATGGACGGTTTAGATATAGCAAATACGTCATGATGGGACCCACAGAATTTGCTAACATCAATACATCATCCAATCCGCTTCCCAGTCCGCCCCGCCCATCCGCTTAGAATGCGGATTGCGTCCTACTCACGGCCAGACGGATTACCGTCTGGGCAAGGCTCTGTGAGGCCCACCGTGATGTAAGTGTTTTATATAAGTCATTTATCATTTTTCTCATATTATTTTAATATAAGATTCAAAAGATGAAGCAGGTCCACAGCTACACCAAAGGATGCTGCAGTAATAATGACATCTACCATTGAAACCTTTCTAAGGGCCACTGTGATGTTTTTTTTACCATCCAACCTATTCATTAGGTCATGTAGACGTGGATGAAGTGAAAAGACAAATATAAGCTTGATTCAAAACTTCTCCAACTCGCAAGAAGTTTTTAACAGTGGACGTTCAATCCCCACCTTGTGGTCCAATTAATCATTAGACCTGTGTCTTTTATTAGCTCACACCTTAAATGATCTGAAAAAGTTGATGAACGGTGTGGATCAAACACATAAATAATGGTGGGGCATAAAGAAGTTTCACATGTTAAAGGTTGATTTTGTATTTCGCAAACAATTTAAAAGAAAAAATTGCCGTAGGAACTTGAAAAAGGGTACGTTTAGAAGAAAAAAAAATTGTTTAATGAAAAATCACGGAGCGCATTCCGCGTTCACCATTAAGCCAGACTCCTATCACGGAAAGCATTCAGTGAAAAACCACTGAGCGCTTTCTGTCTTCCGCGTTAATAACGCATTAACAAACACCGCTAAACACGAAAAAATTTCCTAATTCCGCATTAAGTGCAAAAATTAAGTGTTAACAAACACAGCCTAAGACTTGTTGTGTAACCAGGTATTTTCCACCAAGATACTACATTTTAATAAATCCGTATCATGGAAATGTTAGGCCCCACTGTAAGGATTATCTGACACACAATTTCGGCCGGTTGGCTCATTAGCTGGGCCATACGTCTAGTTTTTAAAAAAAAAAAAAAAAAAAAAAAAAAAAAAACTTTTTTTTTAACACACGCACACGCACCCTAACACACTCACACTGCCGTGGGATTTCACCACCCATGAATACTCGAACCCTTGACCCTCATTGGCTGGGCCATACATCTATGTTGTTTTATTTATTTATTTATTATTTTTTAAGGGCAATTCAATGTGAACTGTGATGATGATTGATTTTTTTTATTTTTTATTTTTTATTTTTTTAGGAAAGTGGAAGCATGCCACTAAAATGTCATTAATCAGTGAAATTTACAGGCTTTCGGGAGGGTCCCAATAAAAAGACTTCGAACCTCTCCTATCGTGTTACCCCTCTTTCTTTCTTTTTATTTTTATTTTTATTTTATTTTTCCTTTTACAACCAACAACTCAACCATGAATGGACAACCCAACAACAAAACGGACGGGTCGACCAAAAGAAACGAACCCCTGTACATCAGCCTAAGGAGAGGAATCTGCAAGAACTAGAGTAGACTAGGGATGTGAGTGGATCAATCCTAGGATGACCTTATCAAGAAAGATTAATCCCTTAACTTGCCTGGGGAGAGTTGCGAAGTAGTCATGAAGGGTATTCGGCTGGATCTCACTCCCTACCTTCGCCAATCCATCAGCCAGTTCGTTGCCTTCACGGAAAATTTTCTTGAAGTAGAAGTTACCCGACCTTCTTAGAATGTTGATCCTGTCGACCCACGGTTTCCATCTCCACAGACATCTAATATCACCTAGCAGGATGTCCATCTACAACTTTGAATCCGATTCAACAATTGTCTAGAACATCCCTTTTTGTAAGCTTAACAACATTCCGTCATAAATTGCGCATAATTCCACGAGGTTATTTGAGCCAACCCCATAGCCTGCAGAGAACGTGAAGAGAAAAGAGTCATCATCCTCTCTGCATATGCCTCCTCCGCCAGATAGGCCTGGGTTGCCCCTAGCTGACCCGTCAACATTTAATTTAAACCAACCCAGGGAGGGATGTTTCCATTTGATCACCATGGACTCAGACTTGAGATGTCTAAGAGGAGGGTGATTCGGGATGTCTCTATTCCAGATGGATGAATGAGATCAGACCAGAAAATCGGGGATTGTTTGTGAAGCCCACCATTTGATAGGACAAATGGAATTTTTGGCATTCATCGCAACTTCGTCGAATGTAGCTTCATTTCTAGCCCTCCTCAGTTCCTAAAGAATAAGCAGGGGGAGAGAAAATCTGACCTGCCGAGAGGCGGAACCCAGCGCTTTGGCTCTTCTCCATTGGAAGAGTCTGCCAAGCACAGAGGCATGAGAAACAGAGGAGACACCACATAGGCCCAAAAAATGAGTCCAAATCTGGATTGTCTGCTGACCTTCAAGGAATAAATGAGAGATTCTCTCCCCGATGGGCTGAGTGATCCCATCCTGCTAGCAACAACGGCATTTGGTTGCTAGAGCAATACCATTTGCCTGGACTCTACTATCTACCGGGATGGCATTTTGTACAAGCCTCCATGTGAATAGAGATATTTTTGGGGGTAAGTGATTATTCCAGATCCATTCCCCCTAAGCGACATTGCTAGTGTTCCCTCTAACAAGCTTCCATGCAGATTTGAGGGTGAACTCACCTGAAGGATCGAAGGGCCAAACACATTTTAACGGTTCCTCTATTATGGCATATCCCGTCTTGAAATTTTCGTCAATAATTTGCTGTGGCAGGTACTCAAACAGACTGGATGGTGGTAGCGAGCTTGCTCTACCTAGGAGATCCTTCACCTGCAGATTTCTTAATTCAGGCGGGATTTGTCTATCTACGTGCTGCTGCAAAGGGCCGACACCACATCAATTAGCAGTCCAGACGTTTGCCTCACCTCATCCCATCATCCATTCAACATGTTGGTGAATAGAAGGAAGAAAGTTTCTAATTTTCTTCCAAATCGAGGAGCAGTTACGCTGCAATGTAGCAGAGGTGACGTCCTGTAGGTCTGTATTGTGATAGGCTTGCATCAGCTTAACCCATGGTCCTTGGTTTTTACCATATATGACAGCCCAAGCAAGTTTCATGTGAAGAGCATTTAGGACATCTTTAAGATCTCTTATTCCCAAACCTCCCTCCTTTTTTGGCTTGTTTGCTTTCTTCCAAGTGATCCAATGGAACTTCTTTTTCCCTTCAGCCCAGCCCCAAAAGAAATCAGCAAACTTGCTTTCTAATTTTTGATTAACCTGAGCAGGAACGTGCAAAGCTGACATGATGTGGATAGGATAGCTGCCATGGCGGATTAGAGTCATTCTTCTAGCTTGAGAGATATATCTAGCTGCCCAGCCTGATACTCTATTGCTTATTTTATCCAATATCAGCTGGAAATTATATGATTTAATTCTCCCCTTAGCAGCAGGGCCCCCAAGTAATGCATACCGTCCCCTGCTCTCCTGAATCCCAGCACTTCACTCACGCTTCTGTTTTTGGCTGCGGACCACTTCGAAGGACCCAAGTAGCTACTCTTGTTGTAATTAATTTTTTGACCAGTCGCTGCTTGGAATATGCGAAGGAATTCCTTCATAGCTCTGAAGGAAGATCGGTTGGCATTGAGGAAGACCAGCGTGTCGTCCGCATACACTAGGTGAGATATAGGATGGCTTCCTTGATGGATGATTATGAATGTAGGTTCTCCATTAAGTCCAGAGATGTGGCTTACCTGATGCGTGGACTGGCCTGATTTTAGTGGCAGGTGACATCTATTGTGGGAGCCTTCGTTTCAATTGTACCGATTTCCTACAAAGGTCGTGCCTGATCAGTTCTTGTGGTTGTACCTGATCAATTCTCTCCCTCTCTGGATGCCACTGTCTATCTTTACATTTCTTTAATGGCTACTTAGGTGGGCCCACTGTGCTGTTTATGTAAATTTCACTCGGACCGCCAGTTGCATCACCTCATGTTAAGCCAATGGCTAAAAATAACTCTATCGGTGATTCAGGTGGACCACATGATTAGAAACAGTGTACAAGCAACATTCACCATCTAAATTATTTTACTGGTATGGCCACCTGAATAATAGATGGGCCTGATTTTTTGGCTTTGGCCATAAATTTTGAGGTGGCATCTAATGGATGAAGTAGAATTCATATCCTGTAAAAATCAAGGGTGGACATGTCTCTCCTAGTTGTTTCCCTTGGTGTGGGTCACTAGAATCACAGGTTTACTTGAATTTTTTAATCTTTAATTAGTCTGAGACTAAATACCTAATAGTTGGTGTGGATCTTGCATTAACATAACGTAAGCCCCGCTGAAAATCAAGTCCTACCTTCATTCATTGTAAGAGACTATTTTAGAATAACTAAAAAGTTAAAAAGTGCTTGCTCCTGCTCGTGATGGGGGCCATTGTGCTGTTTATGTAAGACTTACTCATTTGGAAAAAAAAAAAAAAAAAGAAGAAGAAGCTGACTCACACCAAATGAATTTGTTAGGAAAGAAACATCCATCCTTGATTTTTATTGGACCCACGGTCATAATTATATGAAATCCATTCCAACCATTAGATTCCAAACAAAGATTTATGCAGCAATCAAAAATTCATAATCGTCCACCAATCACTTAGGCCACACTACAATGTTTTCAATCATGTGGTCACTTGAATAATAGGTGGGCCTAGATGTTTAAGACCCTTGGCCTAACATGGGGTAATGCATGTGTAGTTGAGATGAATTTTACGTGAACATCATGGTGGGGCCAACCAAACCATTTACTCATTATGTGATAATTAAGGAGACGGAAATGAGGCTTTTTAAAAACCATTTTGAAAAAGCTAGATGTTTTGTAAAATTCTTTCTTTTAAGAAGGTTAAACAGGAACTCTCAGGTAAGCATGTTTTATCTGATGTTTTAAGTTTTATGTTTGCCTTTTTGTTTGGAATTCTTCCCAGACTGTGTGTGTGTGTGAACAGCATTAGAATATATTCCTAGGAGTTTTCAAATTCATTCAAGGACTGATGTAGAGCAGGTCACGGATAGTTTCATGGCCAAGATGGATTAGAAAAGTCCCGGTTGACGATAGAAGTGATCCGGACCGTCGGACCTTAGATCGGGCATATCTCGCAATCCGGAATCAGTAATCTGACGTAAAATATATAATTTTGAGGTAGAACGAGCTAGCCAACCAACCCAGCTATGCCAGGTTGTGCAGCTCGGATTTGCGAAATACCCCCTGATCGACGGTCGTTTCCCTATTTTATTTTCTTTTTTACTATAAATGGTAAGTTTCAGTTTGATTATAACTCTTCATCCGTTGGACTTTAGGAGTTGTGTCCAACATGAAAAGTGCTTAGAATAATTAGGAGAACGGTTTGGTGAAGCCAAATAGGACACTTACTATTTTTGGCTAAATACCTTGCGCACTAGTAGACATCACAACCGTCTATAAATAGTAAGTTTACTATTTATAGTAAGTCCCGGATTCTAGGAGTTTTAGTTGTAGTTTGATTCTGATTTTTTTCCTATTACTTGGTACCCTTATTTAAAGGGTTGTGAAATCATTTTTATTCATTTATTAATCAATTTTGAATTTATTAGAATTTATTTTTATTTTCTTCTTTCTTTTCTCGTGGATTCGAGAAGTCTCTGTGAGGAGTCCAGAAAAGTTCCGGGGATTCAGGATAATTACCCTCTTGAGGAAGACGGTGCTCGACCTCACGTCTTTCACTGCGTCAGTTTGGTATCAGAGTGAGGTTTTTTCCTTGGTTAGATGGCTTCTAACGACAGGTCGAGCAACAATCCCATGGGCGGTGCCCCAAGGAATTTACTTTTAACGGCGGCAGCTTTTGAAGCAGCGCAACAAAAGAATCAGCAAGCCATGCAAAAGAATCGGTAAGCCATGCAAGAGAATCGACAAGCCATGCAAGGGTTGCAGGCTTCCATGGACCGTATAGTGGATCTCTTGGCAGAAACCTTAGGGCAACTCTGTGTTCCTAGTGGTAATCCTCAACCACCAATTGTTGAAACTCGCAATCGCCCTGATCGCAAGATAGTACCAACAGTGCATCTACGAGTCATTCCTGAGGAAGGGGGCTCTAGTGAGGAGGAAATCGACGACATAATCTTCCAACACTCCAGACAAGGCGGCGATCGAGTAGATCGAACAGATCAAAAATTCAAGATGCGGGTTGATATTCCTAACTTCAATGGCCAACTAAACATTGAGGATTTCCTCGATTGGCTTTCTGAAGTTAAGCGATTTTTTAACTATATAGACATCCATAAAGCAAAGAAGGTCAAGCTTGTGGCTTACACGTTGAAAGGAAGAGCTTCAGCTTGGTAGGAATAACTGCAACTCGCATGAACTAGATAGATGAAAGCACCAATCCGAACATGGCTGCGGATGAAGCAGCTCCTACGTGCCCAATTCCTCCCTAGCAATTACGATCAGATATTATTCCAACAATACCAAAATTGTCAACAGGATAATCGGTTGATGAGAGAATACACAGAAAAATTTTACCGCCTGGCGGCGTGTAACGATTTAGTCGAGACTGAATCGTAACAAGTCGCTTGATTCAACGGTGGACTGCGTATGGCGATCCAAGATTGGATCCAGATGCAGCTCGTTTGGACGATGAATGATGCGATCAAGTTGGCTACTCGGGCAGAAGCGCAACTTGAATGTCTTGCCACACGGCCCTATTCTATTGTAAGGATCACTGCGGCGGGTCCACCCCTGGGAGCTCCACAGTCTAAAGGGAAGGAATCCATAGGAGCACGCACTCAACCTCCTATGTCTGAGAGCTGAGATCAGAGAAGTGGACAAGGTAGACCCCAAAGGGGCGTATCATCTGCTACTGGTCCAAGTAGAATTCCGAACCCCTATGCTCGACCCCAGCCCGACAACTGCTATCGTTATGGTTAACCGGACTACCTATCAAATACTTATCCCCAGCGAAAGGTGGTGAACCTCGCCATCAATGATGGTAATGCTGATAACGCTTATGAAGATCCAGATGTTGAAGAATAGGAGCAAACCATCGAGGATGAGGCAAATGAATCAGTTGGGTTCAGCAAGATCGCGGTGAGTCACTCGTCGTGGGGCAGCTATTATATGCGTCAAGAAAAGAAGTGCATCCATAGAGGTATAACATCTTCTGCACTAGGTGTACGATAAATTGAAAGATTTATGAAGTGATTATTGACAGTAGCAGCAGCGAGAACATCGTCTCCAAAGTCATGGTGGAGAAATTACAATTACAAACGGAGTGTCATCCCTCCCCATATACAATCGGTTAGATCAAGAAGGTCAGCGAAACAAAAGTAACTGAACGGTCTACCATATCCTTTTCAATTGGTAAACATTATAAGGATAAAGTAGTATGCGATGTGGTTGACATGGAAGCATGTCACATACTACTCGGTCGGCCCTAATAATCTGACCGTGATGTCACTCATAAAGGGCGAGATAACATATATATATATATATATATATATATATATATATATATATATATATATATCGTCAAGGATGACCGGAAGACCATACTGGCCCTTATGGATCCAGAGGGACCACCTGAAACTTCTAAAGTGGAGAGTCATTTTCTCTTAACCATAAGGGACTTCGTGGAAGAATCTAAAGAAATATGATAGGTTTATGCATTAATTGTAAAAGGAAAAGAACTCGAGCCTACCTACTATCATCCCTAAAAGACTAAGGCCCTTACTACATGAATTCAAAGAAATTTGGCTCGATGAGCTTTCCGATGGGTTACCCCCAATGCGAGATATCCAACACCATATTGACTTTGTCCTCGGGTCCAGTCTACCCAATCAACCTCATTATCGAATGAGTCCAAATGAGTGCGAGATTCTGCAAGGGCAAGTGGAGGATTTGATCTGTAAGGGTCTTATTCGAGAAAGCATGAGTCCATGTGCTGTACCAGCTCTATTAACTCCAAAGAAAGATGAGAATTGGCGCATGTGTGTTGATAGCCGAGTCATCAATAAAATCACTGTAAAATACAGGTTTCCTATACCACGGTTGGATGATATGCTGGACACGCTAGAGAGTGCCAAAATATTCTCTAAATTGGACCTGAGGAGCGGCTACCATTAGATTCAAAGCCAGGTGATAAGTGAAAAACGGCCTTTAAGACCAAGAAAGGATTGTGCGAATAGATGGTCATGCCCTTCGATTTTTCGAATGCGCTTAACACATTCATGAGATTGATGAATCAAGTTCTGAAACCTTTCAATGGGCGGTTCGTTGTAGTTTATTTTGATGATATTTTGATATACAGTCAAGATGAAACTATCCATATGGAATACCTCAAGAAGGTCCTTCAGGTGCTTACTGAAAATAAACCGTATCTCAATTTAAAGAAGTGCAACTTCATGACTAATAACCTATTATTTCTGAATTTTTTCGTAACATCTACGAGCATTCGAGTGGATGAAGAAAAGGTGAAGGCAATCAAAGAATGGTTGGTTCTCACAAATATTCACGAAGTGTGAAGTTTTCATGGACTGGCGACATTCTATCGTCGATTTGTGAGAAATTTTAGTACTATTGTGTCACCAATCACAGATTACATGAAGAAAGGGCAATTTCAGTGGACTGACGAAGCCTACAGGAGCTTTATCGAAATCAAGTGCAAATTATCAACAACCCCGGTTTTTGTACTTTCCAACTTCGACAAAGTATTTGAAGACAAATGTGATGCCTCATATGTCGAAATTGGAAGAGTTTTCTCTCAGGAAGGTAGGCCGGTAGCCTTCTACAGTGAGAAACTTAGCTATGCACGTAAGAAGCTGTCTACATATGAGATCAAGTTATATGTGGTGGTCCAGTCACTGCGACACTGGCAGCATTATTTGATTCAAAGGGAATTTATATTTTACACGGACTATCAGGCTCACAAATTCATTAATAGTCAAGCTAACATTAACCGTGTGCATGTTAGATGGATCTCATTTTTACAGAAATTTATGTTCATATTAAAACATAAATCAGGACTACAAAATAAGATAGCTGATGCGCTGAGTTGCCGTGCGACTTTGTTAGTCATTATGAGCAATGAAGTTGTCGGGTTCGAGCGCCCCAAGGACTTGTATGCCAGCGATGACGACTTCAAGGACGCATGGGTTAGATGCTAAGAAGGTCACTCCGGTGACTTACATATGCAAGACAGATTCTTTTTCAAGGAAAATCAATTGTGTATCCCTAATAGTTTGCTAAGGGAACAGATAATCCAAGAGCTACATGGAGGTGGCCTTAGTGGACACCTTAGGCGAGACAAGACGCGAGCTCTTATGGAAGAACGGTATTACTGGCTGCAATTGGTACATGATGTGGGAAAGGCAGTCCAACGTTGTTATATTTGTCAGATCTTCAAGGGGCAATCTCATAATACGGGCCTCTATATCCTGTTACCCGTGCCTAATGGCCCTTAGGAGGATTTATTATGGACTTCGTGCTTGGTCTCCCATGAACACAACGCGGCATGGATTCAGTATTCGTGGTAGTAGATCGTTTCTCCAAGATAGCGCACTTTATTTCATGCAAGAAGACTCTCAATACAACACATGTGGCGAATCTATTCTTCAGAGAATTTGTGCGGTTACACAGGGTTTCTAAGACTATTACTTCTGATCATGACACGAAGTTCATAAGCTACTTTTGACAAACTTTATGGACTCGATTCGATACACGACTTTAGTTCAGAAGCGCCTACCACTCACAGACTGACGGTCAAACTGAGGTTGTGAATTGCACGTTAGAAAACCTCTTTCGATGTATTTCAGGAAAAAAACCGAAGTAGTGGGATTTGACCTTGTCCTAAGCAGATTTTGTATTCAACAATATGGTGAACCGCTCAACAGATAAATCCCCGTTCTAGGTTATTTATGTACGAGTACCTCACCACACACTAGACTTGGTCCCTCTGCCCAAGCTCCCAAGCATGAGCATTGCAGCAAAACATATGGTAAGCAGGATCATGGGTATTCATGTGGAGGTGCAGACCAAGCTACATACCTCGAACGAAAAGTACAAGGAGCAAACAGACAAGCATCGGCGACAAAAGGTGTTCAAGATGGGCGACCAAGTAATGGTCCATCTGCGAAAAGAAAGATTTCTGACCGGAACGTATAACAAGTTGAAGAATAAAAAGATTGGACCGGTACCAATCATCCAAAAGATTGATGACAACGCTTATGTTGTTGATCTTCCAGATGACATGAAGATCTCACAGACTTTTAACGTCGTGGACCTGACCGAGTATCATAAACCAGAACAGGATGAGAACTTGAGGACGAGTTCTTTTGAAGTGGAAGGGACTGATGTAGAGTGGGTCGCGAACAATTTCATGGCCAAGATGGATCAGAAAAGGCCCAGTCGATGATAGAAGTGATCCGGACCGTCGGACCTTAAATTGGGCGTATCTCGCAATCCGGAATGAGTTATCTGACGTAAAATATATGATTTTGGGGTAGAACGAGCTACTTTAGCCAACCAACTGTTGAGACTCAACTATTGAATTCCTCATTTATCTCTTAGTTTTATGAACATAAATCATCTTAATATTCTATTTTACTTATGCATGTGTTGCAAGGTGAATTTAAGTGCTTAGATTGAAAAAAATGTACTAAAAAGTATAGATTTGATGCTCAAGATTTACCAAGGAAAATGATGGATCTTAGGAGACCAAGATTGAAGCATTTACATGCCAAAGATTCAAGAAAACCAAGTGGCGAATGAAGAGAATCGAAGATTTGAAGTGAAAAATCCTGAAATCCTCTTGAAAAAGTGTATTTTAAAGTTATGAAGTTTATTTTGAAAAACTGCACAGTAGGAAGTTCATTTTAAACGAACTATGCAGCGAGAAGTCTATTTAAAGAAAATACATATATTTAACATGATTTCTAGGGTTTTCAACTTTATACGAAAATTGGAGTTCCCTACTTATAAATAAAGCTTTCTAGGGCATTCCTAAACATTATTCAAGGCATCCCAAAACAAATTTTATGGTTTTTAAAGAGTTTTTAGTTTTATTAAAGCTTTATAAGTTATTTTTTTATTTTAGATCTTTTTTATTTACATTTTTTCTTTCTTGTTATTTTTTATTTTTGTAATTTAATTATGTTTTTTTAAGTTCCTTCTAGCATAAGCTAGAAAGGAAGCACATGAGTTTAATAGTTCTTTAAGATTATGATGATTGATTGTTTTAATGATGAGAAGAATGGTGTATGCATGTTGTCTATTATTTGAATTTTATTTTTTATCCTCTTGTGAGATCCATATGTTTCCATCATATGAGATCCATGTTAATGGATAGGCTTAGCCTATATCAATCAGATTACCTAGATAGGAGAGGTTTTCAACCTGTTATATTTTTTTAATATTCATTATCCTATATATATTGAATACTTAAAATCCCTGGCGCTTGAGAATATATATCAATGGTGCAAATCCATTATTTTCTAATTTTTCATATCATTTATTATATTTAAACTGTTTTATTTTCTGATTAGGTTGACTCTAGTGCTCAGATCCTAGTTGTGTTATCCAAGTCATCATGATTTTGGAACATTAACCTATGTATGGAACTTTGAAACTTGAGTGTTATTTTACTCAGTTGAATTACGTCCATTCAAAAAAATTCCAAAATCAAATCATCAGTTTAGTTTTTATTACTTAGTTTGTTTTGCATTTGATTTTTTTTATTTCTCACAATTCATCTCCCTGTAGGATCGACCCCGTATTCACGAGATACTACTTACAAACCTCTGCATTTGGAGGCAAGCAATCACCAATCGTGCTACACCGGGTTACGCAGCCCGGATTTGCAAAATACCCCTAATCGACAGTCGTTTCCCTATTTTATTTTCGTTTTTACTATAAATAGTAAGTTTTAGTTTGATTATAACTCTTCATCCGTTGGGCTTTAGGAGTTGTGTCCAACATGAAAAGTGCTTAGAATAATTAGGAGAACGGTTTGGTGAAGCCAAATAGGACACTTACTATTTTTGGCCAAAAACCTTGCGCACTAGTAGACATCACGACAGTCTATAAATAATAAGTTTACTATTTATAGTAAGTCGCGGCTTCTAGGAGTTTTAGTTATAGTTTGATTCTGATTTCTTTAATATTGCTTGGTACCCTTATTTAAAGGGTTGTGAACTCGTTTTTATTTATTCGTTAATCAATTTCGAATTTATTAGAATTTATTTTTTTCTGCTTTCTTTCCTCGTGGATTCGAGAAGTCTCTGTGAGGAGTCCAGAGAAGTTCTATAGATTCGGGATAATTATCCTCTTAAGAAAGACAGTGCTCGACCTCATGTCCTTCGCTGCGTCAAGGGGTTTAAAGGGTATCGCATGGGTGAGATTTGAGGTTGTTCAAATTTAGTAAGATTTTTTTATTTGTAATTTTGCTTTCATAGCATTCATTTGTCGCTTTGTGTACTAGTTTTTTTTCAAAAAGATTTTTCCACATATACTTCTCTCTTTTCCTTACTCACATTAGGTTGCCACGGTAGATCGATCCTTCTCTTTGTGCTTCTTTGTATGTGTGCTTCCGCAGTCCCCAACATAACAGCTGCGAAACATCCGCCCCATGCAAGAGGTCAGCTTACCATGAAGATCACCTGGGTTTCAAAAATCAGATCGGTACTTTCTTCGGGCGGGCGATACCTGTAAGTTGAGTTAGACTGTGGGCAGTTCATTGACTTCAATGGTGTGGTGCACTTAAAAATCTTAATCCAATGATTTCTCTACCACATAATCCTCCTGATGGAGCCCACTAGTTTCATGGTACGGATTTCCTACAAATCTAGTATATTAATGTAAATGAGTGGGTTGGAACACAGACCAGGGTACTTTTGGCTGTACCTTATCAGTACACAGGTAAAATAGACGACTCCGTCCAAAAACATGATTCCAAATAGAGCCGACTCCATCCAAAAGCATGATTCCAAACAGAGGAATTGTTTAATTATGATATAAATCCAATCATGCATGTTTTATAATTTTAATCTGCTGCACCGTCCAAATTGTCGGCTCTAATCATGGATGTTTTATAACCAAAATTCACATGAAATCCAAGTGAATCTTAACCGTCCGCTCTGTCTATAAAAAGATTGTTTACCACCATTTTGGGGGGACACATTGTAAACTTGGCATAGATCTATATCAATCTAGGCTATCAAATCTGTGGGACACATGATAGATGGACACCAACTTAAAAATCTCATGAATTAAATACTCCATATCATCCAATTGATTGACGTGGAATTCAAAAAACAAAATCAAATGGTTGAGATTGTCAGATAGACCGTAGGCTGTCCATTGACTCCAACAGTGTGGCCCACTTAATAATCTGGGTTAAATGATTTTTCTATCACATGATACTCCTGATGGGGCCCATCAGTTTCATGGTACGGATTCCCTACAAAGCTATCGCGTAGGCAGGGGTGATTGGATTGGACCCCAGACCAGAGTATTCTTGGCTGTACCTTATCATCTCTCACTTCTTTTTTAAAAAAACAAAAAACACGCGCACACACACCACAGACACTCACGCTAGTGGAATTTCACCACCTATGGATATTCGAACCCTTGTTCGGGAGTTGAAACTGCTGAGAGTCTGTCACCCGAGCAAGAGTAAGGATCCTTCCTCTTACCCGGGTGGTAGACTCCTCGGAGTTTTAACACTGGGTCTTAGGTTCGAGTACCTACAGTGGTGACGGCTAGAGTCCCACGGAGTGCGTGTGTGGGGTGTGTGTGGGGGTATTTGTACGTGTTAAAAAAAAAGTAAGGACACACCTTATCATCTCTGACATACCATAGCCAATAATATCCAAAGGCAAGATTCCAAACAGATGGATTGTTTAATGCACTCACTGGTCAATATAATATGATGTCTTGATAAATATCCATGAAGGTTTTGTAATTTTAATCAGTGCAAAATCAATCTGCACCGTTGAGATTGTCGGCTCTAATTATTGATGTTTTATAACCAAAATTCACACTAAAATCCAAGTGAATCCTAACCATCCGATCTCTTCCATACAGAGATAGTTTACCACCATTTTGCAATAATCCTTGACTCCCCCATTGTAAACTTGGCATAGATCTGTGTCAATCTAGACCATCTAAATCGTGGGACGCATTATGGATGGACACTAACTTGAAAATCATATGGATTAAATAATCCATATCATCCAATTAATGACAACGTGGAATTCAACAAATAAAATCAGATGGTTAGGATTATCGAATCAGTCTGATCAATTGATATGATCCACTGATGATGGTGCAAGCAGTTTGGACCAAGGATTAATAATCTGTTTCGGGGTATCAGATCATACACCCACGATACTTCAAACCTAGTATTTGGACAGTCCAAAATGGTGGTGTAATGTCACCAGTGTAAACTTTCCTTTCAGCTATAAAACTATGAACTTCCTCTCTTCCCTTTGAAGTGTGTGGCGTAGAGAGTAGAGAAGGTGGGCCCCACCCATCAACGGCGTTTGGTAAGCCATGGCTGATGGCATGCATGTGGTCATGCTTCCATGGCTGGCCTTTGGTCATATGATCCCATTCCTTCAGCTCTCCATAGCCTTAGCAAAAGCTGGCATCCGAATCTCCTTCCTCACAACTCAAAAAAACATCCAAAGGCTACCCAAGATCCCACAACATCTAACGGCTCTGATCAATCTGGTGGAGCTTCCCTTGCCGAAGGTGGACGGCCTACCTGAAGGCGCTGAGGCCACTGTCGATATCCTCCATGGGAGTGACGAGTACTTGAAGAAGGCCTACGATCTCTCCTACCCCGCCTTCAAGAAGTTCATTACAGAAGAATCGCCGGACTGGATAGTCCATGACCTCTTCCCAAGTTGGGTGGGCAAGGTTGCAAGTGAATTCAAAATCCCTCGTGTCTTCTTCTCTATTTATTCAGCTACTTCGATGGCATTCTTTGGGCCGGTCGCAGACGGCCTAAAGAAAATGTGGCCATCACCAGAGAGTCTGGCGTCCCCGCCTGAGTGGTTTGAATTCGAGTCGTCCGTTGCCTTTCCGACCCATGAGACTGCTGGTCTCTACCGTGGGTTTTTCAGCCCAGATGCATCGGGCTTCTCAAGTTTCGATCGTTTCCTTCTAGCACTCCAAGGGTGTTCGGCAATGGCAATTCGGAGTTGCAGTGAGTTCCAAGGGGAGTACTTGGGCTTACTCAAGAAATTGAGCAAGAGACCGGTCATTCCAGTCGGATTACTTCCACCAACGCCCTTAGAGAAGAGAGAAACGACCGACCCCAAGTGGGTCAACACACTCAAATGGCTCGATGAACAGCCCAACAGATCAGTGGTGTTTGTTTGCTTTGGAAGTGAATGTAAACTGACCAGAGATCAAGTGTATGAGATTGCACTTGGGCTTCAATTCTCCAATTTGCCATTTCTATGGGCCCTCAGGACTCCCATATGGGCAACCAATGACATCGATACCCTTCCGCTGGGATTCGAGACCCAGATCGGCAGTCGTGGGGTCGTCTATATGGGTTGGGCCCCTCAGTTGGAGATTCTAGCCCACCCTTCTATCGGCGGATCTTTGTTTCACTCCGGGTGGGCGTCCATCATCGAGACCGTCCATTATGGGCATGCTCTCATCGTATTGCCGCTTGCGAACGTCCAATCATTGGATGCGAGGATGTTGGTGGACAAGGGTCTGGCTATAAAAGTAAAGATAAATGACGATGGTTCCTTCCACAAGGATGCGATCGCCTGGTCAGTGAGGATGGCCATGGTCGAAGAGGAAGGAGAAAGGTTTAGGCTTAAATCGATAGAAATGAAGGCCATTTTCAGTGATCAGACACTCCATGAAAACTACATGAATGAATTTATTAACTTCCTCAAAAGCTCCAAGACATAATGGGCTACTGATCTAAAATAAAATGTACAGTCGTGGCTTATAGCATTCTTAACTTTTGTATGATATGATTTGTATTTTAAGGGAACTTTCCCATTGAATGTGAACTTCGTTCTGTATGATTATGGTTGCTAATCCAACCATTGATCTTGTGGACCATCATTGATGAATAATGGGGGCTCACTACAAGAAAGGAAGGATTATCCGTCGGTTGGGGGAACCCTTTGCTGGCGGGAAGTAAAATCGGCCACGGACAAAGGGTAATTATAAGACAAAAACCCTCCGTCTCATTCTTTCCATCTCCCCGTCGCACGCCATCTCTCTCTCTCTCTCTCTCTCTCTCTCTCTCTCTCTCTCTCTCTCTCTCTCTCTCTCTCTCTCTCTCTACGCCTCTTCCTTTCCGCTTGATCTGTGTCTGCCTCTCCCTCTCCCTCTCCCTCTTTCTCTCTGCGCCTCTCCCTCTCCCTCTCCGCTCAATCTCTCTCTCGCTCTCCCTCTCTCAAAACCTAGCCCCCCCCATCTCTCTCTCTCTCTCTCTCTCTCTCTCTCAAAACCTTAGTCATCCCTCTTTCTATCTCCTCGGCCCTCTGCTACAGTTCGACCTTCGGTTGATAAGTATGATGTAAGGTTTTTCCCTTCTCACTGTTGCATTCTGCAATTTAGAATACCTGATTAGGGATATGCGTTGTCTAATCCCTAATTAGGAATTTGTATAACAAATCCCTAATTAGGGATGTGTATTGTCGAATCCCTAGTTGGGGATTTGCATTGTCAAATCCCTAGTCTGCTACAAGGTGTGATCAGCCCAAGCAGAGTTGTGGTTATTCATTGTGTGCTTAATGGGCTTGCTGCATTATGGTTTGCATGTTACGTGTCCGATAGGGGTAGAAGCGAACCCACTGAGTATGCATACCCTTGTTAGCTGAAATAACACTACAGGATTTTTTATTATTATTATTTTTGGATAGGGACACCATGGGTATTTTTCATTTCCATCCTACAATAATGTCCACCTATCTGATAGTTATAGAAGTCTAGCTTGTGGTTTATGATCCATCTAAATTATCCATAATGTGTCTAGATTACTTTGAATTACTTGTATGCCATGTGTACAATATCTTAATGTCCGGGTATCATCCATCACACTTTGCCAGAGTATCAAAGGTTCTTCTCATATTAAATATGAAATTATACCTTATGCTAGTTAAACAGCCTTCAACCAAAACCCAAGGCCCTGTTTGGCAGCCACTTAAAAATGACTTCGTCTCATTTTAGTTAATGATAATTATGTATTAGAGATTTGGAGTGCTCGGTGGACCCCACAATGATGCATGTATTTTAGCTATGCGGTCCATTCACTTGGATCATTATTTTAGGGCAAGAGCCTAAAAAAGAGTCATATCCAAATCTCAGGTGGACCATACCGCAGCAAAACAATGGTGATTGAGGCCCCACCATTTTTGTAAATGGAGTTGAGTGTGCTCTTCTTCTTTTTCCTCTCTCTCTCTCTCTCTCTCTCTCTCTCTTTTTTTTTTCAAAATTTTAGTTGGAAAATATCTTTAAATAAAGTTGCCTTTTTCAAATTATAAGTCATCAATTATTTTTGGCAAGTGATGAAATTTTTTTTAATAAAATTTCATTTTCTCTTGATTCCAATGCATTTATAACCACTGTATAGAGCACTTAAAAACATTCAATGTGTAGTGCCTGAAAGCTTGTTCCTGGTTGGAAATGTAAAGAGCTGAGAGACCCAACAGACTGCAGCACTACCCAGAGTAAACACATAACCTGTAGTGCTTCTTCTGCTGTCGATATCTCCTGCCAAACTGAATCCACGTAGCCTTGTAGCTTGATTTCCGATCCACCATAACACAGCCCTACATCCTTAGTACCCACCAGGTATCTGAGGATCTACTTCACAGCTTCCCAATGTTCCTTCCCCGGGTTGTTCATGAACCTGCTAACAACTCTCATTGCTTGAGCAATGTCTGGCCTCGTGCTTACCATAGCATATATGAGACTCCAAATCGCTGACGTATATGGGACTTTGGCCATGTAGTCTCGTTCCTCCTGCGTCTTTGCACCTTGCTCCTTAGATAGCTTGAAGTGGTTGGCTAATGGAGTGCTAACCAGCTTAGCACCTCCCATATTGAATCGATCAAGTACCTTGGATATGTACTCTGCCTGTGACAAAACTAATTTCTTATTTTCCCTGTCGCGCTTTATCCTCATGCTTAAGATTTGTTTTACAGCTCCTAAATCCTTCATGATAAATTCTTTAGACAGTTATCTTTTGAAATCTGAGATGTCCTTCATGCTTGAACTGACAACAAGCATATCATCAACATACAGAAGAAGGATGATGTATGACGTATCAAACTTCTTCAAGTAACAATAGTGGTCTGCATGACATCTCCTAAAACTGTTTCCCGACATGAAACTATCGAACTTCTTGTACCACTGCCTCGGGGCCTGCTTCAGGCCATATAGACTTTTCTTCAGTCTGCACACTTTGTTGTCATTACCTGGTGCCACGTATCCTTTCGGCTGATGCATATATATTTCTTCTTTAAGATCCCATGAAGAAAGGCTGTCTTAACATCTAGCTGCTCTAAATGTAAGTTCTCTGTAGCCACTATACTCAAGACCATGCGAATCGTAGACATTTTCACTACCGGTGAAAATATTTCAGTGAAATCTATACCTGCCTTTTGTTGAAACCCTTTCACAACTAATCTAGCCTTGTACCGTTTCGAACCATCGTGCTCCTCCTTCAGTCTATAAACCCACTTGTTATAAAGAGCTTTCTTACCCTTAGGTAAAGTGACTAGCTTCCAAGTACGATTAGACTCAAGAGAGTCCATCTCCTCATCCATGGCCTACTCCCACTTAACCCGTGTATCTGACTATAATGCCTCTTCAAAACATTCTGGCTCACCATTAACTGTCAGCAGTAGATAATGTAAGGAGAGTGAGTATCGAACCGTGGGTCTCCTCTCCCGAGTGGACCTCCTCGTAACCGGTGTCTGTGGCTCTACCTCATAATGCTCCTGTGCATGATCATCCTGTGGCGTTGTAACACCCGTGTCCGGTAACTCTTCCAATTCTACGAATTCCTTTTTCTCGGCCTTATTTTCTTGCACACTGTCCTTATGCATCACTTTTTCATTGAAGACTACGTCCTTGCTTCTGATGATTTTTCTATTTTCTGCATCCCAAAACCTGTAGCCAAAATCATCCTGCCCGTAGCTTATAAACGTGCACCTCCTGGACTTCGCATCCAGCTTGTTTCTGTGCTCTGCATCAATGTGAACATATGAAGTGCAACCGAACACTCTGAGATGTGTAAGGTTCACTTCTTTTTCAGTCCACGTTTCTTCTGGTAGCCCACCATCCAATGGTGCTGAGGGACTTCTATTGATAAGATATAAAGTAGTATTCACAGCATCTCCTAAAAGGTCTTGGGCAACCCTGCATGCAACCTCATAATCCTGTGTCGCTCTCCTCAGACAGATTCACTGAATCCTTCCTGCCTTGAGAGCTTCCTTCTTATTTCTTGAGCGCTCTGCAATCACGTTTCATGTGCCCCTTCTTGCCACAATGCCAACACCCGTCTTTGTCTTTCAGTCCCTTAGACTTCTTCCTCGACTTAGAACGCCCGTGTTTATTACCTCCTCTGTTCTGTGATCTTCCTCTTCCTTCAACTTTTAGAGCATTCCCTGAATCCCCTGAAACTCCTGATGCCTTTCTTCTAGATTCTTTGCTGAGAATTAAACCGGCCACATCATCAAATTTCAACTTTGTCGACCCTAAAGAATTGCTTACAGCAATCACCAAACCATCCCAACTGTCTGGCAGACTGGATAAGATCAATAGTGCCCTGACCTCATCCTTAAAAATGATGCCAACGGATTTCAACTGACTTGTGACTGTATTGAACTCATTTAGATGTTCAGCCACGCTCCCACCATCTGACATCTTCATGTTGAATAGCTGTTTCATAAGATGAACCTTGTTAGATGCTGAGGGCTTTTCATACATGGTGGTTAGGGCTTCCATTAATTCTTTTATCATTTTCATCTTGGATATATTAAAGGTGACGCTTTTAGAGAAAGAGAGTCGAATCGTTCCTAAAGCCTTCCTATCTAGTAAAAACCATTCTTCATCTATTATCTTTTCTGGTTTCTTCTCTTTTCCTTCTAGAGGAATGTAGAGGTCCTTCTGATACAGATAATCCTCCATCTACATCTTTCAGAACGCAAAGTTTGAACCATCAAACTTCTCAATTCTAATTTTTCCATCTTCTGCCATCGCTCTCAATAGAACTAAACCAATAGCTCTGATGCCAGTTGTTGCGCAGCACGCCAACAACACAGTGGGCCGAGATCTAATCTCAGGCCTCATCCACAAACGATAAATAGAAAGGAATATAAACTAGAAACAGATCAAAGCAATCCAAACAAACCACAAGACAAGATATACGTGCAAAAACCCCAAACTAGGGTTAAAAATCATGGATGCAAACTTCCACTATGAAGAAACAAAGATTACAAGGTAAACTACTAACCTCTCCGTTGAAAGAATATAGAAAACCCTTAGCCCACACCTTTAGAAATATTTCTCAATATTCCTCATCTACCTAAAAAAGCCCTAGGAACCCCTATTTATAGTTTAGGTAACTTCCCTTCCGCATCCCAGTTGCGAAAGGACTCAAATCCACAGTTTCGCGCAAAATCGTCGAACAAACTACGTAACCTACGACCGGTTCTAGCTCCCCTATGACCGGTCATAGACCCCTACGACCGGTCCTAGCCATCCTATGACCGGTCTTAGGCCCCTAAGACTGGTCCTGAAAATTCCAGGACTGGTCCTAGACCGAAAAAAAAAACAGCACAACTCACTGGACTTCGAGTCGTGCTAGGGCTCGAACCTACGACCGGTCGAAGACGTCCTACGATCGATCAAAGGTGGCCTAATGTGGCTCCACATTCTCAACAGCGATGGAATTCTTTGGGCCGGTCGCAGACGACCTAAAGAAAATGTGGCCATCACCGAAGAGTCTGGCGTCCCCGCCTGAGTGGTTTGAATTCAAGTCGTCCGTTGCCTTTCTGACCCATGAGACTGCTGATCTCTACCATGGGTTTTTCAGCCCAGATGCATCGGGCTTCTCAGGTTTCGATCGTTCCGTTCTAGCACTCCAAGGGTGTTCAGCATTGGCAATTCGGAGTTGCAATGAGTTCCAAGGGGAGTACATGGGCTTACTCAAGAAATTGAGCAAGAGAACGGTCATTCCAGTCGGATTACTTCCACCAACGCTGTTAGGGAAGTGAGAAACGACCGACCCCAAGTGGGTCAACACACTCAAATGGCTCGATGAACAGCCCAACAGATCATTGGTGTTTGTTTGCTTTGGAAGTGAATGTAAACTGACCAGAGATCAAGTGTATAAGATTGCACTTGGGCTTCAAATCTCCAATTTGCCATTTCTATGGGCCCTTAGGACTCCCATATGGGCAACCAACGACATCGATACCCTTCCACCAGGATTCAAGAGCCAGATCGGCAGTCGTGGGGTCGTCTATATGGGTTGGGCCCCTCAGTTGGAGATTCTATCCCACCCTTCTATCGGTGGATCTTTGTTTCACTCCGGGTGGGCGTCCATCATCGAGACCGTCCATTATGGGCATGCTCTCATCGTATTGCCGCTTTTGAACGTCCAATCATTGGATGCGAGGATGTTGGTGGACAAGGATCTGGCCATAAAAGTTGAGGTAAACGACGATGGGTCCTTCCACAGGGATGCAGTCGCTCGGTCGCTGAGGCTGTCCATGGTCGAAGAGGAAGGAGAAAGGTTTAGGCTTAAATCGATAGAAATGAAGGCCATTTTCAGTGATCAGACACTCCATGAAAACTACATGAATGAATTTATCAACTTCCTCAAAAGCTCCGAGACATAATGGGCTAGTGATCTAAAATAAAATGTAAAGTCGTGGCTGATAGCATTCTAAACTTTTGTATGATATGATTTGTAGTTTCGGGGAACTTTCCCATTGAACGTGAATTTCGTTCTGTATGATTATTGTTGATGTCTTTTTACGAACGATTCGTCTGGTCGGAACGTCTTCCACCTTCACAAGCACAATCAGCAATACAAAGGGGGCCCTGGCTAGAGCTGGGGAACCTCCGATGCTTAAGTCAGTCTTCTGATCAATGGCAAAGGGTTTTTTAGAGTTTTTAGTTTCGTACCTTCTTCCATAAAGGACCTGGGTATTTATCGATCTGAATAATCCTTATCTTACGAGGATTCTTCTCCTTAATATTCGGAGATTTGATCCTTTCAACTGATTTCGCCCGATCCCGAAGATCTCGGGATCGGACCCCTGTATTTTCAGATTTTCGGGATGACATTCATATCCACACCGCTTTTTGCTGTCTCGGCTTGACTATTACCGACTCTAAGAGAGTCTCGGTCGACTTAAGGGAAAAAGTTTTCTGCCTCCTCACAGATAGAATATTCTCGGTGTTACCCGTCATCCTTCCTTATTCCGTGGCCGACGAAACCAACTTATTGGGTTGGTCTTATTCTCTCAGTCGGGTAGCTTACAACTTACTCGGCCTTTTGTAGGCTTACGCAAACACAGTTATCTATCTGATCGAGTAACTTAAGTCGTCTTATGCTTGTGCCACTTGGCCTTATTCATTACTCCCTTGGCTCCGACCATTATCTCGGACTCTTTGGGCAGTATCAGCAGCACTGACCTATTCCATATCCGAGTCTCTAGACTTTGACATATTTTTCCTCAATAGTGAGCCCCCCTTACTTCTTGTGTCGTTCTCGGCACTGAGGACTAATGAGTTTTCCGGTCGGTTCGTATCAGAGTCCGAGGTTATGATGAGACATTAAATGCCTTTTTCATCATCCTTAACGTATGACGGTACATTTTTTGAGGTCGCACGAACGGCCAGCCATCAGGTTGTTCCTTCTGCTTATGAGCGTTGGACGCGTGGCGAAGGTGTTACCGCTGTCAGTCGGCGTGCACCACGTGTCCAGCGAGAGAGTCGAGGCAAGCATCGTTTTCCCTGTCTATTAAATGCTCCTGCCACGTGGCTCGGTTATAAAACGACCGGGTGGGAGGAGTGTGCGAATTTTATTTTCGCCTCTCGTTCCCCCGCTTTCTTCTTCTCTTCCGATTTTTCCTTTTTCTTTCTTCTTTCCTCCGCCGTCATTTTCTTCTCCGGTGAGTTCTTTCACGTCCGTCGCTGCCTTCTCTGGTGAGTTATTTCCCTCCCTTTCTATTGATAGAGCCCTTGGGAGGGAACTTCCGGTGACGAGGGTAATTCGTGACATTTTTGGAACGTTGCGGAGCCACCCTCTTTACTTACAAAGATCGTCGTTGGTGCGGATGCCGCTTTCTGACTTGTTAGGCAGCCTGATGAATCACCGGCTGAGCGGCCTGACTCAGCTGGCCCTTCTAGTGGTGGGTCGTCCCTGGTAACTCGCCCAGGGAGACCCAATCTTGGGATGGATTCGTTGGTGGAGGAAGAGGAAGAAGAGGAAATAATGATAGCTGAGGGGGTCGCTGTATCGTCCCCTGTAACTCGGTCGGCACATGCTTCTAAGTCAGCTTCCGAAGGAGAGGGGGCCGAGGATGACCTGAGTGGTCCTGTCGTCTCCATTTTAACTGATTCAGATCTAAACAGAATCCGAGCCGGGTACCATGTTTCGGACTCGGTTATACTTCGACTCCCTCGTCCGGAGGATTCGCCTGATCATCCCCCTTCTGGGATGGTCACAATCTTTCAAGTTTCGATGCAATACGGTTTACGTTTGCCCCTCCAACCCATTGCTCGAAATTTCCTGTCTCGTGTCAAACTTGCCCCTGGTCAGATCGTACCAAACGAGTGGAGGAATTTATTTGGGTGTGTTGTGCTATGGGCTGAGCTAGAGAAACCCCTTCTAATAGTCGACGAATTCCTCTACCTATATCAAGTAAGACCAAACCCAAATTTTTTTGACTTTTATTTTCTAAGTGCGTGGCGAGGTAAGGGCGATTCTCTCATAACCGATGCTCCAACTTCCAATAAGCATTGGAAGGAAAGATGGTTTTGGGCATGCGGACAGTGGGAGACAGCCGATTCGTGGCCCTACGAGCCTCGAGTCTCCCCTTCATTTCGCAAAGCAGGTGACTCGGCTTAGAACTTTCTGTTTCTCCTCATTGTAACGCGCTGAGTCTAACCTTCTGATGTTTTACAGATATCCTGAAGAAAAGGCCGAAGCTTGGATCCGACATTCTAGCTCGGATCAAAGATCTGAAAAAGCTAAGTGCAGAAGATCGGTCTTGGAAGCTGCTATTGCAATCGGAGCATCTGCATCTCGCGGGATTAAACTCGTTCGTGTCAGGTAATTCTCACTGCGTCGCTACGTTCTTTCGGCGGTGCATTATCTGACTCGCTTTTGTTCTTCCTCTCAGATCTTCCAGAGGCTCGGCCATATCTTAAGTCGGCTTCTGCTAGCATGGTTGAGTCTCGTCCTTCCCTGAAGCCGATCTCCAAAGTGAAGGCCCCTCCAAGGTTGGCTCTTTTATCAGGTCTTGGCCTTCAAAGCAACCGAAGACTGCTGCAAAGGCGAATGAGCCATCTGCTTCATCTGTTTCTGCTCCTGTCGCCCCACCAATAGTTGTGCTCTCCGACCCCGATGAGAGGGCGGAAGAGGTGGAGGCTATTCTTCCTGTGTCTCAGTCGACTCCTGATCTAGCACCTGTTGCTGAGGAGGTTCCGAGACAGAGAGAGGGTTCGAGTGGAGAATCCTCAAGAGGGGAGATGACTCAACAGGAGTTGTCTCCCTTCCATAAAGTCATCTCAGGGATCATCCCTTGGGCCATCGCTCACGGGAGCGAGAAAGACTTCGCCAGCTTCTACAATGCCCCGACTCTGCAGACTCTTGGGCATACGGTGAGGCTACTTTTTGAGGTAACATCCTTTTTTTTCATTTCTCTATACTTCTGATTAGGGCTCTCGTTAAAACTTACTATCTCCCGTTTGTAGTTGGCCCCCTGCATTGTCAAGGCTTGCTCGGAGCTGTCCACTGCTCAGAAGCTTGCGGCTAAGACAGAGACAACGAAGAGAGTTACGGCCGAGGCAGAGGGTCGCCGAGAGATCGCCGAGGGTCGCATCGACATTATGACTGGCGATTTATCAATTGTCAGGAAAGCTGCCGAGGATGCGAGGGCCACTCTCGAGGGCGCTAAAGCTGAAAGCATCACTTGTCATCGCTTCTGACAGGGGCCGAGGAAGAGAATTGGCATCTTTGGCATATCCATGGCGCTTGCGAGAACAATCTGGCTCGGGCCAAAGCCGACACCGCGGCGCTCGTCCAGTAAGCTCGGGAGGAGGCTATCCGAGCTAAAGAGGCTCAGGACCGAGCCGTGGAGATCTTTCTCGAATCCTCGGAGTTCGAGGAAGAGAGGGACCGCCTTTATCAAGGCGGTTACAGGGCTTGTGTTCTGGAGATGAGGGCTGCCTTCCCCGACCTTGACCTCTATGCGTTTGAGGCTGATAGTCCAGAGGCCGAGGCTACCGGTGCTGATGTCGCGGCCGACGAAGAAGCCCCTGCTGCGGCTCCTGCTATCGATGAGGCCGGTCCCTCCGAGGCTGCTTAGGGAGTGGTCCAATCTGGGACTGCTTGGTGAGTAGCCCGATCGAGGGATGGCGTTTGTGCTTCATTTTTGGCACTCACGCTAGCACTATGTCGGTCAAGGTCGAGCATCTTCTGGCTCCATCACTAGCTCCTCTTGCGTTTACCCAGGACCTACTCAAGAGCGTCTGCAACCAAGGAAGATTACTCACTCTATCGGGAGTAGTTTTGTACTTTGCTTATATAGTCTTAGTAGAGTCTGATGTAACCCGATGCAAAATACTATAGAAATAATGAATGAAAATTCTTAGTTTTATTGAATCGACTTCGTTTACATGTCTTTTCCATTCTCATTTCGAATTTCTTGGCTCTGCCTTAAGGGTAATAGATCTTGAGATGCTTGGCGTTCCAAGGGTGAGGCAACAGTTGCCCATTTAGGTCTTCCAACCGATACGTCCCAAGCCGGATGGTACTCAAGACGAAATAGGGTCCTTCCCAATTGGGTCCTAGTGTGCCGGCACCAACTTCCTTTGTATTCAGGAACATTTTTTGAAGGACTATATCCTCGGGGCGGAATCGTCTGACTTTGACTCGGGTGCTGTAGAACTGAGATACTTGCCTCTGCCGAGCCATCGTTCGTAGCCGAGATTTTTCTCTTTTCTCTTCCAGCAAGTCGAGTCCGAGCGACAGGAGTTCATCATTCACCTGTTCACTGAATGTATCGACTCGGGCCGAACTTATACTGATTTCAACCGGGGCAACTGCTTCCGAGCCACAACAAAGGGAGAAGGGAGTTTCTCCCATGGTAGTCCGAGCTATAGTTCGATAGGCCCACAATATATTTGAAAGTTCTTCATCTCATGCTCCTTTTTCTCCATCGAGCTTCGTTCGGAAATGCTGCTTTATAATCTTATTAACAGCCTTGACCTGTCCATTCGTCTGATGATGATGAGGCGAAGTGTACACATTACGGATCCCGAGATTACTACACATCTCACGAAACTATCTGTTATCGAACTGCCTTCCAGTATCAGTGATAATAGTCCGAGGTATCCCGAACTGACAGACAATATTCTTCCAAAAAAAGCCCGTAATCTTTTGTTCGGTAATCTTTGTTAATGGCTCGGCTTCGGCCCACTTCGTAAAATAGTCCACCGCAACCACAGTAAACTTGGTTTGGCCCTTTTCCAGAGGGAATGGTCCGATGATGTTGATCCTCCATTGTGCAAAGGGCCATGGTCCAGTCATCGGGGTCAATTCCTCGAGGGGCTGCCTCGGGATAGCCGCAAATCGCTGACACTTATCGCACCTTTGGACGAACTTCTTAGCATCATGTTGTATGGTTAGCCAGTAATATCCCTGCCGTATGACTTTGTTTGCGAGCGAACGTCCTCCCGAGTGATTTCCACATACTCCTTCGTGTACTTCTCGTAATACATAGTCAGCTTCATGAGAATTCAAACATCGTAATAGGGGAGCGTAGAATCCTTTCTTGTATAGTACCCCGTTTAAGATGGTGTATCGCGACGCTCGGACCTTCAGCCGCCAAGCCTCGGTATGATCTTCCAGTAACTTTTCCACGTTGAGATAATGGACGATAGGATCGAACCAAGTAGGTTCCGAGTCAATGGCATGTATAGCTGAGTCTGTCAGCTCATTTATACTCGGTTTAGCTACGTATTCAATCAGGACCGACCGAGGTATGTCATCTTCGTCAGCTGAAGCAAGCTTTGCTAATAAATCGACTTTGGTATTCTCGGTCCTCGGAATCCGAACTACTTCACATTGTCGAAATTCACCGATTAATTCTTTGGCCTTCTTTGTGTATGCTTTCAGCTGCTCTTTTCTTGTCTGATAAGTACCAGTAACCTGGTTGATGACTAGCTGTGAATCGCTGAAGACCTTGAGATGAGTTACACCTAAACTGGCAGCGAGTCGCAGGCCAAGTAATAAGGCCTCGGATTCTGCTTTGTTATTTAACACTTGGAATTCAAGTCGTAAGGCATATTGCATACAGGTTTGATCGGGAGTTTTCAATACTACCCCTGCCCCGCTTGCCTTAGAGTTGGAAGAGCCGTCGACGAATAATTTCCATGCAACAGGGTCGGGTGTCAAGTCGAGGGAGAAGGATGTCGATGTTCCGACAATCTCATCTGAGTTAGATGTTGTGTTGTCTTATGAAGTCACTTCTACAAAGAAGTCGGCCACAGCTTGTCCTTTTATGGCTTGTCTCGACCTATACTGTATGTCGAATTTGCTCAACTCGATAGCCCACTTTGTAAATCGGCCGAAAGCTTCTGGTTTTTAAAGGATCTAACGCAAAGGTAAGTCAGTCATAACGATGATGGTGTGATCTTGAAAGTATGACAGGAGTCTTCGTGAGGATACTACCAGGATTAAGGCTACCTTTTCAAGAGGATGATACCTTTTCTCTACCGGTAGTAAGGCTTTGCTGACATAATATACCGGTAATTTCCTTCCCTTGCTCTGTCGGATGAGAACCAAGCTGATCGCTGCGTCGGACACAGCCAGATACAATAACAACGCTTCTCCTGACTCGGGTTTGGATAACAGCGGTGGAGTCCCGAAATAAGACTTTAGTTGCTAAAATGTTGTTTCGCACTCTTCCGTCCATTCCATCGTCTGTCGTCCCTTCAGTTGTTTGAAGAACCGGAGACACTTGTTAGTGGCTCGGGACAGGAAACGGTTGACCGCGGCCACTCTTCCAGTTAACTTTTGTACATCCTTAATTGTCTTCGGAGACTCCATGTCGAGCAGAGCTTTGATTTTCTCAGGATTTACTTCAATTTCTCGTTAACTAATCAGAAAATCGAGAAACTTTGCTGAACTTACACCAAAAGTGCACTTGCTCGGGTTCAATTTCATCTTATACTTGCGCAGGGTCAGAAACATTTCTTCTAGGTCCGCTATATGGTAGGTCGCGTGTATACTTTTGATGAGCATATCATCTATATATACTTCCATGGTTCGGTCGATCTGACGAGCGAACATTTTGTTCACCAACCTTTGATACGTTGCTCCAGCATTTTTTAAACCAAAGGGCATCACTCGGTAACAATAAAGACCTTTGTCGGTGACAAAGGTGGTTTTTGATTTATCGGTTTCATGCATTACAATTTAGTTGTAGCCAGAATAGGCATCCATAAAACTTAGTAATTCATGTCTGGCGGTACTATCCACCAACTGATCAATGCGAGGAAGAGGGAAGCTGTCTTTGGGGCAGGCTTTGTTCAGATCTGTATAATCAATATAGAGACGCCACTTCCCGTTAGCCTTTTTCACGAGCACGACATTAGCTATCCACTCTAGATAGTATATCTCTTTTATGAAGTTAGCCTTAAGGAGCTTGCCGACTTCCTCTTCAATGGCCGAGAGGACGTCTTTTCTGCCAGATTGGCCTGTAGGTCGGATTGATGTTGAGTGGGTGCGTCATGACCGAGGGATCGATCCCAGGCATATTTTCATGGCTCCACGCGAATATGTCAGCATATCGGCGAAGCAAGGCGATCAAGTCTTCTTTGAGGGGTGACTTCAGAGATGAGCCGATTTGCACTACTTTCGACTCGACTATCTCGGTTAAGGGTTCCAAGACAAGTTCTTCCATTGGTTGTCCTCGTTCTTGAGATCCGAACCGAGGGTCTAGCGATTCGATCATCGATATCTCCGTCGGAGCTTTCACCATTGTTGCATAGCATTATTGGGCATTTTGCTAGTCTCCCTTTACAATTCATACTCCCGACTCGGTCAGAAATTTTATGGACAAGTGGTACGTAGATACCACAGCTTGAAGGAGGCTTAGGGATAGTCAATTGAGTATGGCATTGTAAACCGACGATTGGTTAACGATCAGAAAGTCGACCATTGTTGTTGTCTAATGGGGTGAATTTTCGACGGTGAGTGGTAGTGAAACGATCCCCTCAGGAAGCACCTGCCCGCCTGAGAATCCTATGAGCAGGGTTCAGACTGGACGTAAAGCCGACCGTCCAATACCCATTTTGTCGAACGCCTGGGTGAACAATACGTCCGCAGTCGACCCAGTGTCCATCAGTACTTGGAATACTTTTCTATTGGTGATGGTGAGAGCAATGATTAGTGCATCATCATGAGGATGATGGATGTCTCGGGCGTCATCCTCAGTGAATAAGATGTAATATCTTTCTCTCTTCTTTTCCTTGGAAGGTCGGGACAGCAGAAGAATTTTAGATTCTGGACGATTGATGCTTCTAGCGTAATTTTTCCAAGCGTTATTGGAATCTTCGCCGCCCTGATGTCCTCCAATAATTGTTCGGATCTCTTCCGTGGGCTGATCTTCGCTCGGTCCCGTTGCAATGTCAGATCCTTCCACATGTTCTCTGAGTCGACCTTCTTTAATAAGCCGCTCGATTTCATCTTTCAAGTGATAACAATCACTCGTGTTGTGACCATAGTTACGATGATAATGACAGTGATTATTTTTATTCGGTCAATCGGGTTCCCTCGGAGTTTTCCGGGCCAATTGACGAAGCCCTCATTCTTGATTTCCATCAACACCTGCTCCTGAGATTTATTCAGAGGGATATATACAGAAAACCTTCTATCGGATCGTTTGCCCGACCTTCCATCATCTCGCGCTCCATCGTCTTTTCGCTTCTTCCCTCCCACTAAGTCGGCTTCTCTCTTGGTCGGATCTTTACCCGAGGGTTTCAAGTTCTTAACTTTCTCGCAGAGGAGTCACGTTTCTTCGGCGTCTGTATATTTGTCAGATCGAGCCATAAACTCGCCCAAAGTCTTAGACGGATTTTTGTCCAGGGATGCCAAAAAGGGCTTATCTCTCACCCCTTGCATGAGCGCGTTAAGCGCTGTCCCCTCCGAATGTTTTCGAGCCTGCAAAGATTTGAAGTTGAAACGCTTGATGTAATCTTTCAGCAGTTCACCTTCCTTCTGAACTATGTTGTTTAGGTGCACGGGCGGCTTTAATTTTTTTCATTTCGCCGATGAAGTTATTGAGGAAAGCATCGCTGAGTTCAGCAAATGAGCCGATTGACTTCGGTTTTAACTGTCTGAACCAAAGCCAAGCTACATCGGTTAGCGTGAGTGAGAAGGCTCAACACATAACAGCATCCGAGGCATCATGCAACTCCATATAAGTTCTGAAGTATTCGATATGCTCTGTTGGATTGGTTTTTCTGGAAAAATGAGTTATCTAAGGTAAACGAAACCTCTCCGGTAACCGAGCCTGCATTACTTCGTCCACAAATAGAGAAATTTTTACCTCGGACTTGGTCGAATATGTATTCCGACCGTGCTTCATGTCTGCCATCTCTCTTGTCATCTCTTCCCGAACTTCTTTTTTGAAATCCTGGATATCGGTTCTCCAAGGTTCCACGCTCTCTGTTGTTTCTTCTATAGGAAGCCGACTTCGCCGCCTCTGATCTATTTTATGCTGCAAATTAGAGGGAGGCAAAACGGTCATTACCGAATGAGCCAATGCTGGTTGACTCGGACCTTAATGCTGACTTGGCTCTCGTGACGACTGTGGAGCAGCAGGCTGTGCTACTGACGTTGGTGGGAGAACTTGCACCGGCTTGTGACGCAGTTGCATCTGCTGATTACACAGTTACTCCAACATGTGTTTCATGATGTCCATCTCGGAACGCATCTCTTGGACTTCTCGATCTAATTATGCATTCTCTCGGTTCTGCTGGCTAGCTGTTGTAGCAGATGCCGCAGGTGGTGCTGCCGGTGGGACTGCTGGGAGAGCTCCTTGAGCTGTGCTGGTAACGGCTTCCCCCGCTTCATCTTAATCTCCTCTTCTAGTTCTTGTCATTCAAATAGAGTGTAAGAAACAGTTTTTTGCTCGTTTCCCACATACGGCGCCAAACTGTTGATGTCTTTTTATGAACGATTCGTCTGGTCGGAACGTCTTCCACTTGCACAAGCACAATCAGCAATACAAAGGGGGCCCTGGCTAGAGCCGGGGAACCTCCGATGCTTAAGTCAGTCTTCTGATCAATGGCAAAGGATTTTTTAGAGTTTTTAGTTCCGTACCTTCTTCCGTAGAGGACTTGGGTATTTATCGATCTGAAGAATCCTTATCTTACGAGGATTCTCCTCCTTAATATTTGGAGATTTGATCCTTTCAACTGATTTCGCCCGATCCCGATGATCTCGGGATCGGACGCCTGTATTTTCAAATTTTTGGGACGGCATTTATATCCGCGTTGCTTTTTGCTGTCTCGGCTTGACTGTTACCGACTCTAAGAGAGTCTCGGTCGGCTTAAGGGAAAAAATTTTCTGCCTCCTCACAGATGGAATAGTCTCGGTGTTTACCCGTCATCCTTCCTTATTCCGTGGCCGACGAAACCAACTTATTGGGTGGGTTTTATTCTCTCAGTCGGGTGGCTTACAACTTACTCGACCTTTTGTAAGCTTACGCAAACGCAGTTATCTATCCGACTGAGTAACTTAAGTCGTCTTATGCTTGTGCCTCTTGGCCTTATTCATTACTCCCTCAGCTCCGACCATTGTCTCGAACTCTTTGGGCAGTATCAGCAGCGCCGACCTATTACATATCCAAGTCTCCGGACTTTGACATATTTTTCCCCAACAATTATGGTTGCTAATCCAGCCATTGATCTCATGGCCCATCATTGATGAATAATGGGGGCTCACTACAAGAAAGGAAGGATTAGCTGTCGGTTGGGAGAACCCTTTGCAGGCAGGAAGTAAAACTGGCCGCAGACAAAGGGTACTTATAAGACAAAAACCCTGCATCTCATTCTCTCTCTCTCTCTCTCTCTCTCTCTCTCTCTCTCTCTCTCTCCCCGCTCACGCCTCTTCCTTTCCGCTCGATCTGCGTCTCCCTCTCCCTCTCCCTCTTTCTCTCTACGCCTCTCCCTCTCCCTGTCCACTCGATCTCTCTCTCCCCCTCTCTCAAAACCTAGCCCTCTCTCTCTCAGAACCTTAGTCATCCCTCTTTCTATCTCCTCGGCCCTTTGCTACAATTCGACCTTCGGTTGCTAGGTATGATGTTTTTCCCTTCTCACTCTTGCGTTCTACAATTTAGAATACCTGATTAGGGATATGTATTGTCGAATCCCTAATTAGGAATTTGTATAACAAATCCCTAATTAGGGATGTGTATTGCCGAATCCCTAGTTGGGGATTTGCATTGTCAAATCCATAGTCTGCTGCAAGGTGTGATCAGCCCAAGCAGAGTTGTGGTTATTTAGTGCATGCTTACTGGCCTTGCTGCATTGTGGTTTACATGTTATACGTGTCCGATAGGGGTAGAAGCAAACCCACTGAGTATGCATACCCTTGTTAGCTGAAATAACACTACAGGATTTTTTTTATATATATATTTTTTTTGGATAGGGGCACCACTGGGTATTTTTCATTTCCATCCTACAATAATGTCCACCTATCTGATAGTTATAGAAGTCTAGCTTTTGGTTTATGATCCATCTAAATTATCCATAATGTGTCTATATTACTTTGAATTACTTGTATGTCATGTGTACAATATCTTAGTGCCCGGTATCATCCATCACACTTTGCCAGAATATCAAAGGTTTTTCTCATATTAAATATGAAATTATACCTTATGCTAGTTAAACGGCCTTCAACCAAAACCGAAAGCCCTGTTTGGCGGCCACTTAAAAATGACTTCATCTCATTTTAATTGATGGTAATTATGTATTAGAGATTTGGACAGTGCTCAGTGGACCCCACAATGATACATGTATTTTAGGTATGCGGTCCATTCACTTGGATCTATATTTTAGGTATGCGGTCCATTCACTTGGATCTGTATTTTAGGTATGCGATCCATTCACTTGGATCATTATTTTAGGGCAAGAGCCTAAAAAAGAGTTATATCCAAATCTCAGGTGGACCATACCGCAGCAAAACAATGGTGATTGAGGCCCCACCATTTTTGTAAATGGAGTTGAGTGTGCTCTTCTCCTTTTTTCTCTCTTTTTTTTTTGGCAAAATTTTAGTTGAAAAATATCTGTAAATAAAGTTGTCTTTTCCAAATTGTAAGTCATCAATTATTTTTTGCAAGTGATGAAATTTTTTTAAATAAAATTTCATTTTCTCTTGATTCAAATGCATTTATAACCACTGTATAGAGCCCTTAAAAACATTCAATGTGTAGTGCTTAAAAGCTTGTTCCTAGTTGGAAATGTAAAGAGCTGAAATATTTTCCAACAAGTTGTAACTTCATCTTTTAGCCTTCTCTCCATTATTCTTCTTTTTGTTACAATTTTCAATCTAAAGCATGGTACCGCCTAGGTAATTGGAAAATGCAGGTTCAAAATCATCAAAATGTAAAGTACAATGAAACAGTACAAGGCTTGAAGTATATACGGAGAACTAAGGGTTTTCGTGGCCTATTTAAAGGCAATGGTACCAATTTTGCATGGCCTAGTGCCAAACTTAGCATCTAGGTTTGGTTTCTTTGCATCGAATCATTTTCTTATCTTGTTTGATGCCAATATCTTGTTAATTTTATTTGTGCTGATTGATGTTATGAATGTATAACATTTTGTCATGGTTGATGTCAAGTTCTTTAGACATTTATACGTTCGATGCCTATGATCCTTGTTTTAGTAAATGGCATAAAAGTCCCGTTGTTGTGCATACACAACACTAAAATCAAACTGGTACAGTTCAGATTTTGGTTCAGAAATGGCTTTAAGCAGCTCCTGATTTGAAACAGTAAGCAATTGTACCAGATTTATTAAGTTATACATTATTCTTTCCACTATTTTGTTGTTGTGTTCCAATTGAGTGTTGGATCTTCTTATTTCTTTTTATTTTATTTTATTGTTTTATTTTGAAACAAATGGATGGAATGAATTTGATTAAAAACCTCTGAGGGGACTCACAAAACCTAAGAGGCACATTACTTTATATTTGTCGCAGATTATCGATGAGTTTTAATCCTTTTCCTATGCCAAAATCCCTGACCTGTTTGATTTTTATCATTTCACCTGAAAATGGTAAATACCCAGGAAATGGGTGATTATTACCGTTTCACCTGTTTGAATATTCACGGGGATTTCGCTTCTTAAAACCGGTTCAAAAGTAATAGTGGCCATTTTAGGACCCATCTTGATATATATGATATATCTGTTCCATCTATTCATTTTATCACAATATTTTGAGATATTAGAAGAAAAATGAGTTAGATCCAACACTCAACTGGCCATACCAAAAGAAACAATGGCCACAAGAAATTTGTAATGATAAGTATTTAATTCACGTATTTCTATGGCATGGTCCACTTGAGCATTGGATATGCCTATTTTACACTATAAATTTATCTAACATAATGAATAAACGGTGTGGGTATATGAAATGCTTCACGGTGGGATCCACAAATGTTTTATAGCATTTGTCAGTTTAACCTCCAAAAAGTATGTCGTCAAATCAGTCACCGGGAAGAGTGCGGCAACTAGGGAGGGAAATAATTATTACCATTTACCCGGGTATTTCCGAGTGAATGGAAATCAAACACGCCCTAAATTCCTCATTTTACATCTCCCTCTCCGTCTCTCAATCTCCCTCTCCCTCTCCTTCTCTTTCGATCTTCCGATCTGAACCCTCTCTCTCGATCTCCCTGTCACTCTCCCTCCTCCTCCCTCGATCTTCCTCTCCCGATCTCAACCCTCTCTCTCGATCTCCCTCTCCCGATCTCAACCCTCTTTCTCTCCCTCCCTCTCACTCTCCCTCCCTCTCTCGATCTCCCTCTCGTTCTATTTAACAGGTCTGGCGGTATGACTTTCCTAACTTCGAGAAATATTCCACAAGATCAGTGAGTGCTGGTGCAGACGATGCAGCCTTCGTCATCATGTCACCAGAGAGCTTCAAAAGTGCGTCGTGAAATGGTTGTGGCATAGATCCCAAAGCTTCATCCACACCAGCACTGACACAAGGAGGCAGTTGAATCCCAACACTTGGAGACCTTGTGGGAGTTGAACTCTCTGCAAGTGATTTGGTGCCAGGTGTCCTAATTTTATTAGTGCTCAACAGCACATTTATCCTCAAGGGATTCAAGCGCTGAGTTACAACAGCATCACACGGATCATCATCATCATCCACAAGTGTTACAGCATCACCATCTTCATCAACATACGTAAGGGTGAAGTCAGCATCTGGGTTGAGTTTGAAAAGGTCAAGGATCTTTGCTCTCAGTTCATCCACATTGAGTTTTAAATGGAAAAATTAGAGGGAAAAAAGGTTTCCCCAAGAAAATTGCAACCGAAACAATGAAGAGTGCAAAGTTAAAGCACTTTCCTTTCATAGTTTCTGTAGGAAAACAAACGGGTGCAAGGGATTTCCTTCCGCTAGTGCTGATGTCAGTTTATCATACACTTATGTCACAATTTCACTTTCCCTTGCATTCCCCTAGTTCACACCGAATCCAAACAGGCAGCAAAGGAAAAGATAGGATGAGAGAAAAAATATCTTTATTGAAACCAAAGCAAAATACCCGAACTCATGTAAACACTCCAAAGTAATCAAACCAATGATAAACGATACAAGATTACCAGCAGGGAAAAAAAATGATGTTGAAATTCTATGAAAGGGCTCTTGAAAACTACAGGTTAACTGAACTCTTGTTTACATGATCCATGTGGCGGAGAAGCTTAATTTCTTTTAATGTCCTTTTGGCATCAATTCTATTGTCAAATGCATTACCAAACTTTTTAATTGCAACCTCTTCATGCGTCTCTGCATTCACCGCAGCACTGTAGAAATAGAAATAAAATCACAATTAGGTTGAAGAATAGAGATGAAACAATCAACAATTAGAGTAAAATAGGCAGTGGCATTCAGTCATTACACTCCAACAAAGTGAGATATTCAGTCATTCAGTCATCTGGGTGTCAAAATATTTGAAGTATAGTTATAATGATACAGCTGTTAAAAAAAAGGTTTCAATGAAACTTGTTTGACCTGCTGAGGATGCTCAATGAGAGTAAGATTGTCAATCCTACTCTCGCCACGTGCCAATGTAACACGTGCATGTGAAATCCAAGCCATTCATGCAGATCGGTCCTACCTTGTATGCATCATGGTTAGAAAAAACAGGATGGTCTAGTTATTAGAATCATCGATGTTATGCATTTAACGTGGACCGCTGGTCGTATTCTTCTAACCATCCACTTTATTGTACATCTGTGGCCCACCCAACAACCACACCGGCATGATTTTCAGACCATGGCACATACAATTATGCATGCAAATGGACCTGCCAAACAGGTCATATACCCACCGCTTTTCTAAACTACATAAAAAGAGTGAGTTTCAACTTTGGCAGAAATTCCTTCCATGTCACTCAAATACACTCTTGCATGAAGCACTTCAATGCATTTGCCAAACACTTGTGGTGGTCCGCATGCTTGTTGATCTGAGGGTAAATCGGGTGAGTCATACATGCTTATGCACATGCTAACTGCCTAGTGACAAAATTTTAAAAAATAAAAATAAAAAATAAAAAAAATCTAAGATATGACACAAAATCCAAGTCAACTTGGATTTTTGAAAATTGGTCAAATCACATTACTCATGGGACTGTTGAGTATACATGGAAGGCCAATGGAAGCTACTAACACCATCCTCATTATAAAATCCTAATAGTGAGTTGCCATCAGAGAAACTCTAACACGTTGAAACACTCAAGAACTTAGATTCGATGTTCAGTTGGGTCTTGTTGACTCAACTCATGTGAGTCTTTACATGACTCAACCCATACCTAATAATTAATTTAATTATTTTGTAAATATTATTACACAGTTGTGTGAGGACAAATAATAAACAAACTGAAGAAACTTCAAACAGCCAGCACTTGCAAAAGCTGGTTTGATATGGTAGATAATCGCAGAGAACTTAATCTCATTCTTTTTCTTATATATTTCGATATTTATTTTTTTAATGTTTATACTTATGATTTTTTGTTAACTGACATTGTTAATTAGTATTTAGGCCAATATGCTTGCCCTGTTTGTTAATTAGTAATTAGTAGTTAGGCCATCATAGCACCATGACTCACTGAGTTAACTAATCACTGAGTCAAAAGTGTTTTCTTTTAAATTTAGAGTTGGGTTCAAAGAGTAAAAGGCCCCATTGCTGCCAATGGTAGCAATTAGCATTTATAGTTGCACGGTGGACACCAAAACAGAGAGTCACTTTTAGAAAAGGTAAAACACCTTTAGCATTTAGGTGAGGCTGGATGTAGAGGACATTGAAGCTTCTTTCAAAGCTCTTTATATATGCATTTAGTAATCAGATGTCTACATTTTATGTAAATTCCATGCCCACAATATGCTCGACTATTTGACTGATACTTTTTTTTTTCCTTTCTCTATAAAGCTTATTCTAGAGCAGAGTAGGCACTAGGTCAAATAAATAATGAGTTCAATTCAGCTATTGCACATTGAGCGCATATGCCATTTTGAGCTGGTTTGATGGAGAAATCAGAGTGAGCATGCATCCTGAGGTGTATTGTGCCTTCTGCAATAACGTGAACAATTTTAGCACAATTGGTTGGTTTTCAAATGGCTACAGATTGTTATTTTACCCTGCTAATTAATCTAGGCTTTGAGTACTCTTTTGAATTTTTGAGCTATTGATCAAAATGTTAAAGTACTTTTGACTAGGTTCTTCAGGTTTAGAGAAACCCAAGTTAGCTTGCTGCAAGCATTGACTGACTCGATTTGAATTGATTTGATCAAGTGATTTTGTTCATTACAAGTTAATCAAACTCACACCCTTTTTATCTGCAGGAATATTACCCTGTACAAATTTGATACCTGGTCTGTTTTTCATCACTGAATCCCCCGGTGGCTGGTGAGTCTTATTAGTAAACACCTTAACAAGTGTTGGGATTCGGTGTCTAGGCCAAAATGGGTATGACGGACGAGTTTGAAGCTTCTTTGCAAGTACTACGGGGATTTGATACTGACATTTCTTTTGAAGTGAATGAAATCAAGGTGTGGATTTGAACTACCTTCAGTTCTTTTATTTTTTTGAGGTCTCCTGCACAAAATAGTTAGGTGATTGTGTCGCTGTCTAACTCGCTCGTAATTCCCTAGATTTCATGTGTATACAAATCCAACCCGTTCAAAGGTGATCAAGACTATGGTAATCATACTCCAAAACTTCTATATTCATATACTCATCAGGTGGGCCATGCATATACTTTATACCATATTTATCGTTTTTCCATTTTTCCTATGATTTAGACTGTTTGATGAGTGGATCAATTCAACTTTTTCTATTACATGTTCTCCAGATGGATCCAACTGATTGAACAGTTTAGATTTTGATGAAAATGACATATGGGATATTATGAGGCATATAGTGTAATTTGGGAATAACAAACGAACATGCTATGTAATTTGGCTGGCATGGTTTTGTAGGTAGCTGAAATAAGTCGAATTTTGAAACGATTTCTGTCGTCATTTGAGTAAGTGCCGTTGCCCATCTATATTAGTTCATATTCCCATTATTGCCACTTCTGATTTTTTCTCTCCACCACGCATGAATATCTTGATGTTCAAAACCATTTATTTATAGGTTACCACACACATCCTAACAATCCAATTTCTAGCAAGCTGGAGAATGGTTAAAATGAAATAGTTTTTTTTTGAAATGTAGTGCATTCTTTTTGCACAATTAAAAAAATGGCAAATGCATGTCATAAAACTAATGCGTAGCTAGAGAGAAAAAAATAAAAATAAAAATTTTTCTTTATAATCTTAGCAATCCACTATTTTGTACACTATGAACCACCATGAATCGACCAGCCTAAAATTTGGCCAGAAGATCTACACAATGGTCTAGTTGATGGGCAGCTTAAATTTTGGTAAAACTGTGCTTAAAACAGCAGGTACACTAGTTTTTGGAACACATGGTCATCAAGTTTTTCAGTTCATTTACTTTTGTTCTGCAATTTTGTTTTCCTTGCAAGTTGCAACCCATTGCCATTTTGTTGATTGTTCCACTTCCAGTGCTTTCTCATATGGCTTTTGGATGTGACCTAATCTCTATTTGTTTTTGTCATTGTTGTAGAGAATTTTCGAGCACTTTGCACAGGTAAGCCAACACTGTCTGTCATTTTAAGTGTCAGGTTATTCCTTAAGTTTATGTTACACAGATGCAAATACTCAGATTTGGACTTCTTTTCTCATTACAAGAGGTTTGTACTGAAAGCATTGTTGATATTGAAAATAGTCAGTTGTAGTCAGGGTTCAAATTATCATTTGAACACCATACAATTTTTTTTGCAACACATTACCAATTCCAGTACAATTCATTTCTATCCACTTTAAATTTCATGTTCTTGATACACTTGAAGTTTGAGCAGTAACAGTAACAACTCCACTAGAGATTTCCGAGTAAAGCCCTTCTCTACATGTGCTAGTGCTAGTGCTAAAGCCCTTCTCTACATGTTCTAGTGCTAGTGCTAAAGCCCTGCTAGTTTGATTGAAATTCTAAATTTTGTCTTTTTGTCATGTCGTGTCATGTCAGAGCCCTTGTTGTCGTAGCATTCTAACTTGAACTATTTTATCTTTTTGTCTATCATCGGTAGTGGTATATGATTACTTAAGAGCATTTTTTTTCCTCTTTATCGCGATGTAAATATGTCAATGGAAACATTGGGAAGATTCTTTTAAGAAAGATAAATATGATCAAGACAAGGGTAATGCTTTTGGATTCTGAAAACTCTTTTGAAGCTGAATTGCTGGACAGCTGAGGAGCTGGAGAGAGCCTTCTTTGTTTCTTTTTTGTCTGATTTTTCTTACATGGTGGCACTATTTGTTCAGTTGTGAATAAGAAGGTGACTCATGTGCATCAGCATGCTTTTATCAGGGAACATTTTCTTGGAACTGGGTTTTGTTCAACCATTCTGAGTTGGCTGGTAAGTTATTTAATCATGGGGTGTAAATTGCCATCCATCCCTATTCTTAAATGGTTCTTCAACATGAATTAAAGAACTTTGCACTGGTGGGTTACTTTGTTCTCCTTTGTAGGAAATAGATCTTTTCTGCCATTGTAAAATTAGGAATATGCTAATCCAATGAAAGATGTATATTGCAGTCAATAGGTGCCAGGAATGACATAATGCCAATCATCATTGTCTAAACCTTATCCCGACTAATTGGGTTTGGCTACATGAATCCTATTCCGCCATTCACTCGATCAAGGACCATATCGTTAGTTAAACTGTAGGTCAGCAAGTCTTTTCTCACACACTCCACTCACATCCATCCGGGCCTTCCTATTACCTTTTTAGAGCCTTGAACCAACTCTCTCCTAACAGGTGCAAGAGAATCTTCACAATGAGACTCCCGAATGTGACTCAGCTAGTAGTAGTCCCAATAGATAGAATAATAGCGAGCAGATTGAGATGATTTGGTCACGTCCCAATAGATAGAATAATAGACCAGGGTCTATTGGTGGTACAATGGGGTATGGTGATTTGCAGTCCTTGAGCTTGTCTATGAGCCTTGGTTCTCAATCTAGCTGTGTTACAGCTGCTGCACAGCAGCTATCACATGATGGGGCTGATTTTGTAGCCATGGACACAGAGAAGAGGGGGTGGGAAGGTGGGCCAGAAGCAGCCAGTCCATTGATACATTTGGGCAGAGAACATCACAGTATAGAGGTGTTACAAGGTCAGCAGGAGCCCTCTTTCTCTCCTCTTGTTTATCATTTTTATTTTTTGGTTATTTTAGTTCATATATGGTGGTTTGTCATTGTAACAATTTTTGGAGCTTTTAGTCTCTTGCAGCGGATCATGGCGAACCTAGTGAAGCATCAGGATGTGCAGGCCAAGCTGGTGGAAGAGATCGATCGAGTTGTGGGGGATGGACGAGAAGCCATTGTAGAGGAGGATTTGCAACGAATATCATATCTGAAAGCAGTGATCATTCTAGAAAAGAGCAAGGAATCGTTGGATTATAGAAGCCTGGAAATGAAATGTTGAATTGAAATTGGAAATTGGAATTGGAATTGAAATGTGTACTAGAAAAGAAGGAAAAGATTATTCCGTGTGTGAATCATTCTATTGTCTTTTTCTTTTATTTGTGTAATTATCTTGCATGTAATACGAGTAGATTACATACCCCACTCTCTCTCTCATACAATGAACAGAGGGGTTTAAAATTGTTCTTAAAATTCCGTCCTAAAATCTGACCATTGGCAACATTAATAGGCATTCAAAAATGTTTCTAAAATTATGCCTGAAATGTGACCGTTGGCACCAGAACGACTTAAAACCGTTCCTAAAATTTTGTTTCTAAAAATTGAAACGGTACCCAAAACAATTCTGAACCGTTCCTGTTTTTATGCGACGCCTCGTGAATAGTTAGAAACCATTCCTAAATGACAATTGTGGTGTAGTGAGACCAAAACATTTACTTGGAATGTTATTGTGAGAGTGCATGACATAATCATCAAACATGCCATCCTTTTGGCTTTTTATATTGTTGCTAAAGATTAATTTATTAGAATGCCTATTAAGTAGCTCACAAGTTCAAATAGAAAAAAAAAAATTAAAAAAAAAAATATGTATATTTGTCTGATGCCACTATACATATTCACATGCACATGAACATAGCATGTGGAACTGACAGTTGGACTGCTTTGAACTAAACGGTGACAAAGAATGGCTCAGGGTCCAGTTCTGGTTTTAAATAGTTGATTGAATTTTTTATTTTGATTTTCCTTTTGTATTTGAACATACGGGTTATACATTTGAATCTGATTGCTAACTTTATGGATGTTTGGATGAGAAGATTTTGGAGTTGTGTTTTATTGCTTTGGAAAACATTTAGGTCCTTTAGACAATGGTTTAACAATCGTACCAGCAATGTCATTTTAGAGACAATGGGCCATTAACAAATGACAAAAATGCTATTTTCTCTGGCCATGTATCTTTATAATCTATTCGTGCATGCCTAACCTACCCATGATTTTCTTTCCCGGTCGTCTGACATGCTCAGCTTCAGATATTGTCTAAACAAATCCAACAGAGCGAAAATTCATATTCACGTTGACCAACCATTCTAAGTTTCTCGATTGATATTTATAGCTCTCCAAGTTGGTCCTTAATTTTAAGTCAATCATGGCAGAGATGTTGGTAAAAGGATTCCTTGTGCAGAGTCCTTGATATTGCACAGGTGCTATTTGGAGTTGTTCTGCAACAACCTCCTATGAGGGAAGCTCTGACTTCATGCCATTTGCTAACATAAGAAATGAAATCTTCATCTAAAACCCCTGTAGATGCCTGTAGCAGGATAGAAAAGGAAAGAGAAGTTGAAGTATTTTCAGTAAGCATTTTGTGGGCATCTAAAATGCAGAATTATATGAAATTTGGTTCCATGTCACTAGCATCTTAGACCAGTTTATTTTATGGCTAAGACTGCATTAGTACTTTGTAGACAATTTAACAATCGAGTTGTTGTCTAGCTCCCATGAAAAATGGAACTAAACAAAGAAAAGAAGGAATTTCTTATTTTTGGAGAATTGGTTGTGTTCATGTGGAACATGTTTTGAAATAACAACTCAATTGCTGAGTTGCCATCTAGCTGGTCCACATGTTTTGAAACACAACAAACTTACAGTATAACCATTTGATCATTCCATTGAAATGGTAGCTTGTATTACTGTCGAGTCCATCTCTATCTTAGAGAATATGCACTCTAGAGGGGAAGCATACATATCAAATGCCCAGGGATTCAAATTCCATGATATGCTTAAATTATAGAGACTGATACATATACAATAAAATCACATACATGCTACATTTTGTGGTAGAGATATACAATTGATGAAGTCTTGGAGAAATTTGCCTTTTCTATTAGTCATAGTATTTCTGTTTCTATTTCCAACACCGTACTTACACGTCTTATATTAGTTAGGTTCACAGAGATGTGATCAAGCCTAAAAAATTTCTATAGGACCAGAGAACTTGCTCTGATACCATGTTGACTACAGACAATTTTATGTAATAGAATGCAAGATGATATTTATAAACCTCTAGTACCAAATGCAGGAAGAATCTAGAATAACTAGGAGGATTGGAGAGATCCAGAAAGCAATATAGTTGCAAGTTTGCCATCACAAAAGAATTATAGGAATGCCATTACAAATCATCCCCCAACAAGTATAGCTTTGTCCGTTAATATGCACAGGTGATTGATCTTTCTCAAAGTATCTGGGTATCATGATTCCTGGAAAATCAGTACCAGTTCATGTGAAATGGATCGATTATACTTTACCTGGCCGTGCTTCCATTTGTATGTTTTACTTGCATTTCTAAATTTGAAATGGAGATATATGGAGTGAACCAGTTGTAAGGCTTCCCCTAGGATCTTGAAGAGGACCTTTGGTCATAAGGTTCTAGTTCTTACATATATATTGATGATTTTACCGGCATGAACTTGAAGAATGTCAACATCAGTGAGAAAGTTTATTCCTATTCTGATTTGTAGAGTAGACATGAGATTTAATTCTCCGCAATGAATATTTCATGGTAGTTTTAGACCTTGATTTAATATTCCAAATGGGTTGTTTGTTATGGGTAAGTTGCAAGGAAATTGAAATCTGAGCCATAAAACTATATGTTTGTCCACTCAATGGATTAGTGACTTCTAATACTTCCATTCTCTTTACACAGGCCATCTAACTGGAGGAAAAAGTGAATCCATTTTCACGACTTCATGTTGGGTGTCCATAGTCGCCTTCAAGTAAGAATTTCTCTGCAATTTCTTCATCTAATAGTAATCTGGGAATCTAGTTGGAACATAATTCTTTGCAAGCCCCAAATCTACTTTGGTTGAATGTCAGTGGGGTGACTCCGTTTTGAACTAACAGAGCATCTGGGCATTATGACATGTTATTGATTTTCCACTTTTCTGCAAATGAAATGATACCTTGTTCGTTTCTAAGAACTAAAAAAGAATTGAGCATTAGTTTTGTGGAAAATGGGTTTTCTAGATACTCTCAAACATACTCTTAATGCATTATGTTATGGGAAATTCGAGCTCACGGTACAACACTGCCCCAAGCGCCCGTCTGAGCCGTGGCATGATCCATCTGACCTGCTTCGGGACGTGATCCATCCGAGCAGACGACACAGTTGGTGCGCGACTCGGAATCATACTCTGATCGGATGACCTCCGACGCCTTAACCACACCGCTTATTGAAGTCAGCCCTGCCAACCATGGTGAAACCAACTAAGCCGACCAGGCGGATCGGACTGGTGGTATCCTTAAATAAGCTGAGCCGAACAGACTCTCCGACGTACATATCCCACTCATTCAATATGGAAACTGTCATATCCAGACGTGGTCGGTAACTTAGCTCGCAGGTGCGCACGATCCACCAGATACGCTACACGATCAGTAGATTGCGGGCAATATCTCTATGATCCTAGAATCCCTCTGATCATGCCGAGATTATCGGTCTCAGACCGCCTCACAAGCAGGTATAAATAGAACGCATCGCCATATCTACAGGTACGAAAAATCTAGCTCTCTTCTACTCTCTACTCAGACCCTGATTCTCTTGTCCTGACTTATGCATCGAAGGGTCCCCCGACTTAGCCAGGGTCACCTTTGCCTGCTTTCCTGGTGCATGTTCCAGGGATAATACATGGTGGACGACGTGGAGGGAGGGCCGACTGGATTTTGGTATCAACATTTTTTGGCACCGTCTGTAGGAACCTGAAACTAGAAGTCAAGTTCTCATTTTTCCAAGCAATGGCGAAGAAGAAGAAAGCTGCAGCGGTGCAGCCGCAACCCAATGAGCAGACTCGGTCATCATCATCGCTTCATGCCGACTCTGCACCAAGGCCTTCCCAGCGTTCGCATAATCGGGCGAGCAAGTATCGCACCATGCAGAACGAGATCCAGGCCCTGCGCGACGAGATAAATCGAATGAAACAGAGAGAGCCAGATTCACGCCCTTCTTAAGAACAACCCGTCCTCGAGCCGGTAGGGCTATTTGTGGAAACTTGTTCCGTATCGAGGAGTGTGAGGCCCGAATCCCCCCAACACTCGGGGGTACCGCACTCGGGTCAAAATCTTCTTGCAGCACATACGGAGGTATCCGCGCGAAACCCCACTACTTGGGCTCCGACGACCGTTCATTCAACAAGATCTACCCTACCACCCTCGGACCTCCGTCATCAGCTGGAACGAAGGAGAGAGAGAGGAACACCAGAGGTCGAATATGCGCCAGAGGTCGTCGCTGAAAATAAGGATCCCTGGGAAGCGCGCTTTGCGGAACTGAAAGATAAGTTCCTGATATTGGAGAAAAAGCAGAAACAATCGACAGTTCCAACCACGATCCAGGCGATGATGAAAGAGACCGAGCCTCCCTTCACCCCGGCCATCATGGCTGAAGTGATGCCCCAGAGGTTTTGGATGCCTCCCGTCATCCAATATTCAGGATCTGGGGACCCATCCGAACACTTAGAGTCCTACAGATCATGGATGTAGATCCAGATTGCAATTGATGCGATGATGTGTAGAGGGTTCTCTATCACCCTCACCGGATCCGCTCGGATTTGGTATGGCCAGCTGAAACCAAATTTCGTAGGCTCATTCACGGAACTGAGTCGACTATTCCTTACGCAATTCATAAGCAGTAAGAGAAGTCGGAAGCCCAACACCCACCTGCTCACCATTAAGTAGGCCCCGAAGGAGTCGTTGAAGGATTATATCGCCCGCTTCAACAAAGAAGCATTGCATGTCGAGGACTACGATGATAAGATAGCCCTCGCCGCCATTCTGAGCGGACTGAAAGAAGGAAAGTTTGCCTTCTCCATCAGAAAGAATCCACCGAAGACACTAGCAGACTTCATGGCGAAAGCTCAGAAGTACACTAACGCAGAGGAGTTCACCAACGCCCGAAAGGGTACACAGGTGTCTGACTCGACGAACAAGGGGAAGAGACCCCGGAACGAAGACTCCCAGTCGGCTGGCAAAGGGACGGATGACCGCTCTTCTCGCGATCGTCGTCCGAGCCGTAGGCCGGAAGGAAAATTTCGTTCCTACACTCCGCTCAATACGTCCGCCGAGCAGATCCTACTAGACATCCGAGGGGACAGGCTACTCAATTGGCCGATTTGCATGAGGGCTGATCTAGAACACAGGGACAAGCAAGAATTCTGCCACTTCCATCGGGACCATGGTCACAACACGGACGACTGTGTGGATCTGAAGAACTAGATTGAGTCCCTCATCCGCGAAGGACATCTACGTCGTTACGCCAAAAAGGAGAAATCCGCTCGGAGAGAAGAACGACCTCAAGAGCAGTCGAACAACCCCCCAGAGGAGTCCGCCAAAATTCGCACCATCTTCTGGGGTTCAGCTGGGGGAGGAGATTCAAACAGGGCACGGAAAGTCCATTCCCAGAGCTCCGAGTCAGAACACCACATTCACTTGATGGAACATCCCAGCAAGGAACTCCGAGTCGCTCCGTGCAGCTTGACCTTCACAGAAGATGATGCACGCAGGATCCAGCATCCGTACAACGACGCGCTAGTGGTTACTATGACCATAGCCAATCATAAAGTATACAGCATCTTGGTCGACACCGGGAGTTCGACTGACATCATGTATTCCGAGGCATTCGAGAAGATGAAAATTTCATGGTCCAAGCTCCGACCTGTGAAGACTCCCTTGCACGGTATTCCTGGAGAGAGAGTCATCTCCGAAGGAGCCATCTCCCTCCCAGTAACAGCGGGAGAAGGGCAACATCAAGTCACACTTTTAGTTGACTTTTTAGTTGTCACACAAACGCTCGTAGTGGACGCCTTGGACCCTCAGGGATCGACAGAAGAAAGTTTCTCAGTCGAAGATCTGATAAGAGTGTCGCTTGATGAATCAGATCTGAACAAAACTGTTCATCTCAGATCATCACTGAATCCCGAGCAGAGGAACGAGTTATTGGCCTTCTTGAGGCAACACCGAGACGTCTTCGCATGGTCACATGCAGATATACCGGGGATCTCACCCGATGTGCAAGTCCACAGGCTGAACATGCACCCAGACCATCGGCCAGTTAAGCAAAAAAAAAGGTCATTCGATGCCGAACAATATGAAGCCATTACCGAGGAGGTCTCCATCCTGCTCGATGCAGGCTTCATAGAAGAAGTATACTGCCCTGACTAGATAGCAAATGTTGTGCTCGTCAGGAAGTCAAACGGGAAGTGGTGAGTCTGCGTAGACTACTCCGATCTGAATAAGGCGTGTCCCAAAGACAACTTCCCATTACCTCGGATCGACCAACTGGTGGACAGCACGGCCGGACACGAGTTACTCTCATTTCTAGACGCTTACTCCGGGTACAACCGGATCGCCATGCATCTCCCAGATAGGCAGAAGACCACCTTTATCACGGACAGGGGACTCTACTGTTACCGGGTCATGCCATTTGGCCTGAAAAATGCTGGGACAACGTATCAGAGACTGGTGAATCAGATGTTCACCAAACAGATCGGACACACCATGGAGTTATATGTGGACGACATGCTGGTGAAGATTATCAAAGCCTTCGACCACCTTGTTGATCTTGAAGAAACATTCAACGTCCTCCATGAATACCAGATGAAGCTTAACCCCGCCAAGTGCGTGTTTGGGGTTGAGTCAGGGAAATTCTTGGGCTTCCAAGTCAGCCAGCGAGGTATTGAGGCGAACCCAGACAAGATCAAAGCCCTCCTGGACATGAACTCGCCTCGGACTCTCAAGGAAATACATTGTCTCACGGGAAGAGTCGTAGCCCTCGGACGCTTCATATCTAAGGCTACAGATAAATGCCTTCCCTTCTTCCAGCAGCTGAAGGGTCATAAGAGGGTGGAGTGGACACAGGAATGAAAGCAAGCCTTCCAGCAATTAAAACAGTACTTGGGTTCACCACCCCTACTGACTAAGCCTGAAGAAGGGGAACCTTTGTTCCTCTACCTCGTCGTCTCGGCCTCAGCTGTCAGTTCGGCTCTGATCAGAGAAGTCGGAGGCAAGCAATACCCCGTCTATTATGTAAGCAAAGCCATGGTACCAGCCGAAATAAGGTACCAGTCTTTGGAGAAATTGGCGCTCTGCTCGTCGTCTCAGCCATAAGACTGTAGCCATATTTCCAAGCCCACTCCATAGTTGTGCTAACAAACTCTCCTCTAAGGCAGATCATCCAGAGACCCAAAGTGTCAGGTCGGATGACCAAATGGACCGTAGAACTCAGAGAGTTTGATATCCAATTTTGACCCAGGACAGCACTCAAGGGTCAAGCCGTAGCTGACTTTATCGTCGAATTCATAATTCCGGATGAAGAGCAAGTCAGAAAGGAAGTTGAAATGACACTGTCTGTCCTGCTGAACAATCAAGAAGCAGCGTCGGATCAGGGGTGGGTCTTTTATGTTGATGGATCTTCCAACATTAAAGGAGCTGGAGCCGGTATCGTCGTGGTTGTACCTGATTCAACAACAATCCAATACGCCATCAGGCTCGGGTTCAAAGCTTTAACTAACGAGGCCGAGTACGAGGCACTGTTAGCCGGGCTCAGGTTGGTAGCGAGCCTAGGCGTTCAAACTCTGCAAGTCCGCTGTGACTCACAACTGGTAGTGAACCATATCTTCTCGAAGTATTGTAAGACCCGTATCTTGGTCCGTACCTTTTCGTACACTTTCGCGGTCTTACCGGTCGAATTCCGGCAACCTTCGACCCTCAATCAATATCGACGCGCGACCCTGATTCATGTACCGACAACCCGAGTCGACTCAACGCGAGACCAATACCATAGCGACCGCGCCGTCATTGCGGTTCTGATACCGCGACTCGTGTGCCAAGGCGATACCCTGGTCAAGAGATATGGGCCAACGTTCGGTGCGAGAAAATGTCGTGCATTGTGAAACCCAAGGGAATCTCTACGATGTGTCACATCAATCACATCAATCCCATCAATCAATCACCCATCAATCCATCACATATCAAGTACACATCACTTCCATCCCTTTTCCCAAGCAACCACAAAAGTCTCCCAAACCCATACCTCTCTTACACAAAAAGCCACAAAAGTCTTCACCACTCATACCTCTCTTACACAAAAGCCACAAAAGTCAAAGATTTCTTACACAACCATCACTCACCCATCTATCCATCACTCTCTCTCTCTCCCTTTACAACTCTCTCTCTCTTTCTCTCTTTCCCATTTCAAAAATCCCAAAGCCAAAGAGTCCATACGTATGGAATTTCTCCAAATTCCTAAGCTCCAAGTGGCCCACCTTCCTACCCCAAAATCTCCCATCTCAACCCTCCATTCTTCATCTTAACCATTGAAGTTGAAGCTAAGGTGTCAAGGAACCTCTAGGAGCGAGATGATAGGACGGTGGGTGCCTCTATAGGGTAGATTTACTTGATTTTATGGTGGACCAAGTGAGGCCCACCGATCCATGGTGTGGATCTCACTTGGGACCCTTATTTGTGGCCGATGGACCACTTGGATCATCATGATCATTCCATGATGGGGCCATTCTCCATGGACTCCATCATGATGTTTATTTTCATTTAGAAAGGTCATCTAGACCGTCCATATCGGTGGAGAATGGATCTCCACCGTTGATTTACATTTTCAATGGTCCCATGTGCAAGGGATCCATTTTTTGTATAATCTTCTTGTAAGGGAGGGCCCATAATGACGGGGTCCCTCCATCACAAGCCGTGTCCCACTCTCCATGTCTCTCTCTCTTTTATTGCTTTTATTTTTTTTATTTTATTTTATCTTTTTTTTTTTTGCTATAGGATTGTGGCCCACTTGAATGGACCCCACCTTGAAGTATTCTTTAGTCCAATTTTCCTTCAAGTGGGGCCCACCTTAAAAGTTGAAATACACCATCCATTAGTGGTGGCCCACTTCAAAAAGGCCCACCACCATGTACATTTAAGAGGAGCTCACCGTCCAGCGTCTGGGACGCTGGATGTCCCTGTACAGAAACAAAAAAAAAAAAAAAGGGAAGGAAAGAGAGGAGCTTTTGGGTCGTCCCCTAGTGTAGGCCCCACTTTGATGTTTATGTTCGATCCAAGCCATCCATCCTCTTACCCACGGTATTTTAGATGTTGGGTAGCAGTTTGGAGCTGATCCAATCACCTGGTGGGCCATAGCGCCTAATATTGCGCCCTCACCATTCAAACACTAAATTCTTATTTTTTTTCACTTCCTAAGCATTTTAAAATTCGAACTCTGGACTCTTTGGGCTCATCTTGGGCTAGGGCAACTAATGGGCGGTGTGGATTTTCATGATGTGGACCCCACACGGCAAAAACCCTGGGAATCGGGTTTTCCTAAAAAAATTGCAAGAGGCAAGCCTCTTGCTTCTGACAGCGCTGCACGCTGCTGTGTGCAGCCGTGTAGTGGGCAGGCGGCGTCCAGAAAGGGACCCACGGCTCCAGCCGTGGGCCCCACCTTGATGTTTGTATGCTACATAAGCCGTCCATGAGGTGGGTCCCATCTTCAGGTGGGCCCCCTCAAAATTTCGGGTCGATCAAACACTCAGGTGGCCCACATCATAAGAAACAGTGTAAATTGAATTTTACCATTGAAATCCTTTTGGGGCCCACAGAATTGTTGGATCAAGCTGAAAATTTTGTTGTCCCTTCATCCAGGTCCGAGTGACCTTATGAATGGGTTGGATGCCAGGTAAACATTACTGGGTGGGCCCCACGTGGATCCCACCATTAATGTATGTGTTTTAATACACCGTCCACAGCCGTGGACGGTGGACTCCCACCATGATGCATGTGTTATACTCCACCGTCCAACGGACGGTGGGGCCCCTTTGTGATATATGTGTTCGATCCGTACGGCCCAATGGACGGTGGACACCCACCATGATGCAGGCGATGCATCCAGACCGTCCATCCACTTGTATAGATCATTTTTTGGCCTATGGGAAAGGCCCATTTGATTTGTAAAGGCCTATGGGCTAGGCCCATTTGATTTATGAAACGCTTATGAGTTAAGCCCATTTGATTCATTTAAGGCCTAAGAACTTGGGCCCACTTGATATGTAAAGCCCATGGGCTTAGGCTCACTTGATATTTAATACCTATGGGTTTAGGCCCACTTGTTATGTTTCAAGTCCATGGGACTAGGCCCATTTGATGTACTTCAAGGCCCATGAAATTGGACCCATTGTTGCATTCTTAAAGCCCATGGAAGTGGACCCATTTGATATATTGTAGGGCCCATGGGACTAAACCCATTTGATTATAAAAAGGGTCAATGGGATTAGGCCCATTGGATTTATTTGAGACCCATGAGTTAGGCCCACTTTATTTGATTAAGGCCTGGGGGTTTAGGCCCATTTGACTCATATTAGATCTATAGGTTGGGGCCCATTTGACATACATATAGGGTCCAATTGGTGTGGCCCATTGGTCATATATAAGACCCATGAGACTAAGCTCATTAGATGCAACCCAAGGCCCACGGGTTTTGACCCATTGCAATGCACATAAGACCCATTGGTGTGGCCCATCTGATGAATAAAAGGCCCATAGGATATGGCCCATTTGATATATGTGTAAGGTCCAATGGGGACAACCTACGGTCCATTGCAATGTGTAAATCCATTACAGACTAAGTACTGATGTTTACAAAGATCGTGACTTGGGAGCAATGTTGGTTTGACGTCCACATTGCAAGTGTAATGTTGGTTGGATGTCTACTTTACGACTCTCCTTAGGGCCCATTACTGAGTCGTACTTATCGTGTATAGGCCGTTCAGGTCCATCTGCATTGTGAGATAGTTCATTTTATTACATCATGTTTAGTACAGTTTCATGACTCATGATCATACGCATCATATGTATGCTTGACGTGAGGATTGTCTGATCATAGCATTTGCCTTCGGGCAGGTTGTTTATGGGCTCCCAGTTAGGCGGTGTTGCCCTACATGAGCGCACGGTATGCGCAGGATTGGTTGCATGACTGGATAGCGTGATTCATGCATTCCGTATTTGTGTGATATGGTTATTGTATGCCCTAGTGACATCAGGGTCGTAGCCTCCACAGACAGAGCGTGGTTAGCAGGATTGGATACCGAAAATCTTGTTCTACATGGGGTACTATAGATATCCCTGGGTGAAAGTCCCTAAACCCTTATGGTACCAAGAGGTTGCTCCAACGTCTAGACCGAGTGGGTAGATGAGCGTTGAATACCGATTACCAGACGGTTACGCTCTCCACTGTGTCATGGTCGGTTGGAAGGGGGTGCGGCCTTACCCGCCCGAGTGTAGGGGGCAATCCTAGGCTGAGTTTGACCAGCTCGAGGAATGGGTCCGCTATCGAGAAGTCGCGCCCGATATTGGTAGACGGATAGTGTGGTCTCTTCCACTTACCTTATTGCGCGTGATGTGGCGACAATCTGGTTTAGAGTGTACTAGACCCCGGTGATATTCCATACTTTGAGCTGTATTGATGTGTGGACATAGATGAGGATCTGTATGCTTGAGTTGCATTATACATCGCATGGCGTTGGGATGGCCGATGCCATTCATGTCTTGCATCGCATAAGCCTTGGTACGGCTCATGATATTATGGTTCCATCTGCATATTTCGCATTACTCTGACATTACATGTTTATATTATTACCTTGCGCACACACTTTCACCACCCTCTAAGCTTTCTATAAGCTTATGCACGACCGCTGCGTGCAGGTGACGCTGGATCGCAGCACTGCTGAGGCAGGAGCACGTTGCAGAGCGTTTTGGAGTTTTTATTCTTTACCATTGTATTTTTCTTTATGCTCATTGTACTTGTAAAGTTTTTGATCATAGTGAAAATGTAATGGAGTTCTTGGTTGTTGTTTGTGGGTTATGCCTTTGGTTATGCTTATTACGAATCAAACTGATATTTAAAATCCTCCTCGTAGCATCCCAGGATCGGAACCTGACGAATAGGAGCTAGGAGTCGAGAATGGGGTTCTATGGAGGCTGTCGGCGCCGGATTCGGGGATCGGGAATTTTGTGAGCCCGATTTCCGAGTTTGGGGCGTGACAAGTATGAAGATAAGGAAGCCAGAATGATCGCCTATATTGAGGAAGCGAGGAAATTGATTGAAAAGTTTCGGAGCAGAAGTTGATAAAAGCTTTAACTTGTCAAAAGCTTTCCGACAATCATCATCAAGGTCAAATGCAACATCCTTAGCTAATAAACTGCACAAGGGTCGAGAAATTTTACTAAAATCCTTAATGAATCTCCTGTAGAATCCTGCATGCCCTAAAAATGATCTAATTTCCTTCACCGTTTTAGGTGGAGGAAGACTAGAAATTAAATCAATCTTGGCTTTATCAACTTCAATGCCTTTACTTGAAATAACATGCCCGAGTACAATCCCTTTTTGAACCATAAAATGACACTTTTCACAATTCAATACTAGGTTTGTTTCTTTACATCTTTCCAAAACTAGAGATAGATGGTATAAGCATTCATCAAAGGAAGAGCCAAAAATAAAAAAATCATCCATGAAAATCTCGAGGAAACGCTAAACCATGTCTGAAAAAATACTCATCATGCATCGTTGAAAAGTAGCAGGCGCATTACATAGCCCAAATGGCATATGCCGATAGGCATATGTACCAAAAGGACATGTAAATGTGGTTTTTTCTTAATCTTCGGGAGCAATGGGAATCTGATTGTACCCAGAATAATCATCCAGGAAACAATAATAGCTATGCCCTGCCAATCTCTCAAGCATCTAATCTATGAAAGGAAGAGGAAAGTGATCCTTCCTTGTGACCAGGTTCAGTTTATGGTAATCAATACAAACTCGCCAGCCCGTAGTCATGCGGGTTGGTACTAATTCATTATCATCATTTTTTATCACCGTAATCCCATACTTTTTTGGAACAACTTGGACTGGGCTGACCCACGTGCTATCCGAAATAGGATAAATGATACTAACATCTAACAATTTAAGCACCTCCGCCCGTACGACCTCTTTCATGTTAGGATTAAGCCTCCTTTGCATTTCACGTGACGTTTTTACATTTTTCTCAAGATGAATACGATGCATACACACAGTGGGGCTTATTCCCTTTATGTCCGCTATTGTCCACCCAATAGCTGCCTTATGTTCTCTAAGAACATTAAGCAACTTGCCCTCCTGTTCCTTATCGAGGTTAGAAGCTATGATGACAGGTAGGGTCTCAGAAGGACCTAAAAATGCATACCTGAGAGTTTCAGGTAATTATTTAAGGTCAAGTTCGGGTGGTTTCTCAACAGACGGGACCGGTTTAGACTCAGATGGTGGAAGAAGTTTCACTTTCGCTTTCCATTTTGTAGTATCCATTATAGAATTAGAGTCGAGCAATGCATTGACTTCTTCAATGGAACTTTCTATGTCAAAGTCTGTGCCAAAATGTGCTAGACAAGTCTCCAGTGTGTCTTCGGAAGATTTAAAGAAAGAGTCATGCACTAGACTATCAATCATGTTCACCTCAAAAATATCATCCGAGTCTGCCGGTTGTTGTCCAGCATTGAAAACATTAAGTTTAATCTTCATGTTACCAAAATACAACTTCATGACTCCATTCCTGCAATTTATAATAGCATTAGATGTAGCTAAGAATGGACGTCCCAAGATAACCGGGATTTGACTCGTAGGATTCGGGACAGGCTGAGTATCAAGAACGATGAAATCCACTGGAAAATAAAACTTATCAACCTGGATTAACACGTCCTCAATAATACCACGGGGCACCTTGACAGATCTATCAGCTAGTTGTAGTGTTATTTTAGTTGATTTCAGTTCACCAAGTCCTACCTGCTCATATACAGAATATGGCAACAAATTAACGCTTGCCCCTAAATCGAGTAATGCCTTCTCAACCTTATGATCTCCTATGACGCAAGAAATGGTAGGAGCTCCTGGATCCCTAAATTTAGGAGGAGTGTTGTGTTGAATCATAGAGCTGAGTTGCTCTGCAAGGAAGACCTTCTTATGAACATGTATCTTACGCTTCTAAGTGCATAAATCTTTAAGAAACTTAGCGTAAGCAGGGACTTGCCTGATAGCATCAAGCAATAGAATGTTAATTTGCACTTGCTTAAACATCTCCAATATCTCATTAAAGTTGTTTCCTTTCTTAACTGGTGTCAGACGTTGAGGAAAAGGTGCTTTAGGCACATAGGATGACACAAGAGTGGTTTCTGTAGGGTCAGAGTGCTTTTGGACTCTAGATGCAATAGTATGTCTCTCCGCTTCATTTTGCTCTTCCGGTTTGGAATTTAATTCTTCCCCAGGCATTTCTACTTTGTTCTCGATCTGTTTACCGGACCTAAGGGTAATGATAGATTTAACTTGCTCATGATATTGTTCCTGGTTTGAATTAGAGCCAATCACAAACTGTCCTTTTTGGATTTGCCACAGGTTGGTTAAGGAACCTCCCCTTCTCTCTCTCACTCATTGTGGCAGCAAATTGACCCAATTGAACTTTCAGCTTGCCAATAGATTGAGCATTCGCATGTACGCTTTGCTGGTTAGCTAGTAAAGTTTATTGGGTGTCTTTTTGAAATTGAAGAGAACTCTGCATAAAAAGATTGAGTGTATCCTCAAGAGATGGTTTCCTAGATTGTGCAGGAGCTTGTTGATATTGCGGAAACTGTTGAGGTTGTTGACTACCAACTTGTGGGTAAGGTTGCATAGGAGGATTTTCAGATGGTCCTCCTTGTTGTGGTCCTTTTGCCCAAGAAAGATTTGGATGTCTAGCCCACCCTGGGTTGTAGGTATTTGAGTAAGGATCATTCCCAGGTCTCCGAAAGGTGTTCATAGCATGTACTTGTTCAGAGAGAAATTCAGGAAATGCTGCACCAGATGGACACGATTGCGTAGGATGGCCAAGACTAGAACATATAGTACATGACTCGATTTGAGTTGTTTGTGGAGGTCCATTATTCAACATTAGAGCATCGACTTTCTGTGTCAGGCTATCAAGTATGGTATCAATATTTGGCGTGACTCCTATCTCATATATACCACTTTTCTTTGGCAGTTGGGAATTTCTTTCACCTCTATTTGAGTAGTCCCATTGTTGGGAATTTTCGCACAAGGTTTCAAAGAAATTCCATGCTTCGACATCACTTTTGGTCATGAATGACCCTCCATTGGTGGCATCAACCATGCGATGGTTTTGAGGTGTCAAACCGTCATAGAAGTATTGAACTTGTTGCCACTTCTCAAAGCCATGGTGTGGACATTTAAGGAGCAAGTCCTTCCATCTTTCCTAACATTCATGAAAGTGTTCTCCCTCTTTTTGCGTGAAATTAGTGATTTCTCTACGGAGAGCATTCGTTTTGTGAACAGGGAAGAATTTGTTTAAGAACTTCTTAGACAGTTGATCCCATGTAGTGATTGTCCCAACTCCTAGAGAATTCAACCATGCTTTTACCTTATCCTTCAAAGAAAAAGGAAAAAGGCGCAAACGGATTGAATCATCTGAGAAGTTTTGAAACTTAAAGGTCGAGCAAATGTCTAGAAATTCTTTTACATGATGATATGGATCCTCTTTGTCTAAACCATAGAAAGATGGTAACAACTGTATGACCCCTGGTTTAAGTTCAAAGTGTGCTGTCGTGGTGGCTGGCAACACTATGCATGAAGGCGCATTAAATTAGACAGAAGCTGAATAATCTCTAAGCGCTTTAATTGCATTCTCGTCCGTCATTTCGAATAGGATATTTCTAGATCTTTTACGAAAGGTTCTTTCTATTTCAGGATCAAAGGGTGCTAGTTTTATGTTCAAAGATCTACGCCCTAGCATAAACTGAATAACTGAAATGTAGGAAAGAGAACTAAACTAAACTAAGATGCAACCTAAGAGAAATAAGACTAGAACTAAAAATTATGAATTCCTAAAAACAAGAGAAAGCTATGTAAATAAGAATTAGAAGAAAGAACCCGGAAAAGAAGGTGATGGATGTCTGAAGATTTGGTAGCTTCTCCTTTTGAAGACAATATTATTTAATAGCTTCCTTCTTTAATTCCTGTAAAAATAAAAAATAAAAACAAAAGCAATTTCCTAAAATAATGCTAGAAAGAAAAAAAATCTTAAGCAACGGTTAGTTTCTAAAAAGGGAAAATTTTTTAAAACTAAAAAATAGAAAGTTAATTGAAAGAAGAATCTAAATCTAAAATTAAAAATTAAAAAATTTCTAAGAAGAAAGCCTAGAATTAGAAAATTCCTAAAAAATAGAAATTAGAAAAAGTAGAGAATTTTAGAAAGGGATTACCAAAATTAGAAGTTCAAGTCAAGACCCTATAAAACAGGAAAGATGTTAGTTTCTAAAATAAAATAAAATAACTTTAACCTATAGTTAGTAAAATCCTAAGGCTATGAATTATGATAAGAGAATCTTAAATCCAATTTGGACCGAAACAGTCCCCGGCAACGGCGCCAAAAACTTGATGTTTTAATTTAAACCAATTTGATTTAAATGATTTTAACTCACAAGTATACGAATCAGATGTAAATATGGTACGTATTACGAGATCGTTTCCACGAGGACTGGTTGTTGCAATTCGAAATTTAAGACTCTTCTTAACTAATCCAACAAATATTTTAGCAAACTAATAAGTAAACTAACACAAATCTATGGAAAATAACTGAGAACTATGAGAAAAATTCAATCTAGGAGAAGACTAGGACTTTCGAATCCACCCATAATTATCCTAACCCTTATTTTACCTGTTGATTCACCCTAATTCAGATTGATTTCAAAATAAAAAAAGTACACTCTATGTCCTTGGTCGGGCACACAGAATGTATAATCCTTTAAAGCATATGGATCACATCTTTCCATCCATGGTCAAGCATGAGGAGATGTAAATCCTGTTTCTTCCTCTATAGGAGACCTGTTCATGGTCAGACACAAGCACCTAGAGTAATATTTCAAACAACATCCATATCTAGACTTTGGTCGAGCTCATAGAATGGAGAAGTACAGAAATCTCAGGAAAGCATACTAGAAAAAGAAACAAATCAATCCAATTAAAATAAATTCAACATAAATAAGAGTCAATCAAATTAGGGGCTTCATCTCAGCCCTAGCTAAGAAGTTTAGCAATCCATAAAATTAATTAGGAAAAAAAAAGAAATATAAAATAAAAACATTAAAAACATCTCCCTTATCTTTCTTCTTCCTTCTTCTCTCTCTCCTCCTTGGCTCTGGATCTTCCTTTCTAAGGTCTGAATGAATGCTCCCCACATCCAAAACCTCCTTATATAGCTGCTGGAGTGGTGAAAATCGGATTTGAATCGGATTTGAAAAGTTATGCATGCCCATTGAAAGCTTTTTCGCAGCCAAGTTCGGTGCCTCGAAATACGCCACTTTTCTCTCTCAAATTTCAAATAAACACCATCCCTTAGGACTTTCTTGGGTCCTCTACATGATAGACGGTTCAGATCTGCCATATAATCAAAGATGGTGGGCCAAAACCGCCTGAAAAAGTCAGTTTTCGCGTATGTGCGAAACCTTTCGCACCATTTCGCTGTTATGATCGGTGGGCCCCACAGAAGCATTTTCTGAAAAATCCACCCCGTCTATTGGATTCATGATGAAATTTTAGTCAAGAATGGATAGTTTTAAATGTACATTGGCATGTCTCAGAGAAGAAATAACTAAAAGATTAGATTTGAACGCTACAGGGCAGCCCTTTTGTGGCCCCTGTATCGCACACATGTGCACGCATGGATAAAAAGTGTGAACATGGCTTTGTAGTGCTCATGCCCCTCTTCACGATGGACGGTATAAATCAGACGTACATACGAAGGGTGGGGCCCACAATCAACCGTAAGTCGGACGCAGTTCGTCCGCTCGCTGACGTGAAACGGCTATTGCCGTTTTGGAGCAGTCGCTGTTTGGGAAGGTCTGCTGACCGCGTCAGCGGTCCTGTGCACGTCACATGCATGTACATGTGTAATGTACACCATACATATAGGCCCCATTGCAATGTGTTTCAGAAATCTAATCCATCCATCCCTTTTTTCAAACTAATTTAACCATCCAAACCAAAGTTGAGGCAGCTCCAGATATCAGGTGGGCCCAGGATCAACGGTTCGTGGGCTGATCTGTCAGTTGGGACACTTCCATAGTGATCCAATGGCTGAAATTTTACGTGTACGGTTAATTTATGGCCCTCATCCCATATATGAAGTTTCAAATTGATTGGACGGCGGGAAGCATGTGATCTTGCATTCTTGGACCAATTTTGCACCTCTTTAACGCGAATAACTTGATTTTCTCAGATCCCTGCCGTGTAAATCCATCAATATTGGTCTTCTAGAGTCTTTTCCTTGCTCTGGTGACTTCAGATCATCAAATTCACACTTTTAATATCCTTTTTCAGTCAACGCTCCTGATTTCATCATGCAATAAAAACACAATTAAAATATTTTATTAACCCATATCATGTACGTAAAATTCGATAATAATCGAGGTTTAACATGCAATATTTAACCTTCATCAACCCACAGTCGAACGGACAGGTAGAGGCGGTCAACAAGATCATCAAACATCATATCATGACGAGGCTGGAAAAAGTAAAAGGAAATTGGGCTGAAGAGCTCCCCTTCGTCCTCTGGGCTTACAGGACTACAGCCCAGACTTCGACGGGCGAAACTCCATTTTCGTTATCATATGGCTCGGAGGCAATGGTGCCAGTGAAAATCGGACTCCCTACGGCGCGGGTTAGGGGTTTTGAAGAAAGTCAGAACTCTGAGTAGATGACGACTAATCTGGATTTGCTCGAAGAACTCAGAGAAATTTTCAAGCTTGGAATAGCAGCTCGGCACTAGCAGGTAGCGCGCTTCTATAATTCTAAAGTCAGAGTCAGGCACTTCCGACCAGGGAACTTAGTCCTCTGATGGGTTTTTCAGAACACAGCCGAGCCAAGGGCAGGAGCACTCGGACCCAATTAGGAAGGTCCATATCGTGTGATCAGATCTGTCAAACCGGACTCGTACCATCTGAAAGACCTCTAAGGCCGTCATCTCCCTCATCCTTGGAACATCGAGCACTTGAAGATCTACTATTCGTGAGGAAGTAGCCTTTAAGGCTCATAATAAAATGTATGCCTCCGAGTGACTAGCCTTTAAGGCTCTTAATAAAAGATCAATTCTACCTTTAAATGCTTATCCGATTACCCTATCTGCATAAGCACGAGTTGAATGGTCCGATCCTTTAAGGAATCGGAACCCAACCTTACGAAAGATCGACAAGGCATCCCTCAAAGGGAAAAAGCCTAATAATAACTCCAACCCTCCGGTTATGTGTTCAGATCGGCATACAACAAAATAAAGGCGACGAGCCGAGCATCTAAAGAGATCGGACCCAACTAAAACTTGGGCCGAGGAGGCTCGGACAACCGACCCTAAAAACTAACTAAACGGCAGCTGACTAAACCTATAAAGAAACCAGCTCGACATCTCACAAACAAATAGACAATAAAAAAAGAATGCTTTCATTAAATCCCCTCAGAGGGGCAAAAGTACATGGTTGAAAGTACATTGATAGTTTAAAAAAATAATAATAAACAAAATGATAGTGTCTTCAGGCCGGAGGAGGAGCTTGGGCATCAGGAGCCTGGACGTCAGGAGCTGAATCCGAAAGGATGACTTCAACCGAGGCATCTTCGGAGTCGTCAGGTAGGAGGGAATCAAGGTCAAGTTCTGGGTATAAACCCAGGACTGCCTCGAGGCAAGCGTTGAAGTCGCGATTGTAGAACGTTGCAGCTTCAGCGTCCCTCTCCTTGGAAGTCTCGAGGCAAGCGTTGAAGTCGCGATTGTAGAACGTTGCAGCTTCAGCGTCCCTCTCCTTGGAAGTCTTGAAGCTTTCGACAGCAGCAGCAACCGCTGCAACCAAAGAAGCCTCATCCTTCGCTCGCTGGGCTTTCACGACCTGATTCACGGCTCGTGTCCATTTTTCAGTCACCTCGGCCTTGGTGCGGTTCAGAGCTTCTCAGAGCCGACCGGTCTCCATGGCCAAAGAATCCGCGTAGGCCCTGACACGGGTCAACTCAGCAGTCGACGCATCGCCAGTTTTCTTGAAGTCATCTGCCTTGTCCTACAACTGCAGCTCCCTGGCCTCCAAGCCAATAATAAAACCTTGTAGCCGCCTAACCTTGGCCCTCTCGCCTGCGAGCTGTTGGTGCAGGCTGGTCTGCTCAGCCTTCATGGCCGCTGCCTCGGCCTGTAGGGCCTCCAACTCTGCCTCCGTCTCCTTGCGCTCCCGCACTCTCTGACGAATGGAGAGCAGCATCGAGACAGCCTAAACAGAATGCAAAGATCAGAATCTACAATGCATAAGGACAAAAAAAAAGAGTCTTCTCGGAGACATACCATGTAACACACGGAGGCAAAGTCGTTCAAGAAGCCGCTCTCCGACCGCTCAAGAGTCTGGGGGATATCCTCCTCCTTAGCATGCTTGGCAGCCCACGGAGCCAAGCAAGCCATGTGATAACCGGGCTCAAACCTCCAGCCGCTTGTGCCCGCCTGGGCCGAAGCCTCATCCCCCTCGGCCCCTACCCTACTGCTGGCCGAGTTTTGACCCTCGGCGCTGACCTCCCCCCGGACCTCGGGGGGAAAAGCGCATTGTCAGCTATTTTATTGCCCTCCTCCCGTTCGGAGGAGGGCACAGCAATGGGGGCCTCATGGACCGCGGCAGGCACCTCCACTGTGGGGGGAACTGCTACGGCTGGAGATCGAGGAGCAACAGTGCTCGGCACGACAGGGGTGCCAACCACAGTCGTCTGGACGAGCCCGAGCGAAAGACGTACCACTGGGCGCAGGACTATCGGGGGATCCGCGACGGTGCTGGGGCGGGCCGGAGTCGGTGGTACGGAGGATAAGTCAACTGGCTTCAGTGTTAGGGCTGATGGAGTTGGTGCAACAGAAGATTCCCCCACGTGAGGGAGAGTCGGTTTCTTCTAAGTGATCTTCACTCGGGGGGCTTCTTTGAGCAACTCCGCTACCGTCGGATCTGCTTTCCTCTTCCGAGCCCCGGACGCCTCAGCCATACCTGCAAAAAAAATAAATTTGTCAACTACTGAACCAAAAGAAAGCTCATCGAAAAGATAAAGATAACTTACTAAGGGATGAGAGCAGAGGCCGAGATTTGCAGAGCCAGGACCAGTGGAGGTTGGCTGCAGTGATCAGATCGGCCCAGAAGCGAAGCGACTCCGACCGCACCCTGACCTTTGCAACCTGATTTTTCTGGTCCGAGTCCAGGAGTGGCAGTCCCTTTTGAAAAACTGCATAAGGAGAAGGAAGTGTTACTTCGACCGAAGTGAAAATCAAAGCAACAACTCGGATATGAAATGAAGCCCAACCTGGTTTGGTAAAATGGGTCGGAACCCAGGCAGTTGGGGTCCTAAACTCAGCCACCGATGCCTCTCAATCACCCGCTGCCCAGAACCACCTGTTCTTTCAGTCTTTGTTGGAAGACGGCAAGTGCATTACCAACCCCAACCCTTTGCTCCCCCGAGTCGCGAAATAGTACCATGGGTCGTTGCTATCATGCTTGACCATGTACAGGCTTAGCAGCTCCTCTGAGGTCAGCTCGGGGTTCCCAACTTGCTTTCAAATTATGTAGGCTGAGATCATCACCCTCTATGCATTCAGAGCGAATTGTCGAGGGGCCAATCCGAGGTAGGTCGCTACCTTCCGGATGAAGGGATGTGTGGTAGTCGGACCCCGCACTGCAGCGCGCATAGGAAGATGGCCACCTCACCCTTAGCTGGGGCGCAGCAACGTCCAAGGGACAGGGAGCTCTTATCTGAACGGAGTCTGTGATCTGAAACTCCAAGCGGATTCACTCCATTTGGGATTCTGACATGACAGAACCTCCAAGGACTACCTCTGCAGTACGTAGATTCACATACATCTCAGTGGCGGTAGCGGTCTCAGCTCGGCGGGGTCTGGAGGCTGTCTTCTTACTGGGCTGCTTGGTCTTAGAAGCCAATATTTTTTGCTTCCGAGGCGGGGGATATGGTAGAGTGGTCTTGAAAGGACCTTTGGATGACCCACTCTCACTTTCAGTAATCCCCGGATCGAGATCATCACCGTATTCATGAACCATTTTCAGATCGGAAGACATGGCAAAAAGAAGAGCGAAGGTCAGCAAGACTCACCAGGCGGTTGTCGAAAATTGCCTACTGACGGAAACTTCGAAGTCGGCCGGAATTGCCTCTCGTCGAAAATCGCCTCTCCGGTATGCTCTTATGAAATGGAATGTAAAATGCTATGCGAAGGTCTGGGGTGCCCTTATATAGGCTGCGAACGATTTCCGTATTGATGGCAAACCTAAATAGCAGCAGCCGAATCGGCACGAGCCTATCTCCGAGCACACATGGCAACACCGCATTGGACACATACCGAACCGTCAGTACGGCGCTTGACATCGGGCAGTGCGCCTTGATACGTGAAGCAACGCCACAGCAGTCGGAGCATTATGGGCACGTCTTCTTAGGTCTACGTGGCGGCTTCTCACAGGCTGAGAAGGGATGCGGGATCGTAACCATCGCCACGCGTTAACCAAAGCGACAAACACGCGCGCGATTCGATATCTGCCATCATTACGATGAGGGTGGAAGATTTCCTACCTAAGTACTCTCCGAGCCCGCGAGCAAGCTCGAAGAGTAGGGGGCTTCTGTTATGGGAAATCCTAGCTCACGGTACAACACTGCCCCAAGCACCCGTCCGAGCCGAGGCATGATCCATCTGACCTGCTTCGGACGTGATCTATCCGAGCAGACGACACGGTTGGTGCGCGACTCGGAATCATACTCCGATCGGATGACCTCCGACGCCTTAACCACACCGCTTATTGAAGCCAGCCCTGCCAACCATGGTGGAACCAACTGATCCGACCAGGCGGATCGGATTGGTGGTATCCTTAGATAAGACGAGCCGAGCAGACTCTCCGACGTGCATATCCCACTCATTCAATATGAAAACTGTCATATCGAGACGTGACCGGTAACTTCGCTCGCAGGTGCGCACGATCCACCAGATACGCTGCGCGATCAGTAGATTGCGAGCAATATCTCCATGATCTTAGAATCCCTCTGATCGTGCCGAGATTATCGGACTCAGACCGCCTCACAGGCAGGTATAAATAGTACGCATCGTCATATCTACAGGTACGAAAAATCTAGCTCTCCTCTACTCTCTACTCAGACCCTAATTCCCTTGTCCTGACTTAGGCATCGGAGGGTCCCTCGGCTTAACTAGGATCACCTTTGTCTACTTTCCTGGTGCAGTTTTCAGGGATAATACGTGGTGGACGACGTGGAGGGAAGGCCGACCGGATTTTGGCATCAATACATTAGTTACCGAATACATTTATTTGAAAACTCTAATAGCAAGTTCTGCATCCAATCAGTTTTCAAGACATAATACTTGCCCAGGCTGCACCTCTGGGTGAAGCCAAGAAGCTCATTGGTTGTTTCTGAACTGTGATTAAAACACGATGGTGAATGATGTCTCTTCATTTCTCTTCAATTTTGGAAGCTAAAGTGTTGGATGTCTCCAAGTTTCAGCAGTATCAATTTCCATGTTTCCTTAGTTCCATTTGATTTTTGTGTGATATTTACAGTTTCTATACACCAATCTATAAAAAGAGGTAGGATCCAGTGTGCATCTAGTGCCATATATTAGATGGTATCAGTCCTATGATATAAGATTGGAAAATGTGTCAATCCATCCAAACCAGCTAACTGGTAGACCAGGTTATGGATGGGCCACTAGTTGAAAAGGTTTCCAACCATTTGACCTAAGATCATTTCTTTTTACCATCCAAAAATACTAAGAGGTGCTCCACTAATGGTATGGTTTGAATCCTGACCCAAGCGCACCAATCGAGGTCTTGTATGTTTGTGACCATTTAGTAAATAGTACCAAAATGCATTTAATTCTCTTCTTATAGAACCTTATTATCTGTACTTTCAAGTTTATTACCAAATTTTATCAAATACTTAGAGCCTCACTGGCATTCTTTTTTTGTTCATCAATTGAAATGAAGGATACAAAAGAGAAGTGTTTCTTGTATGATATTGTTGCAAATGATTGAACTGGAATAGATGTTGACAAAAATCTTTAAACTAATGGAGTTTCAATGGTCCCATAGTCTCACTAAATCAATAGTCTTATATGTAGAGATAAAGACAGGCAGTTAGTTTTAAACTAAACACCATGTCACAACAGAACCAAACACCACTTCATTGAGAACATCAACAATTTGCAGAAATCCTCTCAAATGACAGAGACTTGCTAATTAGATTAACCTTCAATGTTGGCTTTCCATTAAACCATCATTGTTATCTTAACCCTCAATGTTAGTTTTCTATTTTTATACATGGATGCTTTATTGTTTATTTACTTATGACTAATTTGAAAACATAACCAAGACTTTTTTGTATACTGTTTTACTTGTAGTGTAAGGTTTAAAAGGGATGTAATGTATGGTATTGAAAGTTTTAATTTCATGCTGTTTTTTGTCTTGCGAGATGTAAGTTGCCCCATCGGCTTTACTAATATAGAATGTTCCAGATTATTTATATTGTCAATTGATCTTTATAGTTGCCATCCTTATTCAAGGTCGCTCATTATGATGTTTATGCAGGTGAAAGACGTCTTCTTTCCATGGTACAATGCATTTGTACCTACTGACCAAGTCACTCTTTACACATCATCCAAGTTCACTTTCTATGTCAACAGAAGCTAAGTTTTGGTCAATGAGCAAGGTTAGTTATATCTATGCCTGGATTTATTATTTACATCATTCCATATCAGTACATTATTAATGATTTTTAAACTTTGTTAGATGCTTTAGTTTCTAGCTCAAGCTCTTTCATGAGCAGAATGTACTCTCCTTTTCATATTTTCATCAAGGGATACCAAAAGATTACGACAGGAATACTTCTCGTGATCTGTTTCCATGCAGAATTTGCTTGATGTTGATGCCCATAGAACGTAAAAGCAATGTGTGGGTTCCAAAAGTGCTAGGCTTGTTGATGGCCATTGACTAATAGCCGGGTACAAAATGCAACTTCTATAGTTTTCTTTTATTTATTTATTTATATGCATGTTGGTTTTATGGAAGTTGAAATCTTAAGAATGTTGGTATAACTGTTGCAGGAAAAAACCTTGAAAAGTTAATAATGATTTTGAGGCTTCATTGTTGTGTAGTCTATGGTCAAATATCTGATCCATTAACTAATAGAAATGTTGCTTTTTGTTTTTCTGTGCCGGCTGATGCACTAGTTTATTTGATTTAGTTTTAAATTTTGCATCGGCTGATGCACTAGTTTATTTGATTTAGTTTTAAATTTTGCATCTCATGTTCTATATTTTAAAGTTAGTATTTACTTTAGCTTGCAGAAATGGTCTAATTTCAGGGTTTGCCACATCTTGATGTTAGAATAAAGTGACCGAACGATCTTTACTTAAATGGCCTTAAAGTTGGCGGCATCCTGTGCACCTCAATATATAAATCAAATAAGTTCAATGTGAGTGCTAGAACAAGAGCATGTTTTTTCTGTTGATAATCTATTTTTCTTTCTTAGTTAGCATGGTTGCACATGCCTAAGTTGGATTGATGTTGCGGAGATTTTTTTCCTTGTGATGGCCCATTGCCTTTAACATCAAGATGCGGCCCATTGTCTTTAAGATTCTTGTTCAATGACCTTTAATAGGAAAAGTCATGATCTTTTACATAAAAATAGATCAAATCAACAATTTGATCCATCTACTTGTTAGTACCCATCATGAACAAAGTTCCCTTTGTGTTTTAGCTAAATGGTGAAATAGTTGTGGCTGTTTGGTAGTTCAGAGTTTTTGTTGCCAAGCTCTTAGTTTTTATTTATTTATTTTTCTTTAAATTCGTTTTCGTTTGTTGTTTGGGTGCAGTTAGTGTCTGCTGATGTGCAGTTAGTGTCTGCAGATTTCCTTCTACTCACCCGATGAAGAGGGCTAGATGATGGCCTGTTGAGATTGATTGAACAGATCATACACGTCCGAATAAAACTCACAGGACAATATCTGCACAGTATCTGAGGATCATTTTTTTAGCCTAATGGCTTGTTTGGACAGGTGGGCCCAAGTTTATAATCAGTTAGGTGGGCCCTTTAATGCATGCAGGAGAAGTTTTCAAGAAGCAAATGCAGTTATGCTTTGGATTTAAATCCTTATGGATAAAAATCTTTGAAAATTGGCATTCACCAGTACATACCAACAGGGCAACAGACCCTGTATGCAATGCTAATTCTTGAATTAGTGCATTTTATGTTTACGATGGTTTATCTTCATTTTGCTGAATAATAAGTGTCACATCATCATATTCTTTATGATTTGTTTGAAGCAATTCCAGCAGTATCTGTTAATGATCTGCTCTCCTTTTAATGCTTATTTTAATTTCCCATTGCAGCTGATGGAGACTTTGATCCCGGTTGAAGAGATGTGCAGAACACCACGCAGCCTCAGGAAAAATCCTTAGTCGCCTTTTGATAACTGCAGAATTTGTTGAAAGTAAAGGAAAATTAATTACTAAGTGATATTTTATGGAATCAGGTCCCTCTCTTGTTGAGCATTGTTGTTAGTCATTATTTTTATTTTATTTTTTACATTACTCTGTGTTTCTATTTACAAAATGTAAAATTGCATCATAGAAACGGACATTCAATCCTTAATTTTTCAGCCCACCTGAGTTTTTGATCTGGCTAAATTTTTGCCACGTTGTAATATGAGCTAAAAAATGGATAGACGAGATGAATTTCTCACAAACATCACAGTGGCCCGCTTACGTTCTCTGCGAAGTAACTTCTGCGAAAGGCTTTAGCAGGAAATCCGTCTCCAGTTATTTTGTCAAAAAAAGTAAAAGGCCGGATATCACCTATGCCACGTGTGGACCGTATGTATATGAGCTTTGTGGCACACGTGTGTGCACCGCTAATTACTTTACTAGACAATTCTTTGATTTTTAATCGTCCGGTGGTCGCATGATGAAACAAGCTAAAATTCGTTTCCATAGAACCTTTAATGTTGCACAAATAATTTTTTGAGTTTAATTTGAATTAATTATATGCCAGGTATACAATTTTATAAGTGCATGTGTATCATCCACACCACTGGCCCGAGTATTAAAGCTTCTGGTAAGAAAGTTCGAATTGGGCAAGGAATGGATATATACGTTGGCTAATTCCACGCGGGAATGAATTGTACGCACCTACATAATTCACACTTGCAGATATGAAAAGCTATAAAGATCTGAGCTGTTCATAAAGCTGGGAATAATATGAAGACAGGTAGAAATTTTATTTCTAGCCGTTTGTTGGTTTGACATGCTTTTGTCAAGCTGAGTTGTGAAATGTATTAATTGACTTTTAATTTTGTCTTAAGATATACTAATGGAAAGCTCATATCATATGCCCATGTATCACATAATGCCACTTGAGAGCTTGTGTGTAGATGTGTACACTTTCACACGTATATGGAATTATCTAACCATATTATTTTTGTGGGGAAATGTGATTTAGCGATTACCAATATTATGCTAGAAGTGCTTGTTTTCAAGACCTGAAGAACTAACTTTTTTTATTTCTTTTCTTTTCTTTTCTTTTTTTCAAAAGGCAAAATATCATTCCATAAAAGGGGGATACAAATGTACTTCGGGCAGGCCCCTCAACAAAAAAAGGGGGGGCCCTGCCTATCATGAGAGAAAAAAGAAAAAAACCACCAAAACAGCAACAGGGATCTACCCCTGCACCAGTCTCTCGCAAGTTGCCCAGCCCCACACGATCCAAGAAGAGAAGGCCTCTCGTAATGCGAGGGAGGCTTGGAACAGACATGAAAAAGGAGTTGGCCTGGCTTTCGCTTCCTATGTGGGCTAGGCTATCAACGACCCCATTAGCTTCTCGAGGGCAGTGGGAGATAGACAGACACATCTGAGCTCTAAGATGCTGGTTCCTGGCCCGCCAATAGTAAAGTTCCAGGGAGGGGAGGAGACCCCATTGAGGATGTCCACCACTACCCTGGACTCACTCTCAACCTCCTCTTTGAGCAAGCCTCCAGAGAGAAATGCCCTCCCAAATGGCTCGGATCTCTGCCTTGGAATTGGAACCAAAGCCAAAGCCTGAAGCAAAGACAAAAAGGAAAGAACCGGTGTTGTCCCTAGCCACTCCCCCACCACCTGAAGAACTAACTTTTTCCTTGGTAAATAGTCTGATATCCTTCAATTGTTTTGAGTATTCATGCTCGTCTTCACATATTTTGTTCTAAATCCAGCCATTTTAATATTTGGATTCATAAAGTGTTTAGTTTTTATTTTTTATTATTTTTTTTAACACACACACACACCCCACACACTCACATAAAGTGTTTAGTTAAATTCAAGTTGGATATGACTCTAGCACACCTAGTATGTATGCCCACACATCACTACAAGAAAAAGGGGGCTTTAGCCTCACTTCAAAACTATGGCTAAAAAGGTTAAAAACTGAGGCTAAAGCCTTTAACCTCAATTTTGCCTCATTTATCTAAACCGAGGTTGATACCCTCGTGGCTAAAGGCTTTAGCCTTAGTTTTAGCAACTGAGGCTAAAATGACTTATAACCTCGGTTCTTCAAGTGAGGCTAAAAACCTTTTTAGCTTCGCTATTTTCGAAATGAGGCTAAATCAAAATTTTAGCCTCCATTGTTTGCAACTGAGACTAAATCCAAATTTTAGCCTCGGTTGCCTCCAATTGAAGCTAAATCTATTTTTAACCTCGGTTCTCAACAACCGAGGTTAAAACCTTTAGCCACGAAAATTTCAGCCTTGATTCTCAACAACTGAGGCTAAATCCAAGCCTCTGTTACAAATTGAGGCTAAAAATGTTTATTTTTTTAAATATTTATTTAAACTACTAATCCATTCATTCACTCCACTCATGAAACAATCAATCATGAAAGCCATAATACCAACAAAATAGTTAACAACTCAATCAATCTCACTTGTTTACTATTGAAAGTTTTCAAAACAAACTTAATCAAACTATTACACAACATTAGGTTCCACAAATAATACAAAGTCACAACGCAAGATTTGGGTATGACTTTTGCTTGGCTGATGAACAACTATAGCTTGTTAGATTGTCTGAAAGCATCTGCAAAGAAGAAGAACTCGCCATTAGCAATAATTTTATGTGCGACTATCCAGGTGTCAAATGAACACAACACCCCGTGCTATCTTCCCTATTACAACCCGAGAAAGTGACTGAACCCAGAAACAAAAACAAAAATAACTCTGCTTTTAACCTATTGGTGACAACACCATCCATTTCTTAGATTGTTGTGAAAAAGGAAATAAATGATGAAAAATTGGTGAAATTATCCTGACATGGTTTTCAAAACCCCCAAAAAGAAGAAGAAGTAGTAGGAAAGATCATGTTTTGTTACCATAACCAGCTCCAACTCCTTGACATCCTGTGGAGAAAGCCAAGGTTTCTCTCACAGTCATTTCCCCTATATGGACATCATATTGACTGATGTAGGCAGAAGTCCTCTGAGGCACAAACTCTTCCATTTCATGACCGTTGTAAGTTACGCTCCCAGAAACCTGGCATTTCAAGTAAAGAAGAAAAACTCTAACATTTGAGCCATGCCTAAAAAATACCAAATGTTAGACTCTTCCATACTATATCAAATGTCCAACTCATACCTAGTGGCAGAGGGTGTAAGCCTCGTATCTTAGTCTGTACCATTCCATAGACTTTCGCGGTCTTACCGGTCGAATTCCAACAACCTTCGACCTTTAACCGATATTGACGCGCGACCCTGATTCGTATGCCGTCAACTCGAGCCGACTCAACCCAAGACCATTCCCATAGCGACCGCGTCATCGCTGCGGTTCTGATGCCGCGACTTGCGGGAGGAGGCGATACCCTGGTCAAGAGATGTGGGCCAACGTTTGGTGCGAAGAAAACGCCGCGCGTTGCGAAACCAAGAGAATCTCTACGATGTGTCACATCAATCTCATCAATTCCATCAATCAATCAATCCATCAATCCATCACATGTCAAGTACATGTCAAGTACACATCACTTTTTCACCCTTCCCAAGCAAACCTCAAAAGTCAAAAAGTCTCTTACAAACCCATGCCTTTCTTACACAAAAGGCCTCAAAAGTCAAAAAATTTTTACACACATCTATCACTCCATCCATCCATCACTCTCTCTCTCTCCCTTTACAACTCTCTCTCTTTCTCTCTTTCTCATTTCAAATCTCCAAGCAAAAAAAGATCCCACGTTTGTGAGTTCTCCAAGCCTCTCCCTCTCTTTCAAAACTTCAAGTGTGGCCCACTTTCTTACCCCATGATCTCTCATCCTAACCATCCATTCCTCATCTCCTCCATTGGAATTAAAGCTAAGGTGCTAAGGAACTCATAGGAGCAAGAAGATCGAACGGTGGGTGCTCCTCTAGATGTAAAAAATCTGATTTTTTATAGCCTAGATGTTTTTTTTTTCTTCTTTCATGAGAGAAGTGTAGGACCCACTAATTGTGTATTTAAAGCCCATGGATTGTGGCCATAGTGATGTATATTAGGCCTATGTAATGTAGCTCATACTGATGTGTATTAGACCCAGGTATGTGACTCACCTGCGAAGTATATTTGAGGCCCATTGTGATATATCTAAGGCCCATGGGTGTGACCCATCCAAATGTATTTGAGGCCTATGGGCAAGGCCCATTATGATATGTGTTAGGCCCATGACCAGGGCCCACCTGTTTCGTATATTTGGCCGTTGTGTGAGGCCATGTGCCCATTATATATTCGATTCTATGTGGGTCATTCCTTGGGGGCAATGTTGGTTAAAGTCCACATTGTCGACGTCGGTTATTGATACCGTTTATAAGTATGTGACATCATAACATCATGATACATGTCCATTCGCATCATCTGCATGTCTGTTAGGAGATATGATTGACCATTACATATGTCATAGTGCTGGTTGTTATGAAACTCCCTGATAGGCGAAGATTGTCTCACATGAGCGCACGGTTTGCGCAGGATTGATGCATGACTGGATTGTATGACTTATACATCTTGCATTGTGTGCTGTGATTACTGTATGCCCTAACGACACTAGGGTCGTAGCCTCCACAGGCATATCGTGGATGGCCAGATGGGACACCGAAAATCTATTCTACATGGGATGTTATAGATACCCCTAGGTGAAAGTCCCTAAACCCTCTTTGTTCCAGAGGTTGCTCCAACGTCTAGACCGAGTGGATAGATGAGTGCTGAGTGCCGATTACCAGATGGCTGCGCTCTCCACTGTGTCGTGGTCGGTTAGAAGGGGATGCGGCCTTACCTGCCCGAGAGGAGGGGGCAATGTTAGGTTGAGTCTGACCAGCTCGAGAAATGGGTCCGCTATTGACGAGCCGGGCCCGATATTGACAGGCAGATAGTAAGGTCTCTTTCACTCACCTTGTTACGCGCGATGGGACAGCAATCTGGTATGGAGTGTAATAGACCCCGGTGATTTTTTAAAGAGGAACTGTACTAATATGTGAACTTATTGAGTAGGAGTGCATGTTCATTCATTCATTCATTCATTCACTATCCACTCGGGCTGGTGGTGCGCAACTAATTGTTGTGTATCTTCGTTATGGCAAGGATTTCGGTTGGGCGCGCGACTAACCTGAGATCAAGAGCTTACCACGTTGAGTCAGACTATCCAAATTTAGGTATGGGACTGGTTTGGATAGAGGTTCCTTGTGGTGGACTCCGTAGCCTGCGATACTACGTACTATTATCCCGACATCACACTCCAGCATGGTCATTCCATTAGCACCATATACTGCATATTCCATTACATCTTCGACGTGTGGCATTGTAGGTTGTTATGTTTCTGTATTCCTGTGACATAGATGAGAATGATGATATTTGTTAGCTCTTTCGAATTATGTATTACATTATATCCTTGTCATTCGACATTTGATTATCTATGACTCATCATTTGAATAGTTGTCCTATATTGCTTATTTTGATATTGATTAACTTATAGACTTGTTCATACTTCCGCTTATTCTGTTATCACATGATTATAATCTTGTCAGTATTTCTGTTTACGCTGATAATTCCTGCTCTTATCAGTGTTTCTGCTTATTCAGTCATTATATGGTTTATGGATTAATAGCTTTCCGGTATTGTATGATTATGATATTGTATTGAATACTCAGCACTTATCTCGTGCACACACTTGCACCATCCTCTAAGCTTTCTATAAGCTTATGCACTAAAGATGCGTGCAGGTGATGTTAAGTTACAGCGGCATTGAGCTTGGAGCGTACAACTATTTTCTGGAGCTTTGATTTTGACGTATATATTTTCCTTTCAGCATTATATTCAAATGATTATATTAGTGGATATGTGATAATGATGTTGCCTTTATGATTTGGGTAAACTTGTGGTTATGCTTATTACTAGTTAAATGTACAAAAAAAAATCCTCCTTGTATGATCTCAGGATCGAAAATCTAACATATGGATGCTAAGAGCCGAGAATGGGGTACTACGGAGGCTGTCGACACCGGATTCGGCGATCGGAATCCCTGTGAATCCGATTTTTGAGTTTGGAGCGTGACAGAGGGGAGTTCCACAATCCATGCAACGGGCCAACTAGGTCTTCAACAGTTGGCCTGGCTTGGACTCCACTACAACCTCTTCCCAGTCATTCATTTGGACATCAGGGTCCCTGTATGAAATACTTTCCCATTCATAAGCAAGAAAGCCTCGATGCTTGACAACATCTGGAACTCATGTCAGCCTTTGCAATGGCTCTTTCTCTTCCACCTTCTGTTCATTTCAAGTAGTTATGTCAGATCATTAATCAGAACCATAAAATGAAATAAAAGCTTAGCAAATTGCTAGAGAACCAAAGTTACCTTGCTGAATACTGTTTTGCTTTCTTCATGACGACCCTCAGATGTTGGCAAGAAGAACATCCCAACAGCATACTCACCCGGTGGCGGTAGTTCAAATCCAACATCCTTGCTTTCACAGCCACAAGCACCTCTGTGCGCCATCCGCAACAACATCTCAATGGCATTATAATGTCTATTTACATTTTTCATCATTCAACCAACTATTAAGAGCATTTATACAAATAAAAGATCAATTAAGAACATGCAACAAATCAATTAACTAAGTTGATTGGTCTATCATTAGATAACATACTGAATTGTTACGTTAAAAAAACTATAGTATATTAAATGATAGAGAAAAAGAAACACAATGAAAGATACAATATATTAAAGCATTGTACGTGGAACTCAAGTAGACTGCACCATAAGGAATTCAATCCATCACTTGTCCCTGGTGGGGCTCACCAAAGAAATGATCCCAATCACTGGAAGGAGGACCTCACCTGTACAGAATGCTAGCAGAAACAAAAGCATTGTAACCTGGGCAAAAGGCTGTGTGTGTGTGTGTGTGTGTGTGTAAAGCATATAACAGCAAGCCATGAATTATTTTTTTCCCTCTGACAAAGAAGCTTGCAACTTTCTCAACTGTACACATGGCAGTTGGTCTAGGGAAATTGTCCTGCATCAGGTAGTGGGAATCCATCAAGCATTTCAAAATGTGGATTTTCAAATGCTTGTCAAGAATCCTATTCACCGTTAGTGAATGATGGGAGATGTGCACACAGACTCTTGGCGCACACTGTGCATACAATCTTTTCCCCAAGTTATAGTCTCACTTGTAGACATTGTTCAAGAACTGGAGTTTTAACTCAAATGTCCAGCCGGATCAGGTCGACTCAACAGATCTTTGATACTTAATAATGAGTAATGATCTAGTGGGCTACGCGCATAGAAACCTCGCCATGCACATAGTTGCATTCAGCCTTGTTAGCATCCATGTCACCTATCTGAACTATCCATTAGCTTCAGTACCTTTTTTTCCCCTCTGATTGGCAAAAATCACATCAATCAGATGGTTCTAAACACACATGCTTGGGCCTATCTTCTGCATCTGTTATGCATGCTGCTAATTGGATGATTTGGATAATCTGTTCAGTATGAATTTTTCAGGGGAGCCTATGAAGAGAGCATTTGACCTATTTGAAAGTCTGGATAGCTAACGTAGATGCCCCGATTCCAAATGAAACTGTGCATGGGAAGGGTCCCATACACAGCCCACTGGATCACTACTCTCTAATACTTAGAATGGTCATGTTCAAGAATACAAGCGAATTTCTAGGTGCCCAGAATCCTCGTCAGGAGGACTTATGCCATGACACCACACTGAGTTGAGTTTCCCCTTCCAGTTTTGAGTTGTTGGAAGAAAGATCTGTGAAGAGAATTGTAGGGTTAAACTCTTAATTAATACTGTAGAATATAAAAGGCATACAAGTAATTCAAATTAAACAATCCGAACTTATAGCTGGCAATTTAGATGAATAAGTAAAATTGATTATTCAAGCGTCCCATTGGTGAACATTTATTGGATGGTCCTGTTTATTTGTTTTTCAATTTACACTGTAAATACAGTATAAATGAGTAACAGGGCAGACAACAATCTCCACAGGATAAGCGAAATGTTTAACCTAGGAAAGAGACCTAAGCAGTAGTCAACCAGATTCGACAATTCATTTCCTATCTCAGATATAGACATCCCACAAAATTTCGAAGACAGTGACGCCCATTCTATGATTGACCCTTTGATTTGCTCAGTCAGTGGTTCTGAAGAAATTTGGACAGCCTTGAAAATTCTATTGCTGGTAACTGCAGAATCTTTTAGATGCAAAATTTTATCTAGGCCATCTAGTGCTAGATAGTACTCATGCTAGAGCTTTTAGACATGAAAATGTGTCCATATCCAATACTATATTCCTACAAGAAAGATAAAAGCATGAAATTATAGGTTTCATTGTATGAGAAAGTCACCATTGTGCATACCAATATAAGAGAGTCTATAGCTTGTCGAGCAGCATCAGAAGCCTTTTTATCTTGAACCTTCTGAAGGGATTTCTTGAAGTCCCTATACCTAATAGTCGTATCAAAGGTTAGAGGTGGTGAAAGAAGAATTGAAAACTGAAGATAATAACTCGTCCACCATATATCCATAATTTACTGCGACTAGATACATAAATTGAGCATGAGAAGAGAAGATAGAGAAGTACTTGTGAAGAAACTCAAGGCCACCGCTGGTCCTGGCTTCTGAACCCATTAATTCAATCAATCCTTCCCATTGCTGTTGTAAAGAGCAGAGAAAAAAAGATGCCATCCAAAAGCCAAGAATTCAATCAGCCATGAAGTAGACACCATCCAAAAGCCAAACTATGCGACCTTTTGTGACATATTGGAGCATCATTACATATAAACCTTCCTAAGGTGCCATCCTCTGTTTAACTCATAGAACCAAAACTTTCAGACCAACCCAATTCCATATAAAACTTACCTTGAAACTATCATCAGAAACTGACTTTCCGACAAACTCGAACAGCTGTTGAGCGATTCTATTGAGCCGAACTTCATCCTGAGCTTGCTTGAGCCAGAAAACTCCGGCCACTTTCCTACCATGTTTCCAGTGATGCATTCCAGCTATCTATTCAATGAAACACTGGCACTTGAATAGGAACATCATTTGTAAATAAAGCACATTCTTGCCAGCTTTCTCCACATCAATCAATCAAGCAGTCAAAAGAAACTTTCGAATTTCATGTATAATAAAATGAAATAGAAAGGAGATCTGGGAGAGCTTGTTTGTCTTCTCTACAAAGTGAAAGAATCAAGTGAACCCGCTTTCGAGTCTGGAAATACCTTCATAATGCTTAAGCTGATGTTGTTGAGTTCGTATAAACGGCAAATGTCTAGAGTCTGCTCAAGATGCACATTTTCCAATTTAGTCAGAAACATAACTCAAGAAAAAAGTCAAATACCAAATATGAGAAAAGGCATCTAGAAACAGACTTGGTCAATAGACCAACTTCAATTCGGAAACAAAAAGATGTTGCAACGCATGAATCACTGAAAGAGTGTCTGACATCTGAGCGGCCCATGCAAATAATTTATGGGGCCACAACCAAACTCTATGAATCAGTCAAAATCAGAACAGATCCTTGGGGCTGTTACTGGCCGGCAATTCTGCACTACAACTTAAAACCGTGGAATTTGATAGGATACTGCCCAACAAAACTCCACTGCTCATGACAAGCATAGAACCACCAAATTCACTCCCATGAGCTGAAGGATTGAAGGATAGAAGCCCACAATGGCTTTTATTTTAGGCAATGCTTGGTAGAGCTAGTGGAGTTCATTAGCAAACAAAGCATGAAGCAAAAAAGCATGGCCCACCATGTATATTGTCCATTGAAGAAGTGGTAAGTAAATTGTCAGAAACTAAAAATCAAATTGCCCGTTAACTAAGAACTACTCACCACTATAGACACAAAAAATTAACAATGCAGCAACAAATTAGCCAACAAGAGTAACCTCCTAATCAAAACTTGTTCAAGAGATGCGATGAATTCATATCATAATCATGTAAGAACCCGCACCTCTGTGATAGACCAACTGATAACCAAAGAGCTAACAAGCAAGTGTGTTCGAGTCTACAAACAAAATGTCATTTTGTTAGTACAATTCTTTACTTTAAATATTAGTAGTAATAATATATGTTTAATTGAATGTAGCACCATTACCTCAGGGAAACTCCACAAAATTGCCCATGCTACAAACAACCTTGAACTGATATGCGGTAGTGTAGTAGATACTGGAGATCTTACCAGACCTTCTCAATACCAAAATAGAGAGAATGAGAAGGAACAAAAAATATTGTTGCACAAATATCAGCTCCTTTAAAAGAAGCTATGATTCACATGGTCTAAAACTACTGGAATTTTCATTCAGGCCAACATTTAGTATGGGCGGAGCCCACCTATAAGCGACCCAGATAGCTCATCGGGTGATTCCCCTCTGTTAATAGGCAATACAAAACAAAGTGTTCCCACCAAAAAAATCCTAGCCATCCTATTTTTCCAACGAATGCACAGTCAGAAGGAAAGAATATACCTAGTGTATATGCAATGGAAAGAAGCCCACCGAAAAATAAAATAGAGAGAAATAACAACATGATGGAGAGAGATACAACATAGTTTAAACACTCACAGATGGCTTCTTCCCACTGAAAAGAATCCTTAAAAAGACTGTTACAATCACCACCATAATTTATTTACAGCATTCAAATAAAAACAAAATTTATATGAGGGAGAAATGTCAAACATTGAAGATAAAAGACCTTCAAAGAGGCAAGTTCCCTTAAGCCTTTTTCAACTGAAAGCATGCTCACGAGTTGTCCATAAATGCAAACATAAAATAAAATAAAAACATGTGATTCTTATGTGTGAGTAAAAAATAGAAGCTTTCAAACATTTCCACTGAAAAATTATCATGGATTTTACAAACCAATTCAGCGCTCACATGGAGTGCCAGCGAAATGAGTGTACAGAGTCATACCATTAGCTGTACATGATTTTTGGTGTCCCACTCAATGACTGCTTCCACCTTATATTCATATCAGGTAACCATCATGGTGTGGCCCACCTTTTGCACAGATTAGATACTCATAAACATTTGGCATGTTGCTAGAAAAAAAAAATGGCTGTATCAGAACTGTTACAAACCATTTCATCTGATAATTTCAAAACCTGGAAACAATCCAACCACATCTGTGCCATTCTAATAGTTAAAAAGATCAAACAATGGCTACAACTAGAGTATCACATGTCTTAAATCGTGCAACATCTCACCCACTTACATTTCAAAAGGTCTGATGAACATCAACTCACATGGGTAGTCAAAGGTAACTACTTCAACAGCATTCAGTGCATTTCCTTCCATCTGCAGAATCATCGAACATAAAGATATTACAGGGGAAAAGAACATGAGTGCAATGCCAGAATCAGCACATTGGTACAGCTTTGTAGTTAGGCAGTGTTTGGATGCACAATCAAATTGAATTGCAATAATTAGTTCAATAGAATATAAATTAACAAAATTGCAATTGTTTAAGATAGTCTTCAAATTGTGATTACAACTATTTCAAATTAGGGGGATGTTGAATCTTGATATGCCTTCTAGTGTCCTTTAATGTGAATGGCCCACAGATCCAAACACCACATCAATCGGGGAAAAAAAGGATTAATGTACCCGACCTCGATTAGTTGGGATAAGGCTTAATGATGATGATGTTGATGATTGAGATGGCAGAGTATGAACTTCCATCTCAAGCAGACCTCATACACAGTGCCTTTGCTGGTGATGATGTGGAGGGAGAGTTTCAGAAGGACAAGCCATATCCCAACTAATGTGACAAATGGATAAGCATCATATCGTTGCTCGATCCTTCTACATACCACTGATATTGAAACATCCATTAGGTAGTGATGCAGGAAAGATGTGGAATGGATGCTGAAATTGAAATTTTCAACAAATCTATTTTTGTTTAGAAATCTTGAGCCTCTAATTGATATCTTGTTGAATAGGAGCAGAAAACCATGTTTCTTTTGTAACAGAAGTATACACATGACAATCTCGACCTATGCGGGTTTGGAGTTCTCTAAATGACTTTTTTTTCTCTATATTATTGGTGGATTTCAAGGGTCTTTATAGAAGGTTTGACTGTATTTTGAGTTTATCCAGGTTTTAACTATATTGCGGGTTCGTTCAATTCACAATCATTTTCAGAATGCTTTCATTAATATCAAGGGCCTTGCTGCAAGCTGTTGCATGAGGTCATCGAGGAGGCCTGTTCCGCTGGTGCTATTTCCATTTTATTTCAGAAAATCAAGATGACTTCTGAAGCTGCAACTCATCTAAGCTAGTGCAGTACAAGATTAAATAGCAAATATAGAACTGGCATTAAACAATGAATAGATTAACAAAAAGACTAAAGAGAAAGACATTATTGACTATAGAATTGTAAAGCGCCCTACCATTGGCTCAGATGCCGCATCCACGCACCAGGTGGTCACGTGTGCCCCACATGTAGAGGTGTCTACTCCCAAACAGAGAACTCAACTGATCGCATCCTTTAATCTGATAACAATTATAACTAATAACCGAATTACACAAACAAACATGATGAAAACATTTTAATTCCTCAATTCCCAAATCAAGAAAATATTTTACTCTACTAAAATTAAAACAAACAGATAATAAGAAAATCAACAGATTATCAACATCAAAATGATGCGTGCCCGAACCAGAATCTTGAGCTCTGACAGATCTCGCCTTTGCCTTCGACCTGAACATGATATCTACTCCCATTCTGCAGCAAGCAAGCTCTGCTCTCCCAAACTCTTCGCACTGAGATCGGATTGGCCAAAAGAGCTGCTGTTTACCATACGCAGGTTACTCAGACCAGGAATAGTATTCCAGAACCTGCTGAAACTGGACGAGATTCTATGGTTTGGAAGCTCCGAAACTACTCTTCCCTTCGCAGACGGTTGAAGCTTGCATTTTACCCTGTCGATGATCCGAAACATCAGAGAGAGAAAGAGTGGTGTCGATTTACAGAACAATCACTCCAATCGCATCAGATCAAAGATCTAGACCTTAAAAGAGGAGATCTGAGTTGCTGATGTGTGCAAAAGCTTTCTTTCAAGTAAAATCTCTAGATCTGAAAGAACAAAGCAAAAAGCAGTAGATCTCTCCCACTTAAAAAATCGACAATCAGAACCTCAGAAATCGCAGATATTCTAAAATCGAAATGTCCCGATCAGGCAAAAAAAGAAGCACAAATCGATTGATATCCCTTCCGATAAGGTAAACACAGCTTCTATATCATCGAACAAAGATCTAGGCCGCAGAAATCACAGATCTTCACAACTAAGAGCTTCCGCAGCTGAATCTGCTTCTATTTCAGCCAATTGAAGATTCTGAGTTCAGAAGAGACGTATTTTCGGATCTACAAGCTTTCTGGCTACGAATCTCTCGATTAAAGATCGAAAATCGCTAGAAAAATGGAAGGAAAGATCGAGGGAAAAGGGGGCAGAGATTAGGGCTTCAGTTCTTTTTCAGGAAATCTGAGATTAATTTTTTTTGTACTCTTTTTGCAGCGAGCGGAAGGAGCGAAATGAAAGGAGCGGACCCGGATGGCTAAAGGGTTAGAGTCATAAAAAGGTGCAGTGCACCGCGGGAGCACCGATTTCCCGCCATCTAGGCCCCTGGGCGGGGTGATTCAAGTCATTGGTGGCGTGGGCCAGATCATGGATATTTCCAGCCGTGAAATCAGGTCCACCAGCTCATCAATGGTCCTCACCTTGCGAGTCAAACAAGCGTGGTCAATTGATCTGACGGCGTGACACACTCAATGAATGGACCGATTTTATTTCACCCCAACCGGTCTTAATTGGTTTGCTGACCTTTTGGACTACACCCTCGAAGAGTAGATATTTGGCCCCTCAGTTTCTCACCAACCGTGGCAAAAGGATAGACTTTTGGCCTCAATTCCCCACCAACCAAGGCAAAAGGGAAGACTATTTTGTCTCATTTCCCCACCAACCGAGGCAAAAGGGAAGACTTTTGGCCTCAGTTCCCCACCAACCGAGGCAAAAGGGTATACTTTTGACCTCAGTTTCTCACTAACTGAGGCAAAAAAGCAGACTTCTAGCCTTAGTTCTCCCCAACTGAGGCAAAAGGGCAAATTTTTTGCTTCAATTCCCCACCAACCAAGGTAAAAGGACAAACTTTTTACCTCAGTTTCTCACCAACCGAGGGAAATGGATAGACTTTTAGCCTCAGTTCCTCACTAAATGAAGCAAAAGGGAAGACTTTTGGCCTCAATTCCCCACAAACCGAGGCAAAAGGGCAGACTTTTGGCCTCAGTTTCTCACCAACTGAGACAAAAGGACAAATTTTAGCCTCAGTTTTCAACAACCGAGGCAAAATGACAGACTTTTAACCTTAGTTGCTCACCAACCGAGGCAAAAGGGCAGACTTTTGGCCTCAGTTTCTCACCAACTAAGGCAAAAAGACAAACTTTTAGCCTCAGTTTCTCACCAATTGAGTCAAAAGGGCAGACTTTTGGCCTCAGTTTTCAATAACTGAGGCAAAAGGGTAGACTTTTGGCCTCAGTTTTCAATAACTGAGGCAAAAGGGTAGACTTTTGGCCTCAGTTTTCAATAACTGAGGCAAAAGGGTAGACTTTTGGCCTCAGTTGCTCATCAACCGAGGCAAAAGGGTAGACTTTTAACCTCGGTTTCTCACCAACCGAGGCAAAAGGGCAAACTTTTGGCCTTAGTTTTCAATAACCGAGGCAAAAGGGCAGACTTTTGGCCTCAATTTCTCACCAACCAAGGCAAAAGGACAGACTTTTAACCTCAGTTTTCAACAACTGAGGCAAAAGGGTATACTTTTAGCCTCAGTTGCTCACCAACCGAGGTAAAATGGCAGACTTTTAGCCTCAGTTGCTCACCAACCGAGGCAAAATGGCAAACTTTTGGCCTCAGTTTCTCACCAACCGAGGCAAAAGGACAAACTTTTAGCCTCAGTTTCTCACCAACCGAGGCAAAAGGACAGACTTTTAGCCTCAATTTCTTAACAACCGAGGCAAAAAGGCAGACTTTTGGCCTCAGTTGCTCACCAACCGAGGCAAAAGGGCAGACTTTTGGCCTCAATTTCCCACCAACCGAGGCAAAAGGGCAGACTTTTGGCCTTAGTTTCTCACCAACCGAGGCAAAAAGGTAGACTTTTGGCCTCAATTTCTCATCAACCGAGGCAAAAGGTGAATTTTTAACCTCAGTTCCTTTACAACCGAGGCTAAAAACCATATTTAGCCTTCTTTTTTTGAACCGAGGCTAAAGGCCTACTTTCTTGTAGTGCATGCATATATAAAATCCCACCATTTGTTGGCCGTGTGGCTGCATGTTCGAATTAAATAGAAATACATTAACGGCATGTTTGATTTTCCATGATGTATGTAAATCACGGTAAATAAGTAATTATTACTTTTTCACTTGGTTTGAAAATGTGAGAGTAATTCCACCTCGAAAATCAATACAAAAATGTTGACTTAAATCCGTGGACCCCGTTGTAATGTGTATAATATATCTACACCGTTCATCTATTTTATTAAAACATTTTGGGGCATGAACTGAGAAATGAAGCAGATTCAACACTCAGATGGCTCACAATAAAGGAAACAATGGTCTTAATTCATCCAATGTTGAAAGTTGTTTCCTTCATTGGGCCCCTATTGAGGTTTTTTGATCATCTAACCCGTTCATAGGGTCACACAAACATGGGTAAGGGGAAAACACAAATTTTAGCTTGATCCAAAACTTTTAAGGGCCCCAAAAAGTTTTTAGTGGTAGGCATTCAATTCCCGTTGTTTCCTGTAGTGTGGTCCACTTGAGCTTTGGATCTTCCTTACTTTTTGGCTCATGCCCAAAATTTAGTTGGCATATGAGCGGTGTGGATAAATCACATACAGCACAATGGGCCCCACATTAATTTTGAAAATTTATCAATTTAAGTGCTAAAAAAGTAAATTGTCACAGGGTAAATAATTATTACCCATTTACATGGTAATTATAGTTGAGCTGAAAAATCAAACAGGCCTAACTCAATGGTGTAGTGCACTTGATAATCTAACTCAAACTTAACAATCTGGCTCAAATGATTGTTCCACCACATTATCCTCCTAATGGGGCCTACTAGTTTCATGGTCCGGAATTCTCACAAAGCAAGCACCTAAGCGAAATCAGTGGGATGGACCACAGGCCAGCGTACTTCTAGCTGTGCATTATCAGTTCTCCAACCAAAGGCATCATTCACGGGGGGATTTGTTTAATACACCCAACGAATATAATGACACGATATACATCCAAGGGTGCACGTTTAATAATCATAATCTATACAAAAATCAATCTGCACCATCCAGATTGTCGGCTCTAATTATTGATGTTTTATAACCAAAATTCACGCTAAAATCCAAGTGAATCCTAACCATCTGCTCTCTGTCCATACAAAGATAGTTTACCACCATTTTGCGATAATCCATGACTCGCCCATTGTAAACTTGGCATATATCTATTTCATTATAAACCATCTAAATCGTGGGACGCATTATATGAATGGACACCAGCTTTAAAATCTTATGGATTAAATATTCCAAAACCTGGGATACTTCAAAACCGTTCGTATATTACATATATTACATACTTCAAACCTTGTGTTTGAACCGTCCAAAAAATGGTGGTGAAATGTCACCAGTGTAATCTTTCCTTTGAGCTATAAAACCAAAGTACTTCCTCTCTTCCCTAGACTTCTTGGGAAATGTAATTTTTTAAATATATTTTTAAAAATGGTGACGTAAGTGACGTAGACCAATAATATTATTGGAGTCAGCTGCTCACTGTTTGCAGGATACCGAGTAGGGGTGCACACGGGTCGGTTTGGTCCGGTTCTGGGGTGAAACCGGAACCAAACCGTTCCTAATGGTTCTATAATTTTTTGAACCGGAACCGAACCGTCAGCACCCTAGAACCGGAACCGGAACCGAACCGTGAAAACGGAATGGAACCGGAACCGAACCGGAACCGGCGCAGACGAACAAAAAAATGAAAAAAAAAAACCAATAAAAATGAAAACCCATTTGCCATTTCAACCGAAAAAGGAAAAAAAAAAAACTAATAATCGTACCTCAGCCGCCATTGAAGGAAATGCGATGCCCGTCCGCCGTGTGCATGGGGTTTGCAGGTGGCAGGTGCCGCAACAGGTGGCGGGTGCCGCAGCAGGTGGTAGGTGCCGCATCAGCACCCAGATACGGCGAGAGAGAGAGAGGGCGCTGGGACCAGGACGGCGACAGATAGAGAGATACAGAGAGGGAGGGCGCTGGGACTGGGAGTCCGGGACGGCGAGAGAGAGAGAGAGAGAGAGAGAGAGAGGAAGGGCGCTGGGACCGCTGGATCGGGATGACAAGAGAAAGAGAGAAAGAGAGCAGAGGGCGGCGAGAGAGAGAGAGAGAGCAGCCGTAAGGCGCTCAAACAGGGCAGGGGTAGGGCGCGCTGAAATTGGGCGGGCGCTCAAATTGGGCGGGCCTCAAACAGGATATTTTTTATTTTATTATTTTGTTTTAAACTAAGTGAAATTGAACGGCTCAGATCTACGGACCACGATTCCTATCATGTTCGGATCAATGGTTCGGTTCGGTTACCTAAATCGATCCATAATCAACGGTTCAAAAAATTTAAAAACTGAAACTGAACCGTTAGCACCTTGAAACCGAACCAAACCGGACCAATCCAATAATTTCGGTCCAGTTCCACGGATCTAACGGTTAAATGTGTACCCATAGTACCTAGGATCCGCACTCTAGCCGACAATATCCAAAGGATAGATCGCTTAATGCGCTCACCGATTAATATATTACCGTGTCATCATAAAGTATCCAAGCATGCATGTTTTATAATTTTATTCCGTGCAAAATCAATCTGCACCGTTGAGATTGTCGGCTCAAATTATTGATGTTTCATAACCAAAATTCACACTAAAATCCAAGTGAATCCTAACCATCCGATCTCGGTCCATACAGGGATAGTTTACCACTATTTTGCAATAATCCTTGACTCACCCATTGTAAACTTGGCATAGATCTATGTAAATCTGGACCATCTAAATCGTGGGACGCATTATGGATCGGCACTAACTTGAAAATCTTATGGATTAAATATTCCATATCATCCAATTGATGTCGACATGGAATTCAACAAACAAAATCAGATGGTTAGGATTATTGGATCAGTCTGATATATTGATATGATCCACTGATGATGGCGCAAGTAGTTTGGACCGAGGACTAATAATCTGTTTCGGGGTATTAGATCATACATCATCCATACTTCAAATCTTGTGTTTGGACAGTCCAAGAATGGTGGTGAAATGTCACCAGCGTAACCTTTCCTTTGAGCTATAAAACCAAAGTATTTCCTCTCTTCCCTTTGAACTGTGTGGCGTAGAGTGTAGATAAGGTGGGGCCCACCCTTCAATTGCATTTGGTAAGCCATGGCTGATGGCATGCATGTGGTCATGCTTCCATGGCTGGCCTTTGGTCATATGATCCCATTCCTTCAGCTCTCCATAGCCTTAGCAAAAGCTGGCATCCGAATCTCCTTCCTCACAACTCAAAAAAACATCCAAAGGCTACCCAAGATCCCACAACATCTAACGGCTCTGATCAATCTGGTGGAGCTTCCCTTGCCGAAGGTGGACGGCCTACCTGAAGGCGCTGAGGCCACTGTCGATATCCTCCACGGGAGTGACGAGTACTTGAAGAAGGCCTACAATCTCTCCTACCCCGCCTTCAAGAAGTTCATTACAGAAGAATCGCCGGACTGGATAGTCCATGACCTCTTCCCAAGTTGGGTGGGCAATGTTGCAAGTGAATTCAACATCCCTCGTGTCTTGTTCTCTATTTATTCAGCTACTTCGATGGCATTCTTTGTGCCGGTCGCAGACGGCCTAAAGAAAATGTGGCCATCACCAGAGAGTCTGGCGTCCCCGCCTGAGTGGTTTGAATTCGAGTCGTCCGTTGCCTTTCCGACCCATGAGACTGCTGGTCTCTACCGTGGGTTTTTCAGCCCAGATGCATCGGGCTTCTCAAGTTTCGATCGTTTCGTTCTAGCACTCCAAGGGTGTTCGGCAATGGCAATTCGGAGTTGCAGTGAGTTCCAAGGGGAGTACTTGGGCTTACTCAAGAAATTGAGCAAGAGACCGGTCATTCCAGTCGGATTACTTCCACCAACGCCCTTAGAGAAGAGAGAAACGACCGACCCCAAGTGGGTCAACACACTCAAATGGCTCGATGAACAGCCCAACAGATCAGTGGTGTTTGTTTGCTTTGGAAGTGAATGTAAACTGACCAGAGATCAAGTGTATGAGATTGCACTTGGGCTTCAATTCTCCAATTTGCCATTTCTATGGGCCCTCAGGACTCCCATATGGGCAACCAATGACATCGATACCCTTCCGCTGGGATTCGAGACCCAGATCGGCAGTCGTGGGGTCGTCTATATGGGTTGGGCCCCTCAGTTGGAGATTCTAGCCCACCCTTCTATCGGCGGATCTTTGCTTCACTCCGGGTGGGCGTCCATCATCGAGACCGTCCATTATGGGCATGCTCTCATCGTATTGCCGCTTGCAAACGTCCAATCATTGGATGCGAGGATGTTGGTGGACAAGGGTCTGGCTATAAAAGTAGAGATAAACGACGATGGTTCCTTCCACAGGGATGCGATCGCCTGGTCAGTGAGGTTGGCCATGGTCGAAGAGGAAGGAGAAAGGTTTAGGCTTAAATCGATAGAAATGAAGGCCATTTTCAGTGATCAGACACTCCATGAAAACTACATGAATGAATTTATCAACTTCCTCAAAAGCTCCAAGACATAATGGGCTACTGATCTAAAATAAAATGTACAGTCGTGGCTTATAGCATTCTTAACTTTTGTATGATATGATTTGTATTTTAAGGGAACTTTCCCATTGAATGTCAACTTCGTTCTGTATGATTATGCTTGCTAATCCAACCATTGATCTCGTGGACCATCATTGATGAATAATGGGGGCTCACTACAAGAAAGGAAGGATTAGCCGTCGGTTGGGGGAACCCTTTGCTGGCGGGAAGTAAAACCGGCCACGGACAAAGGGTACTTATAAGACAAAAACCCTCCGTCTCATTCTTTCCATCTCCCCGCCGCACGCCATCTCTCTCTCTCTCTCTCTCTCTCTCTCTCTCTCTCTCTCTGCGCCTCTTCCTTTCCGCTTGATCTGCGTCTGCCTCTCCCTCTCCCTCTCCCTCTCCCTCTCCGCTCAATCTCTCTCTCTCTCTCCCTCTCTCAAAACCTCACCACCCCCCCCCCCCCCCCCCCTCTCTCTCTCTCTCTCTCTCTCTCTCAAAACCTTAGTCATCCCTCTTTCTATCTCCTCGGCCCTCCACCCCCCCCCCCCCCCCCTCTCTCTCTCTCTCTCTCTCTCTCTCAAAACCTTAGTCATCCCTCTTTCTATCTCCTCGGCCCTCTGCTACAGTTCGACCTTCGGTTGCTAGGTATGATGTAAGGTTTTTCCCTTCTCACTGTTGCATTCTGCAATTTAGAATACCTAATTAGGGATATGCGTTGTCTAATCCCTAATTAGGAATTTGTATAACAAATCCCTAATTAGGGATGTGTATTGCCGAATCCCTAGTTGGGGATTTGCATTGTCAAATCCCTAGTCTGCTACAAGGTGTGATCAGCCCAAGCAGAGTTGTGGTTATTTATTGGGTGCTTAATGGGCTTGCTGCATTGTGGTTTGCATGTTACGTGTCCGATAGGGGTAGAAGCGAATCCACTGAGTATGCATGCCCTTGTTAGCTGAAATAACACTACAGGATTTTTTATTATTATTATTTTTGGATAGGGGCACCATGGGTATTTTTCATTTCCATCCTACAATAATGTCCACCTATCTGATAGTTATAGAAGTCTAGCTTTTGGTTTATGATCCATCTAAATTATCCATAATGTGTCTAGATTACTTTGAATTACTTGTATGCCATGTGTACAATATCTTAATGTCCGGGTATCATCCATCACACTTTGCCAGAGTATCAAAGGTTCTTCTCATATTAAATATGAAATTATACCTTATGCTAGTTAAACAGCCTTCAACCAAAACCCAAGGCCCTGTTTGGCAGCCACTTAAAAATGACTTCGTCTCATTTTAGTTAATGGTAATTATGTATTAGAGATTTGGAGTGCTCGGTGGACCCCACAATGATGCATGTATTTTAGCTATGCGGTCCATTCACTTGGATCTGTATTTTAGCTATGCGGTCCATTCACTTGGATCATTATTTTAGGGCAAGAGCCTAAAAAAGAGTCATATCCAAATCTCAGGTGGACCATACCACAGCAAAACAATGGTGATTGAGGCCCCACCATTTTTGTAAATGGAGTTGAGTGTGCTCTTCTTCTTTTTCCTCTCTCTCTTTTTTTTTTTTTTTGCAAAATTTTAGTTGGAAAATATCTTTAAATAAAGTTGCCTTTTTCAAATTATAAGTCATCAATTATTTTTGGCAAGTGATGAAATTTTTTTTAATAAAATTTCATTTTCTCTTGATTCAAATGCATTTATAACCACTATATAGAGCACTTAAAAACATTCAATGTGTAGTGCCTGAAAGCTTGTTCCTGGTTGGAAATGTAAAGAGCTAAAATATTTTCCAACAAGTCGTAACTTCATCTTTTAGCCTTCTCTCCATTATTCTTCTTTTTGTTACAATTTTCAATCTAAAGCATGGTACCGGCCTAGGTAATTGGAAAATGCAGGTTCAAAATCATCAAAATATAAAGTACAATGAAACAGTACAAGGCTTGAAGTATATATGGAGAACTGAGGGTTTTCGTGGCCTATTTAAAGGCAATGGTACCAATTTTGCACGGCATAGTGCCAAACTCGGCATCTAGGTTTGGTTTCTTTGCATCGAATCATTTTCTTGCCTTGTTTGAAGGCTGATGCCAATATCTCGTTAATTTTATTTGTGCTGATTGATGTCCATGAATGTATAACATTTTGTCATGATTGATGTCAAGTTCTTTAGACATTTATATGTTCGATGCCTATGATCCTTGTTTTAGTAAATGGCATAAAAGTCCCCTCATTGTGCATACCCAAACATTTACTTGGAATGTTATTGTAAGAGTGCATGACATAATCATCAAACATGCCATCCTTTTGGCTTTTTATATTGTTGCTAAAGATTAATTTATTAGAATGCCTATTAAGTAGCTCACAAGTTCAAATAGAAAAAAAGAAAAGAAAAAAAGATTTGTCTGATGCCACTATACATATTCACATGCACATGAACATAACAAGTGGAACTGACAATTGGACTGCTTTGAACTAAACGGTGGCAAAAAATGGCTCAGGGTCCAGTTCTGGTTTTAAGTAGTTGATTGAATTTTTTATTTTGATTTTCCTTTTGTCTTTGAACATATGGGTTATACATTTGAATCTAATTGCTAACTTTATGGATGTTTGGATGAGAAGATTTTGGAGTTGTGTTTTATTGCTTTGGAAAACATTTAGGTCCATTAGACAATGGTTTAACAATCGTGCCAGCAATGTCATTTTATAGACAATGGGCCATTAACAAATGACAAAAATGCTATTTTCTCTGGCCATGTATCTCTATAATCTATTCGTGCATGCCTAACCTACCCATGATTTTCTTTCCCGGTCTTCTGACATGCTCAGCTTCAGATATTGTCTAAACAGAACCAACAGAACGAAAATTCAGATTCATGTTGACCAACCATTCTAAGTTTCTCGATTGATATTTATGGCTCTCCAAGTTAGTCCTTAATTTAAGTCAATCATGGCAGAGATGTTGGTAAAATGGATTCCTTGCGCAGAGTCCTTGATATTGCACAGGTGCTATTTGGAGTCGCTCTGCAACAACCTCCTATGAGGGAAGCTCCGACTTCATGCCATTTGCTGACATAAGAAATGAAATCTTCATCTGAAACCCCTGTATATGCCTGTAGCAGGATAGAAAAGGAAAGAGAAGTTGAAGTATTTTCAGTAAGCATTTTGTGGGCATCTAAAATGCAGAATTACATGAAATTTGGTTCCATGTCACTAGCATCTTAGACTAGTTTAGTCTATGGCTAAGACTGCATTAGTACTTTGTAGACAATTTAACAATCGAGTTGTTGTCTAGCTCCCATGAAAAATGGAACTAAACAAAGAAAAGAAGGAATTTCTTAATTTTGGAGAATTGGTTGTGTTCATGTGGAGCATGTTTTGAAATGACAACTCAATTTCTGAGTTGCCATCTAGCTGGTCCACATGTTTTGAAACACAGCAAACTTATAGTTTAACCATTTGATCATTCCATTGAAATGGTAGCTTGTATTACTGGCGAGTCCATCTCATTCTTAGAGAATATGCACTCTAGAGGGGAAGCATACATATCAAATGCCCAGGGATTCAAATTCCGTGTTATGCTTAAATTATAGAGGCTGATACATATACAATAAAATCACATACATGCTACATTTTGTGGTAGAGATATACAATTGATGAAGTCTTGGAGAAATTTGCCTTTTCTGTTAATCATAGTTTTTCTGTTTCTATTTCTAACACCATACTTCCGCGTCTTATATTAGTTACGTCCACAGAGATGTGATCAAGCCTAAAAATTTTCTACAGGATCAGAGAACTTTCTCTGATACCATGTTGACTGCAGACAATTTTATGTGATAGAATGCAAGATATGATATTTATAAACCTCTAGTACCAAATGCAGGAAGAATCTAGAATAGCTAGGAGGATTGGAGAGATCCACAAAGCAATATAGTTGCAAGTTTCCATCACAAAAGAATTAGAGGAATGCCATTACAACTCATCCCCCAACAAGTACAGCTTTGTCTGTTAATATGCACAGGTGATTGATCTTTCTCAAAGTATCTGGGTATCATGATTCCGGGAAAATCAGTACCAGTTCATGTGAAATGGATCGATTTTACTTTACCTGGCCGTGCTTCCATTTGTACGTTTTACTTGCACTTCTAAATTTGAAATGGAGATGTATGGAGTGAACCAGTTGTAAGGCTTCCCCTAGGATCTTGAAGAGGACCTTTGGTCATAAGGTTCTAGTTCTTACATATATGTTGATGATTTTACCGGCATGAACTTGAAGAATGTCAACATCAGTGAGAAAGTTTATTCCTATTCTGATTTGTAGAGTAGACATGAGACTTAATTCTCCGCAATGAATATTTCATGGTAGTTTTAGACCTTGATTTAATATCCCAAATGGGTTGTTTGTTATGGGTAAGTTGCAAGGAAATTGAAATCTGAGCCATAAAACTATATGTTTGTCCACTCAATGGATTAGTGACTTCTAATACTTCCATTCTCTTTACACAGGCCATCTAACTGGAGGAAAAAGTGAATCCATTTTCACGACTTCATGTTGGGTGTCCAAAGTTGCCTTCAAGTAAGAATTTCTCTGCAATTTCTTCATCTAATAGTAATCTGGGAATCTAGTTGGAACGTAATTCTTTACAAGCCCCAAATCTACTTTGGTTGAATGTCAGTGGGGTGACTCCATTTTGAACTGACAGAGCATCTGGGCATTACGACATGTTATTGATTTTCCACTTTTCTGCAAATGAAATGATACCTTGTTCGTTTCTAAGAACTAAAAAAGAATTGAGCATTAGTTTTGTGGAAAATGAGTTTTCTGGATACTCTCAAACATACTCTTAATGCATTAGTTACCGAATACATTTATTTGAGGACTCTAAGAGCAAGTTCTACATCCAATCAGTTTTCAAGACATAATACTTGCCCATGCTGCACCCCTGGGTGAAGCCAAGAAGCTTATTGGTTGTTTCTGAACTGTGATTAAAACACGATGGTGAATGATGTCTCTTCATTTCTCTTCAATTTTGGAAGCTAAAGTGTTGGATGTCTCCAAGTTTCAGCAGTATCAATTTCCATGTTTCCTTAGTTCCATTTGATTTTTGTGTGATATTTACAATTTCTATACACCAATCTATAAAAAGAGGTAGGATCCAGTGTGCATCCAGTGCCATATATTAGATGGTATCAGTCCTATGATATAAGATTGGCAAATGTGTCAATCCATCCAAACCAGCTAACTGGTAGAACAGGTTATGGATGGGCCACTGGTTGAAAAGGTTTCCAACCATTTGATCTAAGATCATTTCTTTTTACCATCCAAAAGTACCAAGAGGTGCTCCACTAATGGTATGGTTTGAATCCTCACCCAAGCGCACCAATCAAGGTCTTGTAGGTTTGTGACCATTTAGTAAATGGTACCAAAATGCATCTAATTCTCTTCTTATAGAACCTTATTTTCTGTACTTTCAAGTTTATTACCAAATTTTATCAAATACTTGAGCCTCACTGGCATTCTTTTTTTGTTCATCAATTGAAATGAAGGATACAAAAGAGAAGCGTTTCTTGTATGATATTGTTGCAAATGATCGAACTGGAATAGATGTTGACAAAAACCTTTAAACTAATGGAGTTTCAATGGTCCCATAGTCTCACTAAATCAATAGTCTTATGTGTAGAGATAAAGACAGGCAGTTTGTTTTAAACCAAACACCATGTCACAACAGAACCAAACACCACTTCATTGAGAACATCAACAATATGCAGAAATCCTCTCAAATGACAGAGACTTGCTAATTAGATTAACCTTCAATGTTGGCTTTCCATTAAACCATCATTGTTATCTTAACCCTCAATGTTAGTTTTCTATTTTTATACATGGATGCTTTATTGTTTATTTACTTATGACTAATTTGAAAACATAACCAAGACTTTTTTGTATACTGTTTTACTTGTAGTGCAAGGTTTAAGAGGGATGTAGTGTATAGTATTGAAAGTTTTAATTTCATGCTGTTTTTTGTCTTGCGAGATGTAAGTTGCCCCATCGGCTTTACTAATATAGAATGTTCTAGATCATTTATATTGTCAATTGATCTTTATAGTTCCCATCCTTATTCACGGTCTCTCATTGTGATGTTTATGCAGGTGAAAGACGTCTTCTTTCCATGGTACAATGCATTTGTACCTACTGACCAAGTCACTCTTTACACATCATCCAAGTTCTTCACTTTCTATGTCAACAGAAGCTAAGTTTTGGTCAATGAGCAAGGTTAGTTATATCTATGCCTGGATTTATTATTTACATCGTTCCATATCAGTACATTATTAATGATTTTTAACTTTGTTAGATGCTTTAGTTTCTAGCTCAAGCTCTTTCATGAGTAGAATGTACTCTCCTTTTCATATTTTCATCAAGGGATACCAAAAGATTACGATTTAATTTATGACAGGAATACTTTTCGTGATCTGTTTCCATGCAGAATTTGCTTGATGTTGTTGCCCATAGAACGTAAAAGCAATGTGTGGGTTCCAAAAGTGCTAGGCTTGTTGATGGCCATTGACTAATAGACGGGTACAAAATGCAACTTCTATAGTTTTCTTTTATTTATTTATTTATATGCATGTTGGTTTTATGAAAGTTGAAATCTTGAAAATGTTAGTATAGCTGTTGCAGGAAAAAACCTTGAAAAGTTAATAATGATTTTGAGGCCTCATTGTTGTGCAATCTATGATCAAAATCTGATCCATTAACTAATAGAAATGTTGCTTTTTGTTTTTCTGTGCCGGCTGATGCACTAGTTTATTTGGTTTAGTTTTAAATTTTGCATCGGCCCGATGCACTAGTTTATTTGATTTAGTTTTAAATTTTGCATCTCATGTTCTATATTTTGAAGTTAGTATTTACTTTAGCTTGCAGAAATGGTCTAATTTCAGGGTTTGCCACATCTTGATGTTAGAATAAAGCGGCCAAAGGATCTTTACTTAAATGGCCTTAAAGTTGGCGGCATCCTGTGCACCTCAATATATAAATCAAATAAGTTCAATGTGAGTGCTAGAACAAGAGCATGTTTTTTCCGTTGATAATCTATTTTTCTTTCTTAGTCAGCATGGTTGCACATGCCTAAGTTGGATTGATGTTGCGGAGATGTTTTCCTTGTGATGGCCCATTGCCTTTAACATCAAGATGCGGCCCATTGTCTTTAAGATTCTTGTTCAATGACCTTTAATAGGAACAATCATGATCTTTTACATAAAAATAGATCAAATCAATAATTTGATCCATCTACTTATTAGTACCGATCATGAACAAAGTTCCCTTTGTGTTTTAGCTAAATGGTGGAATAGTCGTGGCTGTTTGGTAGTTTAGAGTTTTTGTTGCCAAGCTCTTAGTTTTTATTTATTTATTTATCTTTAAATTCGTTTCCGTTTGTTGTTTGGGTGCAGTTAGTGTCTGCTGATGTGCAGTTAATGTCTGCAGATTTCCTTCTACTCAACCGATGAAAAGTGGGCTAGATGATGGCCTGTTGAGATTGATTGAATAGATCATACACGTCCAAATGAAACTCACAGGACTATCTGCACAGTATCTGAGGATCATTTTTTTAGCCTAATGGCTTGTTTGGACAGGTGGGCCCAAGTTTATAATCAGATAGGTGGGCCCTTTAATGCATGCAGGAGATGTTTTCAAGAAGCAAATGCAGTTATGCTTTGGATTTAAATCCTTATGGATAAAAATCTTTGAAAATTGGCATTCACCATACATACTAACAGGGCAACAGACACTGTATGCAATGCTAATACTTGAATTAGTACATTTTATGTTTATGATGGTTTATCTATTGAGAATGTGGAGCCACATTGGGCCACCTTCAACCGGTCATAGGACGTCTTCGACCGGTCGTAGGTTCGAGCCCTAGCACGATTCGAAGTCCAGCGAGTTGTGCTGTTTTTTTTTCCGTCTACGACCAGTCCTGAAATTTCCAGGATCAGTCTTAGGGGCCTAAGACCAGTCGTAGGAGAGCTAGGACCGATCGTAGGGGCCTAGGACCAGTCGTAAGGGAGCTAAAACCGGTCGTAGGTTGCGCAGTTTGTTCCGCGATTTTGCGCGAAACTGCGGATTTGAGTTCTTTTGCAACTGGGATGTGGAAGGGAAGTTATCTAAACTATAAATAGGGGTTCCTTGGGCTTTTCTAGCAGATGAGGAATATTGAGAAATATTTCTAAAGGTGTGGGCTAAGGGTTTTCTATATTCTTCCAAGGGAGAGGTTAGTATTTTGCCTTGTAATCTTTGTTTCTTCATAGTGGAAGTTTGCATCCATGGTTTTTTACCCTAGTTTGAGGTTTTTCCATGTATATCTTGTCTTGTGGTTTGTTTGGATTGCTTTGATCTGTTTCTAGTTTATGTTTTCATCCGTTTATTGTTTGTGGGTGAGGCCTAAGATTGGATCTCGGCCCACTGCGTTGTTGGCGTGCTGCGCAACAACTGGTATCAGAGCTATTGGTTTAGTTCTATTGGGAGCGATGGTGGAAGATGAAAAAACTAGAATTGAGAAGTTTGATGGTTCAAACTTTGCCTTCTGGATGATGCAGATGGAGGATTATCTGTATCAAAAGGACCTCTACATTCCTCTAGAAGGAAAAAAGAAGAAATCAGAAAAGATGACAGATGATGAATGGTTTTTACTGGATAGGAAGGCTTTAGGAACGATCCGACTCTCTTTGTCTAAGAGCGTCGCCTTCAATATATTCAAAATGAAAATGACAAAAGAATTAATGGAAGCCCTAGCCACCATGTATGAAAAACCCTCAGCATCCAACAAGGTTCATCTTATGAAACAGCTATTCAACATGAAGATGTCAGATGGTGAGAGCGTGGCTGAATATCTAAACGAGTTCAATACAGTCACGAGCCAGTTGGAATCCGTTGGCATCGTTTTTGAGGATGAGGTTAGGGCATTATTGATCTTATCCAGTCTGCCAGACAGTTAGGATGGTTTGGTGATTGCTGTGAGCAATTCTTCAAGGTCGACAAAGCTGAAATTTGATGATGTGGTCGGTCTAATTCTCAGTGAAGAATCTAGAAGAAAGGCATCAGGAGTTTCAGGGGATTCAGGGAATGCTCTAAACGTTGAAGGAAGAGGAAGATCGCAGAACAGAAAAAGCAATAAACACGGGCATTCTAAGTTAAGGAAGAAGTCCAAGGGACCGAAAGACAAAGACGGGTGTTGGCATTGCGGCAAGAAGGGACACACGAAACGTGATTGCAGGGCACTCAAGAAACAAGAAGGAAGCTCTCAAGGCGGGAAGGATTCAGTGAATCTGTCTGAGGAGAGCGACACAGAGGCATTGATCTTGTCTCTTGATGTAAGGAATGAGTCATGGGTTATAAACTCGGGTGCTTCATTTTATGCCACTTCATGTAAGGAAGTTCTGCGTGATTATGTGTCAGGTGACTTTGGGAGAGTCTACCTGGGTGATGATGAGCCGTGCAGTATTGTTGGAAAGGGAAACGTTCAGGTCAATCAGAAAGACGGAACGGTTTTGAAACTGAAGGATGTTAGACATGTACCAAGTTTGAAAAGGAATTGATCTCAGTGGGGCAGTTGGCCGATACCGGTTATATGACGACATTCACCAGTGATTTCTGGAAGATCACAAAAGGTGCCTTGGTGATATCTCGAGGCAAAAAGGAAGGTACTTTGTACGTGACTTCATGATAGTATAGTTCACTCTCAGTCGTATTAACTGGAGTGAATGGGCAGTTATGACATCAGAGGTTGGGACATATAAGTAAGAAAGGGATGAAAGTGTTGTTGTCAAAAGGGAAGCTACCAGGGCTGAAGTCTCTTGACTTGGAATTCTGCGAGGACTGCGTATATAGCAAGCAGAAGAGGGTAAGCTTCAAGAAGACAGGACGCGCTCCAAAGACGCATCTATTGGAGCTTGTACACACTGACGTGTGGGGACTGGCATAGGTATCATCTCTTGGTGGCTCACGTTATTTTGTTTCCTTTATTGATGATGCTACTAGAAAACTGTGGATTTATTTCTTAAAGCATAAATCTGATGTATTTGATGCGTTTAAGAAGTGGAAAGTTATGGTAGAAAACGAGACAGGTAAAACAGTAAAGTGTCTCAGATCTGATAATGGGGGAGAGTATTGTGATAAGAGATTTGAGGAGTATTGTGCAGCAAGTGGTATCAAACATCAAAAAATGATTCCAGGGACACCGCAACAGAATAGTGTGGCTGAGCGCATTAACAGGACCATCCTTGAGCGCGCCAGGAGCATGAGGTTACATGTAGGGTTGCCTAGGACCTTTTGGGCAGATGCTTTAAATACTGTCGTATATCTTATCAATAGAAGTCCCTCAGCACCATTGGATGGTGGGCTACTAGAAGAAACGTGGACTGAGAAAAAAGTGAACCTTACACATCTCAGAGTGTTCGGTTGCACTTCATATGTTCACATTGATGCAGATCACAAAAACAAGCTGGATGCAAAGTCCAGGAGGTGCACGTTTATAGACTACGAGCAGGATGATTTTGACTACAGGTTTTGGGATGCAAAAAATAGAAAAATCATCAGAAGCAAGGACGTAGTCTTCAATGAAAAAGTGATGCATAAGGACAGTGTGCAAGAAAATAAGGCCGAAAAAAAGGAATTCGTAGAGTTGGAAGAGTTACCGGACATGGGTGTTACAGCGCCACAAGATGATCGTGCACAGGAGCATTATGAAGCAGAGCCACAGACACCGGTTGTGAGGAAGTCTACTCGGGAGAGGAGACCCACGGTCCGATACTCACCCTCCTTACATTATCTACTGCTGACAGATAATGGTGAGCCAGAGTGTTTTGAAGAGATATTACAGTCAGATACACGGGTTAAGTGGGAGCAGGCCATGGATGAGGAGATGGAATCTCTTGAGTCTAATCGTACATGGGAGCTAGTCACTCTACCCAAGGGTAAGAAAGCTCTTCATAACAAGTGAGTTTACAGACTGAAGGAGGAGCATGATGGTTCGAAACGGTACAAGGCTAGATTGGTTGTGAAAGGATTTCAACAAAAGGCAGGTATCGATTTCACTGAAATATTTTCACCGGTAGTGAAAATGTCTACGATTCGTATGGTCTTGAGTATAGTGGCTACAGAGAACTTACATCTAGAGCAGCTAGATGTTAAGACAGCATTTCTTCATGGGGACCTTGAAGAAGAAATATATATGCATCAGCCAACAGGATACGTGGCACCAGGTAATAAGAATAAGGTGTGCAGACTAAAGAAAAGTCTATATGGCCTGAAGCAGGCTCCGAGGCAGTGGTACAAGAAGTTCGATAGTTTCATGTCGGGAAACGGTTTTAGGAGATGTCATGCAGACCACTGTTGTTACTTGAAGAAGTTTGATACGTCATACATCATCCTTCTTCTGTATGTTGATGATATGCTTGTTGCCGGTTCAAGCATGAAGGACATCTCAGATATCAAAAGATAACTGTTTAGAGAATTTATCATGAAGGATTTAGGAGCTGCAAAACAAATCCTAGGCATGAGGATAAAGCGTGACAGGAAAAATAAGAAATTGGTTTTGTCACAGGCAGAGTACATAGTCAAGGTACTTGATCGATTCAATATGGGAGGTGCTAAGTCGGTTAGCACTCCATTAGCCAACCACTTCAAACTATCTAGGGAGCAAGGTGCAAAGACGCAGGAGGAACGGGACTACATGGCCAAAGTCCCATATGTGTCAGCGATTGGAAGTCTCATGTATGTTATGGTAAGCACGAGGCCAGACATTGCTCAAACAATGGAAGTTGTTAGCAGGTTCATGAACAACCCCGGGAAGGAACATTGGGAAGCTGTGAAGTGGATCCTCAGATACCTGGTGGGTACTAAGGATGTAGGGATATGTTATGGTGGATCGGAAATCAAGCTACAAGGCTACGTGGATTCAGATTTGGCATGAGATATCGACAGCAGAAGAAGCACTACAGGTTATGTGTTTACTCTGGGTAGTGTTGCAGTCAGTTGGATCTCTCAGTTACAGAAGATAGTATCTATCAGTACGACAGAAGCAAAATATGTTGCGGCTACAGAAGCATGCAAGGAGATGGTGTGGATGCAAGGTTTTATGGAAGAGTTGGGTAAGAAGTAAGTAGATTGCAAGCTGTACAGTAACAGTCAGAGTGCAATACACTTGGCTAAAAATTCAGCCTTTCATTCAAGGACCAAGCATATTGCCATCAGATATCACTTCATACGTTCGTTACTAGAAGATGGATCGATTGTTCTGGAGAAGATTCATATAAGTGAGAATCCTGCAGATATGTTGACCAAGGCAGTCACAAGGGAGAAGCTGAAGCTCTGTTCAGCTTTGATTGGTCTTCAGGCTTGAAGACGGGGAAGTGGTACACTTCGGATGAAGAAGACGAAGGTTTATGGTAATGTGTCTCCAAGTGGGAGATTGTTGAGAATGTGAAGCCACATTGGGCCGCCTTCGACCGGTCGTAGGACGTCTTCGACCGGTCGTATGTTCGAGCCCTAGCACGACTCGAAATCCAGCGAGTTGTGTTGTTTTTTTTTTTCCGTCTAGGACTAGTCCTAGAATTTTCAAGACCAGTCTTAGGGGCCTAAGACCAGTCGTAGGAGAGCTAGGACCGGTCGTAGGTTACGCAATTTGTTCCGCGATTTTGCGCGAAACTGCGGATTTGAGTCCTTTCGCAATTGGGATGCGGAAGGGAAGTTACCTAAACTATAAATAGGGGTTCCTAGGGCTTTTCTAGACAGATGAGGAATATTGGGAAATATTTCTAAAAGTGTGGGCTAAGGGTTTTCTATATTCTTTCAAGGGAGAGGTTAGTATTTTGCCTTGTAATCTTTGTTTCTTCATAGTGGAAGTTTGCAACCGTAGTTTTTTATCCTAGTTTGGAGTTTTTACACGTATATCTTGTCTTGTGGTTTATTTGGATTGCTTTGATCTATTTCTAGTTTATATTTTCATCCGTTTATTGTTTGTAGGTGAGGCCTGAGATTGGATCTCGGCCCACTGCATTGTTGGCGTGCTGCGCAACATTATCTTCATTTTACTGAATAATAAGTGTCACATCATCATATTCTTTATGATTTGTTTGAAGCAATTCCAGCAGTATCTGTTAATGATCTGCTCTCCTTTTAATGCTTATTTTAATTTCCCATTGCAGCTGATGGAGACTTTGATCCCAGTTGAAGAGATGTGCAGAACACCACGCAGCCTTAGGAAAAATCATTAGTCGCCTTTTGATAACTGCAGAATTTGAAAGTAAAGGAAAAGTAATTACTCAGTGATATTTTATGGAATCAGGTCCCTCTCTTGTTGAGCATTGTTGTTAGTCATTATTTTTATTTTATTTTTTACATTACTCTATGTTTCTATTTACAAAATGTAAAATTGCATCATAGAAACGGACATTCAATCCTTAATTTTTCGGCCCATCTGAGTTTTGATCTGGCTCAATTTTTGCCACATTGTAATATGAGCTAAAAAATGGATAGACGGGATGGATTTCTCACAAACATCACAGTGGCCCGCTTACGTTCTCTGCGAAAGGCTTTAGAAGGAAATCCGTCTCCAGTTATTTTGTCAAAAAAAGTAAAAGGCCGGATATCACCTATGCCACGTGTGGACCGTATGTATATGAGCTTTCTGGCACACGTGTGTGTGCACCGCTAATTACTTTACTAGACAATTCTTTGATTTTTAATCGTCCGGTGGTCGCATGATGAAACAAGCTAAAATTCGTTTCCATAGAACCTTTAATGTTGCACAAATAATTTTTTGAGTTTAATTTGAATTAATTATATGCCAGGTATACAATTTTATAAGTGCATGTGTATCATCCACACCACTGGCCCGAGTATTAAAGCTTCTGGTAAGAAAGTTCGAATTGGGCAAGGAATGGATACATACGTTGGCTAATTCCACGCGGGAATGGATTGTACGCACCTACATAATTCATACTTGCAGATATGAAAAGCTATAAAGATCTGAGCTGTTCATAAAGCTGGGAATAATATGAGGACAGGTAGAAATTTTATTTCTAGCCGTTTGTTGGTTTGACATGCTTTTGTCAAGCTGAGTTGTGAAATGTATTAATTGACTTTTAATTTTGTCTTAAGATATACTAATGGAAAGCTCATATCATATACCCATGTATCACATAATGGCCACTTGAGAGCTTGTGTGTAGATGTGTACACTTTCACACGTATATGGAATTAGCTAACCATATTATTTTTGTGGGGAAATGTGATTTAGCGATTACCAATATTATGCTAGAAGTACTTGTTTTCAAGACCTGAAGAACTAACTTTTTTTATTTCTTTTCTTTTCTTTTCTTTTTTTCAAAAGGCAAAATATCATTCCATAAAAGGGGATACAAATGTACTTCGGGCAGTCCCCTCAACAAAAAAAGGGAGGGCCCTGCCTATCATGAGAGAAAAAAGAAAAAAACCACCAAAACAGCAACAGGGATCTACCCCTGCATCGGTCTCTCGCAAGTTGCCCAGCCCCACACGATCCAGGAAGAGCAGGCCTCTCGTAACGCGAGGGAGGCTTGGAACAGATATGAAAAAGGAGTTGGCCTGGCTTTCCCTACCTTTGTGGGCTAGGCTATCAACGACCCCATTAGCTTCTCGAGGGCAGTGGGAGATAGACAGACACATCTAAGCTCTAAGATGCTGGATCCTGGCCCGCCAATAGTAAGGTTCCAGGGAGGGGAGGAGACCCCATTGAGGATGTCCACCACTACCCTGGAGTCACTCTCAACCTCCTCTTTGAGGAAACCTTTAGACTTGCAGAGGGAAATGCCCTCCCAAATGGCTCGGATCTCCGCCCTGGAATTGGAACCAAAGCCAAAGCCCGAAGCAAAGGCAAAAAGGAAAGAACCAGTGCTGTCCCTGGCCACTCCCCCACCACTTGAAGAACTAACTTTTTCCTTGGTAAAGTCTGATATCCTTCAATTGTTTTGAGTATTCATGCTCGTCTTCACATATTTTGTGATAAATCCAGCCATTTTAATATTTGGATTCATAAAGTGTTTTTTTTTTTTTTTTTTTAACACTCACACACACTCACATAAAGTGTTTAGTTAAATTCAAGTTGGATATGACTCTAGCACACCTAGTATGTATACCCACACATGCATATATAAAATCCCACCATTTGTGGGACGTGTGGCTGCATGTTCGAATTAAATAGAAATACATTAACGGCCTGTTTGATTTTCCATGATGCATGTAAATCATGATAAATAAGTAATTATTACTTTTTCACTTGGTTTGAAAATGTGAGAGTAATTTCATCTTGAAAATCAATATAAAAATGTTGACTTAAATCCGTGGACCCCGTTGTAATGTATATAATATATCTGCACCATTCATCTATTTTATTAAAACATTTTGGGGCATGAACCGAGAAATGAGGCAGATTCAACACTCAAATGGCTCACACTAAAGGAAACAATGGTCATAATTCGTCCACTATTGAAAGTTGTTTCCGTCATTGGGCCTACATTGAGGTTTTTTCATCATCTAACCCGTTCATAGGGTCACACAAACATGGGTAAGGGGAAAACACAAATTTTATCTTGATCCAAAACTTTTAAGGGCCCCGTGAAGTTTTTAGTGGTAGGCATTCAATTCTCGTTGTTTCCCGTAGTGTGGTCCACTTGAGCTTTGGATCTTCCTCACTTTTTTGCTCATGCCCAAAATTCAGCTGGCATATAAATGAATGGTGTGGATAAGTCACATACAGCACGATGGGCCCCACATTAATTTTGAAAATTTATCAATTTAAGTATTAAAAAGGTAAGTTGTCACATATTAACTGGGTATATAATTATTACCATGTAGGCCTAACTCAATGGTGTGGTGCACTTAAATCTAACTCAAACTTAACAATCTGGCTCAAATGATTGTTCTACCACATTATCCTCCTAATGGGGCCTACTAGTTTCATGGTCTGGATTTCTCACAAAGCAAGCACCTAAGGGCCTGTTTGGCCGGGCAGATCCCATGGTATTACGAGGGATGGGACCAAATTTAAGGTTATGATTGTGGTGTCAGTGGACTGTTGGGAATCCCTTGGGATGACCCAATCCCACGACGGAAATGGTGGGTCTGTTTGGGTCGTCCATGGGATGTGGGCCATATCCCATGGAATGAACATATGGCCTGTTTGGTTAGCCATGGTATTGCAGCAATCCCATGGCAATTTTAAACGTGATCTGTTTGGGTTGGCAGATCCCATCCTAGGATTTCCTATGATTTCATTGACGTCCGTTGACGTCCGTTGCAATGGGTAACGGATAAAACTACCATCCTGACACCATCCATGTGGCGGGTGGTCAGTGCTCTGTGGGTCCCACGATGATGTACGTGTTTTATCCCATCCGTTCAACCATGGGATATTCATACTTCCAATCCTCCTTAAGGCCTTTCATATGGTCAACGAGACCAGATGAAGGGTAAAAATAAATATCCCGTGATCCAAAACTTTTTTAATGGTCAAAATTCAACCAACACTATTTAATGTAATGTGGTCCACCTGAGATTAAGATGTGCTTCATTTTTTTTTAATCATATCATAAAATTATATGAAAAAATATATGGACGTCATGGATGACAAACACATACTTCGTGGTGGGCCCCACGGAGCACCAACCACTATCCAATGGCTGGTGTCAAGGGGCGTAGTCAATCTGTTACCGCTGCAATGGTCTGATGTGGGCCCCACCCTGCTGTCATAAGGGTTACTCCCTCAAAAAAATAAATATTACAATCTGCATGTATAAGAAACCATACAATCTAAGGTAGATCAGTAATGATAGAAAGGAAAAAAAAAAACCATACAATCTGAGATAAAGCTAACGGAAGCTAGGGAAACATACAATCAAACTCCCAAAAAAAAAAATCCGAGATCTAAAAAATAATATGATATTGTGTTATAGAACCTCTACAACTAGAATTTAATAATAATAAGCAATGCGAAAAAATAATGAGAATGCCAATCAAAAGTTCACAGAAACTCTCTTCACAGGATGGGGCAATACCATCAGTCATCGTGGACCTAGAGACCCTGCCATGGGTCGACTGATGGATAGAAAACGTCGACAAACAATGGTTGTCGACCTCATCTAAATGTGCGGCGACATGAACCGCATGAGTTTCTGTGGCAGGCCGCAATTGTGCACCAGTCCCACTAAAGTAACTCTCCCAGTAGGAAATCGCGTCCCTCCAATTCTTGAATGCCCGTTGTCTCCCTCCGCTGAATCCTTCAACCTCCAGCCTAGCTTCGTCCCACGTGTGATAAATGCCCGGTCGACGGCCCACGAGAACAACATAGTATTTCTCTTTTGTCATCTGCATTAACATGTGTATTATTACCATGTTCCAAGCATGGGCCCGTCTGAACGTGCATATACTAAATACATAAAATTAACCCATGACAAATAAATCAAAAATACAATCATAGGATTTGAATTTCAAATAACTGAAAATACGTACCATTCGTCCATACGATGTGTGTGGCTCTGTCTGTCTTAATATGCTGAGCAACAAGCATGTAACGAAACTTATATAAAATTTATGAAACCAAAAATTCAGAACGCTTACCACACAAAAATTAAGCTGCCCCAAAAAGAAATTAAAAATAAAATAAAACCTCCTCAAAAACTACCACAGTTAGACCACCTTCTCGAAAATTGAAATTCCCCACATTTTTTCCACTCAAAATTTCCAAGAATAAAACCCAGATGCAGAAATATGAAATCGGTATCCAAGAGATAACAAAACCCACCTCTATCAGTTTAGCACCTTCTAAAATATCCTGAAAATAAAACCGAATATTCCAAATTCAATCTTTTTAAGCAAACAAAACTCCAAATACCCAACTATTTACCTCCATGTAATCTACAACTTGAGAAATCATTTCCTTAATAATACAATCAGCATAAAAAAATCAAGTTGCTTTCGGACAGACTGAGAGCAGAGGTTACTCCACGGTACAGACATCAGTGGACCCCAACATGATTATGTGTTATATCCACAACTATCATCTATTTTGTCAGCTCATTCTAGAGTACTAAAGAATGAGGTAGATACAAATCTCGAGTGAGCCACACTTCTCTATTTTATTGATGTAGGCTTCAAATCGAAAAAGTGTGGCTTGACAGATATTTAGATCTAACTCAATGTTATGACGGATAGCATGAATAAAACACATACTTCGTGGTGGGTAGAGAGCTTTTCCAAGCATTCAAACTTTAACTTTTTTTTAAAGGAAATATATATTGCATTCATAAGAACAGATGGCACGAAACATTTGGGAGGGCCTACCAAGAAAAGGGATGCAGGCCCTCGTATCGTGAAGGAGACGAGGCTAAAAAAAGACAAAATCAGGACCATGGATCACTTAGCAAATGGAACATTCAATTTCTGTAAAACAGACCTTTGTCTGAATTGGTGTTTTCCACACAACCTGACAGTCCCCTTACAAAAATATAACAGAAAATTAGAAAAAAATTGACAACCTGCAAAATCTCATCTGAGTCCAACGTACATGCAGAGATCTTTCACATGAAACATAATAAAACACACTCCAATTTCTTTTTCTTTTTGTTACCTTCTTAGTACACCCACTGTGAGATCCCATCATAGAGCTGTTATTCGAGACTCACATGAGAATTTGCTATATTGGAAACAAGATAACAGATGTATATATACAAACTTCAAAATAAACATATTCTAAGAAACAAAGTAAGCTAGGCCATGATTCAGGTTGGCAAGTACATTTGGACCAAATATACAATAAGAACTAAAATACCCAGTTATATATGTTTTGAGATCGAATAGCTGATACAATGTAGTTGTGTAGACATGCTAGTGACTATGACAGTGAATTTGTATGTAAACATCTCAAGCAATGAATGTTGAGGACCATAGCTACCCATGACATTTTAACAGTAACTATGATAAAACTAATCAAGAAAAAAAAATAAAAAACCAAACAAGAAAAAGGATAAAACATGGATCATACCTGCATGGCACAGAAAATCTGGACGATCAATTCATCAAGTATCTATACATTTGGTACAACAATACACGGCTTCAAAATATAGGTCGTTGATTTGTAATAGAGGATAAGAATGGACAAACAGTTCATTTACTTTGAGGTTCATAGAGAAATACAGATCAAAGATCTACATAGAGTACTACATCTATATTCAAATGGATAGATCATAGCAACCAGTACTATTCCTCCATAATCGAACAACATGCCTCCAACAATAGCTGTCGCAACACATGTACGTGGACATTATAAAATAGAGAGGGAAAGATTAATTGAAGGAAAAAAAACAAAAGAATACTGAATCAGTATGGATGGTTTTATTCTTTGGGAAAAACAGATTACATAATTATGTTGGGATCCACTGATGGAAATAAAAATATATGATATTTGTCTGTAATTGTGCTCTCCAGTAGGTTCATCCAAAAGTTCTGTTTGTGAAATATAAAGTGATTAAGAAAGACTCATCCTACAAAAAAAATATGCACAAGCAACTGCCTACCAAAGCAACCACAACATTGCAAAGCTTTCATCTAATCATTACTCGATGAATAGAAACATAACCATCAACCTCACTCCTGCAACTACCATTAGTTTACACTTCTATGGAACTTAACAATGAGGAGTCAACCCCTCAAGAAATCTTCTCCTTTTTTTTTCATTAAATCAGTGAAAGGTGCTATTTTAGAGAAATGCCCAAAGGAAAAACAACTAAAGCATCACAAGAAAACTCCTTCAATTCCCCTCAAAGTCAGTGAAAGGTGCTTTCACTATCTTCTGACATATAGATTGTATTTGTCTTTGGAGCTATGAATCTGTAGTCGGACGGCCAAAAATACCTGGATGAATACAGTCCAGGAGAGACTACTTTGAATGGAAATGGATGATGACAACATCCAGATTGCAAAACCCCCAAATTATAGCTCTTGAAATCCTTCTTGTAATGAGCTTGCAGGGATGAAAATTCCGTAGAGGAAGACTTAGAGATTTTGAAATCAACCAAATAAAACTTGCAGATGGCAAAACCCCCAAGTGGGAAGTATAAAACCATAAACAGAATGAACATGCAAGGAGCAAAACAGCTAGATTCATGCATCAACACTGAAATCCGGCAGCAGAACATACAAGTAGTAAAACCCCTAAATGGGAAGCTACAATCCATATATAAATGCAGACATGCAGGGACCAGAACCCCCTAGAGGAAGGCAAGTACAGTGAAATCCGCCAACATCCTCATCCAGAAGACATTACATTTTGAAACCGGTGATGACAACATGCACGAAGTAGATGCCCCAATTTCCAGCAGAAATCGATGACCAGACCATACATGCAGGAAGAAATCCTCAATCAAGAAAGCATGAATATGGAGTTAACACATGAATATCAAATGCGAAACTGAAAGGAGTGTAGATAGAGGCTTCACTTTAGAAGGAGAAGAACGCGTACCTTCCACAAGTACTTCCCTCCCAAAACTCACAGGGACGAAGACACGAGATGAAAGGGTTGGTATTTGTAACCTTACCGGATTCACGCCATAAAGATCTGAAGACAGCAATCTCCACCGACTCCCTGACGGCTGCCATCGCTCGATCCCATCGGTCCGTACGCGGGATGGGGGTGGTTTCCATGGGATGGGCTCGAAGTCGCGGCGCGGGATGACATCCCATCCCGAGAGCGAGGTGGGGGATCCCTCTTCAATCCACCGAATTCAGGGTACGCAGCGGGATATACGCCAACTCACACAAACGCGTGGGATCAACGGTGGGATTGCAGCGATCCCATCCCTCATAACACCATGGGATCTGCCCGGCCAAACAGGCCATAAGCGGAATCAGTGGGATGGACCACAGGCCAGCGTACTTCTAGCTGTGCATTATCAGTTCTCCAACCAAAAGCATGATTCACGAGGAGATTTGTTTAATACACCCAACGAATATAATCACACGATATACATCCAAGGGTGCACGTTTAATAATCATAATCTATGCAAAAATCAATCTGCACCGTCCAGATTGTCGGCTCTAATTATTGATGTTTTATAACCAAAATTCATGCTAAAATCCAAGTGAATCCTAACCATCCGCTCTCTGTCCATACAAAGATAGTTTACCACCATTTTGGGATAATCCATGACTCGCCCATTGTAAATTTGGCATATATCCATTTCATTATAAACCATCAAAATCGTGGGACGCATTATATGAATGGACACCAGCTTAAAAATCTTATGGATTAAATATTTCAAAACCTGGGATACTTCAAAACCGTTCGTATATTACATATATTACATACTTCAAACCTTGTGTTTTAACCGTCCAAAAAATGGTGGTGAAATGTCACCAGTGTAGGCTTTCCTTTGAGCTATAAAACCAAAGTACTTCCTCTCTTCCCTAGACTTCTTGGGAAATGTAATTTTTTAAATATATTTTAAAAAATGGTGAGGTAAGTGACGTAGACTAATAATAATATTGAGTCAGCTGCTCACTGTTTGCAGGATACCGAGGACCCGCACTCTAGCCGACAATATCCAAAGGGTAGATTTGAAACGTATAGATTGCTAAATGCGCTCACCGATCAATATAATATGGTGTCATCAAAAGTATCCAAGCATGCATGTTTTATAATTTTATTCCGTGCAAAATCAATCTGCACCGTTGAGATTGTCGGCTCAAATTATTGATGTTTCATAACCAAAATTCACACTAAAATCCAAGTGAATCCTAACCATCCTATCTCTGTCCATACAGAGATTGTTTACCACTATTTTGCAATAATCCTTGACTCACCCATTTTAAACTTGGCATAGATCTATGTAAATCTAGACCATCTAAATCGTGGGACGCATTATGGATGGGCACTAACTTGAAAATCTTATGGATTAAATATTCCATATCATCCAATTGATGTCGACATGGAATTCAACAAACAAAATCAGATGGTTAGGATTATCGGATCAGTCTTGATATATTGATATGATCCCCTGATGATGGCGCAAGTAGTTCGGACCGAGGACTAATAATCTGTTTCGGGGTATTAGATCATACATCCTCCATACTTCAAATCTTGTGTTTGGACAGTCCAAGAATGGTGGTGAAATGTCACCAGCGTAACCTTTCCTTTGAGCTATAAAACCAAAGTATTTCCTCTCTTCCCTTTGAACTGTGTGGCGTAGAGTGTAGAAAAGGTGGGGCCCACCCTTCAATTGCATTTGGTAAGCCATGGCTGACGGCATGCATGTGGTCATGCTTCCATGGCTGGCCTTTGGTCATATGATCCCATTCCTTCAGCTCTCCATGACCTTAGCAAAAGCTGGCATCCGAATCTCCTTCCTCACAACTCAAAAAAACATCCAAAGGCTACCCAAGATCCCACAACATCTAACGGCTCTGATCAATCTGGTGGAGCTTCCCTTGCCGAAGGTGGACGGCCTAACTGAAGGCGCCGAGGCCACTGTCGATATCCTCCAAGGAAGCAACGAGTACTTGATGAAGGCCTTCGATCTCTCCTACCCAGCCTTCAAGAAGTTCATCACCGAAGAATCGCCGGACTGGATATTCCATGACGTCTTCCCCAGTTGGGTGGGCAATGTTGCAAGTGAATTCAACATCCCTCGTGTCTTCTTTTCTATTTATTCAGCTACCGTGTTTGCATTCTTTGTGCCGATCGCAGACGGCCTAAAGAAAATATGGCCATCGTCAGAGAGTCTGGCGTCCCCGCCTGAGTGGTTTGAATTCGAGTCGTCCGTTGCCTTTTCGCCCCATGAGACCGCTGGCTCCTACCGTTGGTTTTCCAGCCCAGATGCATCGGGCTTCTCGGGTTTGGATCGTTTAGCGCTAGCACTCCAAGGGTGCTCGGCGATGGCAATTCGGAGTTGCAATGAGTTCCAAGAGGAGTACTTGGTCTTACTCAAGAAATTGTGCAAGAGACCGGTCATTCCAGTTGGATTACTTCCACCGACACCACCAGAGAAGAGAGAAACGACCGACCCCAAGTGGGCTAAAACACTCAAATGGCTCGATGAACAGCCCAACAGATCGGTGGTGTTCGTTTGCTTCGGGAGTGAGTGTAAATTTAAAAGAGATCAAGTGTTTGAGATTGCACTTGGGCTTCAACTCTCCAATTTGCCATTTCTATGGGCCATCAGGACTCCCATATGGGCAACTAACGACATCGAAACCCTTCCGCCGGGATTCGAGAGCCAGATCGGTAGTCGTGGGGTCGTCTATATGGGTTGGGCCCCTCAGTTGGAGATACTGTCCCACCCTTCCATCGGTGGATCTTTGTTTCACTCCGGGTGGGCATCCATCATCGAGACCGTCCATTATGGGCATGCTCTCATCGTATTGCCGCTTGCGAATGTCCATTCATTGGATGCGAGGATGTTGGTGGACAAGGGTCTGGCTATAAAAGTTGAGATAAACGACGATGGTTCCTTTCACAGGGATGCAGTCGCTCGGTCGCTGAGGCTGGCCATGGTCGAAGAGGAAGGAGAGAGATTTAGGCTTAAATCCTTAGAAATGAAGGCCATTTTCAGTGATCAGACACTACATGAAAACTACATGAATGAATTTATCAACTTCCTCAAAATCTGCAAGACATAAAGGGCAACTGATCTGAAATAAAATGTAAAGATGTGGCGGTTAGCATTCCAAACTTTTATATGATATGATTTGTATTTTCAGGGAACTTTCCCATTGAATGTGAAATTAGTTCTGTAGGATTATAGTTGCTTTAATCCAGCCGTTGATCTTACGGCCCATCATTGGTGAATAATGGGGGCTGATGTTGGCCTTTTTTTTTCCATCACGGTGGGTGGACATCATCCCAAAAATGAAGCAGATGCAGATCCAAATCGTAGGTGATCATTCTGGTGGCCGACAGTGTTGGCGGATCTCTTGTGCCCCACATGTGGAGAATACAGGGGAGGGATATTTGCTACTCCCAGTATTCAAACACTTCCCCTTCCACTTTCAAATCCAACTTTCTCTAAAAGCTCACCTCTTTCTTTAAAAGCCTGAGATGTTCGAGGATATATAGAACATACGTAAAGGAACTTTAATACTCAAATATCATATGTCATGTGTACCATCTTACATTTTCAAGCATTCACATGCGTCACATGTGCTTATCTAGCACATGCATATAACTACCGAAAATCATTTCCCAAAAAATTTTTTCCGTGGCATGTGTTGTTGCCCATCTTTAAGCATTCGTACGTGCCATATTGCTAATTTAGCATGTTATTGCTCAAATGTGACCAATCCTGCTTTACCTCCCACGAGCTTCTGCATATATACCTACAAATAAATGGAGAACAAGAAGAGACGGGAGGTACTAGTTATAGTAAAAAAAATCTGATCTAACGTCTAAGTTAGGAGTATGGACTCACAGTAGACATAGTGGAATCGAGATAGTTGTATCTTTTTCTTAAGCAAGGTGATGTATTTATAGGTTAGCGTGGTAGTTTATGTATCCGAGTAGATATACGAGATATGCTGGAGGCCCATATTAGAATTGGAATTTGTTCTTGAATATATTTTTTTTTTATTATTATGCCTACATTGGCGTGATCCTCAGCTGAGACTTCACTAGGGAATCTTATCCATTTACAGTGTAGGATTCTTTCTAGATGTTTTCCTTCCGAACCCAAGGTCAACATCCGAGGTGAAGGCTAGCATCCGGCCTTGAGGTTGGATCAAAGGTTGAGGTCGAGGTCGAAGTCAAGGTCAAGGTTGGCATTGAGGGTTGGGATCGATACTTGTAGTCGAGATCTATAGGTTTTGTTGGGGAGTCTTATTTTCGATCCAGTTTAATTGTTTCAACTCGGTCACCGAGTCTCTCTACTTAGCTCATTTTCTCTAACCCTTAGATATTTTAGAGAACTTTTTCGGATGCTATTGTTGCCACATGTCTCATACATTAGGTCAGCTCAATTTTAGTCATAACATAACACATGCCAATATTCAAAGAAAATAAAACTTCAAAGGAAAATCATACTTTCACCAAACAATAAATTATATATATATATATAATAAAATTTTAAAAATTCTTGTTAGAAGATATATGGCATTTTATGATTTCCATGAATCCCAATGGGTTGCATCAAAGAGAACTTCTCTGGCCTCCTCCCATAGAAGATAGGTGTGCTACCAGGTGTGCTATACAATACTATTATGAGCTATTTTATATACTCTAGTTTTGTTAAGCCCACACCGGATTACAATAAAAGCTCATGCACATGTCACCCATCATGGCATGCTATGTCCGAGATCCAATCCATCCAATGGAAAGGCACCACTGCATTGATGCCCTGGCCCCAATAATCAGGCTAATTGGTAAGGTGGGCCACGATTTGCAAAACAAATGTATGGGTCTGAAAATTTTAGCTGAAGTTCTTTAATCATTGGGATTTCTCTTTTTTTTTTTTTTTTTTCACACGCACACACACTCCACACACTCACGCTGGTGGAATTTCACCACCTATGGGTACTCGAACCCTGGACCGGGAGTTGAAACCCGGAGAGTCTTATCACCCGGGCAAGAGCAAGGTCCCCATTGAGATTTCAACACTGAAGTCATAAATTAAAGTGCCATGTGATGTGCATGTGTGTGTATTCTTTAAAAATTAATGCCCGGGAAAATAATGATTTTAACTCATTAACCTGTTTACATGACTGAGGCCTATAGGTTGATTGTATTCTGGATACGGCTTTGCAGGAAGTTCCAGCAGTGAAAAGCCACCAATATGTTTTTGAGAAATCGGCTCCGTTTATCCGTTTTGTGAACTCATTTAAGGACTTTAGACAAAAAATAAGAAGGATCTAATATTCAAGTGGGTCGCTCCAAAGGAAAAGGTTGGTAAGGAAATTTTTACAATTGAAACCTCCTAGGGGTTGACAGTGATGTTTACATGCCATCCATACCGTTTATAATGCCATTCTTACTGCAATGAACTGAAAACACAAATATTAGCTTAATTCAAAACTTCTGTAGCCCTGTGAAATATTTTAATTGTAGACATTCAATCCTTAATTTTTCAACCCACTTCAGTATTTGATCTAGCTCATTTTTTGCTACGTCCTAAAATGAGCTAAAAGTTGGATAAACGGGATGGATTTCTCACAAACATCACGGTGGGCCCCACTTACGTTCTCGGCGAAGTAACATCCTCTGTGCTTTGCGGGAAATCCGTGTCCAGTTATTTTGTCAAAAATGTAAAAGGCTGGATATCACCTATGCCACGTGTGGCCCTCATAAACATGAGCTTTATGGTACACGTGTGTGCTCGCTGCTAATTACTTTACCAGAAAATTCTTTGATTTTTAATCGTCCGGTGGTCGCATGACGAGACAAGCTAAAATTCGTTTCCATATATAGAACCTTTAATATTGCACAAATAATTTTTTAAGTTTAATTTGAATTAATTATATGCCGGGTTTACAATTTTATAAGTGCATGTGTATCATCCACAACACTGGCCCGAGTATTAAAGCTTCTGGTAAGAAAGTTCGAATTGGGTAACGATATATACGTTGGCTAATTCCACGCGGGTATGGATCATACGAACCTACATCATTCATACTTGCAGATGTGAAAGGCTATAAAGATCTGAGCTGTTGATAAGGCTGGGAATAACGTGGGGACAGATCGAAATTTTATTTCTATGCTTTTGTCAAGCTGAGTTGTGAAATGGAATGACTTTTATGTCATAAAATATACTTGATGGAAAGCTCATATCACCCTCATGTATCACATAATGGCCACTTGAGAGCCAGTGTGTAGATGTGTACACTTTTACACGCTTATGGAATTAGCAAACTTTGAAGGAATATTAGATTTTGTTTTACTTTCTAAATTATGTTTGGGGGGAAATGTGATCTAGCCATTACTATTATGTTTGAAATAGGGCTCAAAGTCAGGCGGGTTTAACCCAACTGACTCGACATTGAGTTGGGCTTGGGTAGGATATATCAAGTTCAGTCTTATGCTTGGGCTATACAAACACCAATCTGATTAAACTTGAGTCAGGCTCGGGTTGAGGTCTCGGGTTGCCCAACCCAACTCAACCCAACTCAAACCCGATCAATATATAAGTTACTTATAAATTATAATTGAGTGTACATCGTTTGTGTTGAAGGCACGGAAAATTTCAGTACTATTGAGTCTCATTGGTCCACATCATTTCCAATGACTCATGCTAATAAAATATATCGGATTTCTCTGTCCCAAGTAGATTGCATGCTATACAACATGACTTTTAAAGGAGTAGTTGTCCTATATTTTAACTTGCTTGTTTAGAAAAATAAACAAACTTCTTTACTATAAATAATTACATATATAATTAATGAAATCATAAATACAAAAAATAAAACATGTATTGAAATATAATATATTAATAGAATAACAAAATTATTAGCCTTTACCTACCCAACCAACGGGATAAAGATTTTTTTTTTTAACACACGCACACACCCCAACACACACTCACGGCCGTAGTGGGATTTCACCACCTATGGAGACTCAAACCCTTACTGGGTGTTGAAACTCCTGAGAGTCTACCACCGGAGCAAGAGTAAGGATCCACCAGGGATTCACGGTCTTTTCCTTGATAGAGTAGGCCTCGGTGCGATTCGTCAGGAATTTTCTTAGGGGTCTGGTTGCGCTCCCACTTTTTTTTTGTCTTGCCCAAATTATGCCGCTTACTTCCCAGTTTATGATAGGCGACTCTCATGTCCTTTTTTCCTAAGGTGGGCCGAATGTCATTTCCTATATATTTTGGCTTATGAATGAAATTAGTTTTCTTTATATATATATATATATATATATATATATATATATATATATATATATGTAATTTTAAGAGAGAGAGAGAGAGAGAGTAAGGATCCACCAATCGGATGAAGGGTTAGGTTGAATTAGGGTTGAGTTATGAGAACCTTGGGCTGGGCTTGGGTTGAGAATACCGAACTCGAGAGGTTGGGTTTGGTTGGACCAGGATTGAGGTACATGAACGGTTGAGCACCAACCCAACTTAACCTGCTCCACTTTCAGGCATATCCAGAGGTTCCTGACCTGAAAAACTAACTTTTTCCTTTGTAAATTGTCAATGTCCTTTAATTGTTTCCGAGTAGTCATGATCATGTCTGTTCCCGGCTATTTTGATGTTTGGATTCATAATGTGTTTAGTTAAATTCTAGTTGAATATGACTATGGCACGCCTAATATATATTCCCACACATGCATATATAAAATCCGACCGTTTGTAACACGTGTGGCTGCATGTTCGAATTAAATAGCAATACATTAACTCCAATGGTGTGGTGCACTTAATAATCTAGCTCAAATGATTTTTCTATTACCGCATTATCCACTTAATGGGGCCTACCGGTTTCATGGTCGGATTTCTTACAAAGCTACCACCTAATCAGGAATCAGTAGGATGGACCACAGGCCAGCGTACTTCCAGCCGTACCTTATCAGTTCTCCATCCAAAAGCACGATTCACGGGGGATTTGTTTAATACACCAACGAATATAATCACACGATGTACATCCAAGTGTGCACGTTTTATAATCGTAATATGTGCAAAATCAATCTACACCATTCAAATTGTCGGCTCTAATTATTGATGTCTTATAACCAAAATTCACCATAAAATCCAAGTGAATCCTAACCATCTGCTCTCTGTCCATGCAAAGATAGTTTACCACCATTTTGCAATAATCCTTGACTCACCCATTGTAAACTTGGCATAGATCTATGTCAATCTAGATCATCTAAATCGTGGGACGAATTATGGATGGACACTAACTCGAAAATTTTATGGATTAAATATTCTATATTGTCCAATTGGTCTGAAGTGGAATTCAACAAACAAAATCAGATGGTTAGGATTATCAGATCAGTTTGATATATTGATATGATCCACTGATGATGGCGCAAGTAGTTTGGACCGAGGACTAATAATCTGTTTCGGGGTATTAGATCATACATCCTCCATACTTCAAACCTTGTGTCTGGACAGTCCAAGAATGGTGGTGAAATGTCACCAGCGTAACCTTTCCTTTGAGCTATAAAACCAAAGTATTTCCTCTCTTCCCTTTGAACTGTATGTGGCGTAGACTGTAGAGAAGGTGGGCCCCACACATCAACGGCGTTTGTTTAGCCACATGGCTAATGGCATGCATGTGGTCATGCTTCCATGGCTGGCCTTTGGCCATATGATCCCATTCCTTCAGCTCTCCATAGCCTTAGCCAAAGCTGGAATCCGAATCTCCTTCCTCACCACTCAAAAAAACATCGAAAGGCTACCCAAGATCCCACAACATCTAGCGGCTCTGATCAATCTGGTGGAGCTTCCCTTGCCAGCGGTAGATGGACTGCCTGAAGGCGCTGAGGCAACTGTCGATATCCTCCAAGGAAGCGACGAGTACTTAAAGAAGGCCTACGATCTCTCCTACCCCGCCTTCAAGCAGTTCATTACCAAAGAATCGCCGGACTGGATAGTCCATGACGTCTTCCCCAGTTGGGTGAGCAATGTTGCCAGTGAATTCAAAGTCCCTCGTGATTGCATTCTTTGGGCCGATTGCAGACGGCCTAAGCAAAATGCGGCCATCACCAGAGAGCCCGGTGTCCCCGCCTGAGTGGTTTGAATTCGAGTCGTCCTTTGACCTTCCACCCCATGAGACAGCTGTTGTAAAATATTAATTTTAATAAAAATATTTTAATAATAAAATATATGAAAAGTTGTTTTTTAGAAAAAAAAATTTTGGGGCTTTGTAAATAGTCACACATGGGAAAGAGAAGAGAAAGAAAAGTGGTTTAAATGATAATAGTGGAATACTATAATATTTGCTTGCCTAGTCCGTGGACCATGGGACTTGCGTGTTCGGGCTCGGGCTCAGGCTCGGTACGAGGGCGTGGGCATGTGAGGCAGTGTGGCTGTAGAGGCGCTAGTGGCGCACTTTGCACTTCGCACGTGCGCAGAGGGTCGCTCCCTTCGCGAATCGGATCGAGACGTGTGCGAGTCACGATGCGACTAGTAGCTAAGGCAGATGGTTGGTTGGACGAAAATCTAAAGGACTGAATGAGAGTCCCTCAGAATATATAGAGGGTTAGAAAAGAGCTGTTGCAGAAAATCTGTAACAGCTGTGCAATAAGTATAGGGTCCAGCTGAAACTGCTGCATGGCTAACCCCAACAGCTATAAAACGGCTAGCTGCTGTCTCACAACAGTCAGCATGCAACAGCTTAATGGCCCATGCACAACAGTCAGAAAACGGCCATAAAACGGCTAGTTTTCTCAACAGCCAAAAAACGGTCATGGGATTTATTTCCCTGAACCATAACCCCCAGCCACCATAGCCTATAAAAGGAGGGCCTGGATGGGTTTCAAAATCATCTCAACTCACTCCAGCAACTCCATACGAAATCTAGAAAAACAACCTCTCCACTCATATATTTTAAGTGTTATCCAGCAACATAGCAAGGTGTCAACCTTAGCTTGAAGGACAGACCAGCGGTGTGGTCTAGGACGGTTCAACCGAACCAGCGGCTGAAGATTAGAACTTAATTGAGCAGAATTCTAAACCACTTTTCTATTTTCTTCTTTTCTTCTTTTGAGATTTTTCTTTATATTTTAATACTACCAGAAATAGTGAAATTGAGTTCCATTTGGTGGGCCTTCGTGTTTGCTGAACGCAGACCCACACCAGGCTCTTCGTATCCTAGAAGCAATTTGCCTGTAACCTATCAGCATACTCAATTTACTTGAGTTGGGGCAAATAACGCTTTAAGGACAGCGTTTTCAGACGTGCTTTAGCCTGTCCATATTATTTTCGGTTTCCATATTATACAGAAACTACATTAATCTGTATAAATTTCCCAACAACAGCTGGTTTCTACCGCAGGGTTTTTAGCCTAGATGCATCGAGCTTCTCGATTTTGGATCGTTTAGTGCTAGCACTCCAAGGGTGTTCTGCAATGGCAATTCGGAGTTGCACCGTGTTCCAAAGGGAGTACTTGGGCTTACTCGAGAAGTTGCACAAGAGACCGATCATTCCAGTCGGATTACTTCCACCAACACCACCAGAGAAGAGAGAAACGGCCGACCCCAAGTGGGCGAACATACTCAAATGGCTCGATGAACAGACCAACAGATCAGTGGTGTTTGTTTGCTTTGGAAGTGAGTGTAAACTGAGCAGAGATCAAGTGTACGAGATTGCCCATGGCCTTCAACTCTCCAATTTGCCATTTCTGTGGGCCCTCAGGACTCCCATTTGGGCGACTAATGATATGGATACCCTACCGTCGGGATGCGAGAGCCAGATCGACAGTCGTGGGGTTGTCTATATGGGTTGGGCCCCTCAGTTGGAGATACTGGCCCACCCTTCCATCGGTGGATCTTTGTTTCACTCTGGGTGGGCGTCTATCATCGAGACCGTCCATTATGGGCATGCTCTCGTCGTATTGCTGCTTGCGAACGTCCAGTCATTGGATGCGAGGATGTTGGTAGACAACGGGCTGGCTATAAAAGTTGAGATAAACGACGATGGGTCATTCCACAGGGATGCAGTCGCTCGGTCACTGAGGTGGGCCATGATCGAAGAAGAATGTGAAAGTTTCAGGCTTAAATCGATGGAAATGAAGGCCATTTTCAGTGATCAGACACTTCATGAAAACTATATGAATGAATTTATCAACTTTCCCAAAAGCGCCAAGACATAATGGTAAACTGATCTGAAATAAAATGTAAAGATTTGGCTGTTAGCATTCCAAACTTTTATATAATATGATTTATTTTATCAGGGAACTTTCCCATTGGATGTGAAATTTGTTATGGAAAATGTTTTGATTAAAAAACATTTTAAATAAAAAAATTATATATAAATATATAAAAAGGTTTGTGAAAATTTTAGTTTTTTTGGTTTAAGGAATAGTCCGATATCGTAAAGTAGAGAAGATAATTTTTTCTTAATAAGTAGGGTGTTGAGAACATTACTATATGCTTGGTGAATTAGAGTACCAAGACTTGTGTGTTCCAATTCATGTGAACACACGCGCTCCCATGGGCTCCAACTTAGTGCAAAGATGTAGGCATGTGAGGCAATGTGGTTGTAGAGGTGAGACTGGCGCACTTCGACATGCACATTGTGTCTCTCTCTGTCGCAACCTTACGCAAACCGACACGAGACAAATGTAAGTTGTAGTGCAACAATGGCTAAGAGAGATGGGCTAGGTGGCTGGATTCGGAGTAATGTGGGTGGGTAAGAGGTTTGAAAGATATCTATCTACCTTATATAGGGGGCTAAAACTAACATTTAAGAGGCCTAGTGTAATCGCTCATGCGGTAATAAACCGGACCATGCAAAAACTGATGTATGTGGCTAACCCAACTCATAAACGGCTAGCCAAGTGTTCTCTAATCAAGCCAGCAAGTCCACAAGAACCAGACCAGTATAGTGTTCTAAGCCAACAATTTCATTTTTTGTCTCTCTCTGACTTAGGAATTTAATTCCCTTCAAGTTTTCATCTGCCAAGAAACTGAGTTTATAGAATTCCAATAGTAGTTTCTTCGTGCTTGCTACCACACACAAGCTCATCGTATCCTAGAAACTATTTGCTGGTAACATGTCGGTAGTCTCAATTACTTTGAGAAGTGGTAAATAACGCTTTAAGGATAGCATGATCACACGTGCTTCAGCCTATCCTTAATTTGTTCGGTTTCTTTCCTTCTTTTTTTATAGAAAATATAAATCTGTAATTTGATAATATCAAATTCTCAACAATCTTAAAGCGTTAGTGTAATGTAAATCGAAGGCGTATCCTCCATCAAACTGATGAACCATGATTTGATTCATCTCAATTTGCTCGACAGAACCAAATTTACAATATGGTAAGACAAGATAAAGTTTCTCCTTACAACATTGGAGATTTACTACACCTTAAAATTGAATATGCAGACACTGCCTGAGGCAACCGACAAGGACATAAACAAATTGTTGCACGCAACAAACGAGCTGAAGATGAACTGTTATGTCGTGGATACATACTGAACGCACTTTCTATCATGCTGTATGATATGTACAAGCAAACTGTCTACAAAATAAATTTGGACTACCCTAGAGTTTAAATACAATGCCTCAGAAGAAAGTACTAACAAGTTTTTAATAGCCAGGTACTTCGACTTTAACATGGTAAATAATAAACCATTGTTACACCCCAAATCTAATAATTGCAACTAATTGTAAATAAAATTAGGGCCATTAAAATAGATCTTCCTAAATTATTCCAAGTTGAGGCTATTATCACAAAATTTCTCCCGATGTGGAAAGACTACAGAAACAAGTTGATGTATAAGACCAAGGACTACAAGCTAGAACAAATCTAGAAATATTTGAGAATTGAGAAAAAATCATGCAACCGCAATAAGAAAGCTAAAAATGAAAATTCCTCATCCAAGGTATAAGCAGTAGAAAATACCCAAAACAAGAATCCTGAGAATAATGATTCCCCGAAACCTAATAAAGGAATCTTCAAGAAAACACAAAAGAAGAATGAATAAGACAAAACCTCTAATCATAAACGTTTCAACTCTAGTTATTATGGTTTGTATAGTCCTCATTCCCAATATCCTAGTTATCTCAATACTCCAATCTGATACCAACTTATAACGCCCCAAAAATCTACACCTAAGTACATAGACCCCAATCCCTAGTTCCCGAGTGTTAACTTAATAAAATGTGCATGTGTCTTCATTCAGCTTTATATAAAAATAATCAGAGTAACGCAAGTTAACTTAGTGGATACAAAGCGAGGTAGAGATAGCGAAAAATTCAGAAATATGAGGTTAACAATCAAAAATACAATTCCAATAGTAGTGATCACCCAAAATAAGGATTATGCAAGCCACAATGAACATTCAACAAAATTTATATATAAAGCATGCCCAATAGTGGGCTCTAACATATACATACACAAAATAAAAATAAAAGTAAAGTCTTCTAGCTTTGCCTGATGCTCTCAAGACATCATGGTTGTAAGGCCTGTATCCGAGTCTGTACCGTTCCGTAGATTCCCGTGATCCTCCCTTTCGAATTACAGTGACGCGCAACCTATAATCGGCATTTGCACGCAACCCTGAGTCACACGCTGCTAACCCGAGTCGATTCAACCCGAGAATTGTATCTTAGTGACCGCGCCGTCGCCGCAGTTCCGATGCCGCGCCGAGGCAATACCCAGGCCAAGAGATGTGGGCCGGTGTTCAGTTCGAGAAAAATGCCATACGTTGTAAAACCTAAGAGAATCTCTACCTAAATGTCACATCAATCAATCAATCAACCAATCACCTCAATCAAGTACACACCCTATCACAAGTACAAGCAACCCATCTCTCTCCCATTCCCAAGTCAAGTCTCTCTCTCCACCCATCCCTTACACCTATCACCCATCCTATCTCTTTTCACCCATCACTACTCTCTCCCTCTCATTTCTCTCTTCACTCCCAAGTAACCTAAGCCCCAACGTGTGACCTTCTCAAGCTTCCATGGGAGAGAAGCTAGGTGTGGCTCACCTCCCTACCACCCAATCCCACCATCAAAGATCATCTTAACCGTTGAAATCATTCCCTTGAAGCTCTAGAAGCTATGGCGGAAGAAGGAAGAGGAGATCAAAGGTAGGTATTCATCATCTCAATTTTTTTATGATTTGAGGGCCCACATATGGTGGGACCCATCTTGATGTATGCATTGTATATATAAGGAGGGCCCATAGTGGCGAGGTCCCTCCCCTTCTCTCTCTCTCTCTCTCTTTTATAATGGAATGTGGCCCACTTGATCTAGACAGTCCATGTGTTAGACCCCGCTTCGCTGCCTATCCATTTGGACAGGCTTGGATGAAGTAAAAACACAAATATCAGCTCCTTCCAAAAGGGTGGTGGGTCCCACATGTGTGGACCCACCTTGAATGTTGGCATTTCATCCCTGCCATTCATCTGGACGACACGCAGCTGAAAGCTGCTGTACCACCATCAGCCAGTTCTGTGGACGTGCCCCACATGATGTATGTATATCATCCCACACCGTCCAGTTCCCTGGACGCTGGAGCTAGTATGAATGGTATAAAAATAATAATTATTGTTATTATTATTATTATTAATTAATTAACAAATATTATATAAATATATGATATATATAACATATATATCTGGTGGGCCCCACGTGGGACCCACCTGCTGAATGGAAGCAGATTAGCTGGTGTACGCTGACCAGCAGCCAGCTGTATAGCTGTTGTACGTAGCAATTTCAATGGGCCCCAGATGATATATGTGGGTTACATCCACACCGTTTGTCCATCAAGTGGGACCCAACTCTGATGGAATCTCAACCGTCCATCTGGAGTTGGGGACCCTGTTGATGACGTCAGCAAGTTATGTGGGTCTCGCATGATGCATGGGACTCACCCACGCCGTCCACCTGTTTTGTATCATCACCGTCCATCCAATTGCCAAGCTCATCCTAAGGCTTGAGACTAAACATAAGGCAGATATATTAGGTGGACCACACTGTGGAAATAGTAGAGCATTGAACGCCTACCATTGAAACCCTTTTGGGAGTGCACAAGTTCTAGATCAATGTGAAATTTGTTCACCCTCTTAATTTAGGTCTTTGTGACCTTATGAACAGATCGGATGGAAAATAAACAATTATGGTGGGCCCTGGGAATTTTAAACGGTGGAAATTATCATCTCCACTATTATTTGTGGTATCGTCCAGATGATATTTCGTTATGATTCATTTGTTTGGAAATGCTCTATAATGGTCTTTAAAATAGATAAATTGTGTAGATGGTGCGGCCCATTAATGCGACCCACTTGATGTATATGAGGCCCATTAGTGCGGCCCATTGATACGGCCTACTTGATGTATGAGAGACCCATGGGTTGTAGCCCATCGTGATGTATTTGCGGCCCATGCATAGGGGCCATTGGGATGTATTTATGGCTTGTGTATGGGGCCCATTGTGATGCATATGCAGCCCATGTGTGGGGCCCATTGTGATGTACATGCGGCCCATATGTGGGCCCATTGTGATGCACATGTGGCCTGTATGAGGGGCCCATTGTGATGTATTTGAGCCCCCTAGGAACGGCCCATTGTGATGTATATTGGGCCCATGAGAGCGGCCCATTGTGATGTATATTGGGCCCATGAGAGCGGCCCATTGTGATGTATATTAGGCCCGTGTAAGTGACCCATTTTGATATAATTCTGACCCATTGATGCGACCCACTTGATGTACATGACGCCCATTGATGTCACGCCCCAAACTCGAAAATCGGATTCATAAGAATCCCGATCGTCGAATCCGGTGCCGACAGTCTCCGAGTACCCCATTCTCGGCTCCTAGCATTCATATGCCAGATTCCGATCCTGGGATCCTATAAGGAGGATTTTTTTTTTTTGTACATTTAACTAGTAATAAGCATAACCACAAGATTACCCAATTCACAAAGGCAACATCATCATCACATATACACTAATATAATCATTTGAGTATAATACTGAAGGAAAAAAAATAAATAGAAAATCAAGCTCCAGAAGACTACTGCACACTCCAAGCTCAACACTTCTGCAACCTATCATCACCTGCACGCATCTATCGTGCATAAGCTTATAGAAAGCTTAGAGGGTGGTGTAAGTGTGTGCACAAGGTAAGTGTCAAGTATTCAATGCAATACCATAATCATACAGTACCGAAAAACTGGTAATCCATAAGCCATGCAATGTCTGAATAAGCAGAAACACTGATAAGACCATGAATTATCAGAGTAAAGAGAATTATTAAAGTAAACAGAAATACTGACAAGATCATAAATCATACGATAACAGAGTAAGCGGAAGTATGGACAAATCCATAAGTCAATCGATATCAGAATACACAATATAAAACAGCTATACGATAAGGAGTCAAAAAGAGCTAAATATCAGATGTCGAGAGTGCAATACAATATAGAAATCCTGCTAAGTCTGTCTAGACCATATAAGTGCAGAAATACAATAACCCAAAATGTCGTATGCTGCGAATGTCATGCAATATGCTGTGTGAATGGAATGACCATACTGAATTGTGAAGTCGGGATGATAGTACGTAGTATCGCAGGCTACGGGGTCCACCACAAAGGACTTTTATCCAAAACAGTCTCATACCTAAATTTGGATAGTCGAACTCAATGTGGTAAACTTCTGACCTCAGGTTAGTCGCGTGCCCCAACTGAAATCCTGGTCATTGCGAAGGCACACGTAACAAATAGTTACACACCACCAGCCCAAGTGGATAGTGAATGAATGAATGAGTATGCAACTCCTGCTCACTAAATCCACATATCAGTATAGTTCATCTCTGGAATCATCACTGGGGTTTAATACACTCCAAATGGCACTGTCGCTCTCCAAGCCGCACAGTTCAAGTGAGCATAAGAAACCTTACTATCCGCCTGGCCAATAGTCTGTCAATACCTATCTGGCACGTCGATAGCGGACCCATTCACGAGCTGGTCAAACTCAGCCTAGCAATGCCCCATACCCTCGGGCGGATAAGGCCACACCCCCTCCCAACCAACCGGACACAGTTGAAAACGTGACCTCCTGGTATTCGGCCCTCGTGAGCTCATATATCAACTCAATCTCGACGTTGGAGTCATCTCTTGGCCACGGAAGTTTAGAAATTTTCATCCATGGACATCTATAGAGCCCGTATGCTAGAACCAAACATTTTCGGTATCCCGTCTGGCCATCCACGATATGCCTATGGAGGCTACGACCCTGATGTCGCTAGGGCGTATAACACATAATGCAAGATGCATGAGTCATACAATCCAGTCATGCATCGATCATGTCCATGTCGTGCACTTATGTGAGATAACCTCCGCCTATCAGGGAGTCTCATAGCAACATGCTCAATGACATATGCAATGATCAATCACATCTCATAACAAACATGCAGATGATGTACATGGGTATGTATCATGATGTTATGCTGTCACATACTCATAATCGATATCAACAATCGGCCTCGATAATGTGGACATTTAACCAACATTGCCACCAAGGAATGACCCGCATAGAATTAAACATATAATGGACTCATGGCCTCACAAGAGGACCACGTACATCAAATGGGCCGCATCATATGAGCCTAATACACATCACTATGGGCCGCATTATATGGGCCAGAAATACATCTCAATGGGCCTCATCCTACGGGCCTCTTATACATCAAGTGGACCGCATCACATGGGCGCACCAATGGTCCTCATATACATCCAATGAGCCGCATTAATGGGCCATATACAATCTGAATCGGCCATATCTCATGGGCCTCAAATATATCATAATAGGCCTCAAACACGGGTTGCATACACATCACAACGGCCTCAAATATGGGCTGCATATACATCACATCGGGCCTCGACAATCGGCCAAGACAATCAGAATCGGCAGTCGGCCACGACCATCAGAATCGACAATCGGCCACGATAATCGGCCTCGATCGATAATCGGTCAATCGGCCACGACCATCAGAATCGGCAATCGGCCATGGTAATCGGCCTCGATCGATAATCGGTCAATCGGCCACGACAATCAGAATCGACAATCGGCCACGATAATCGGCCTCGATCGATAATCGGTTACGGTCGATAATCGACAATCGGTCACGACAAATTAGAATCGGTAATCTGCCTTGGTCGATAATCGACAATCGGTCACGACAAATTAGAATCGGTCGATAATCAGAATCGGCATCGACAATCAGGATCGACCTCAACAATCGGCACTAATGATCGGTGTCGACAATCGGCACCGACAATCGACACCGACAACCAGCACGTAAACAAGGTGGGGCCCATAGATAAACAACCAATCAACCATAATATAAAGATCGACCCTCGGCCGTGGTTATATCAAATCCGGTATCATGGAGCCATCCGTCCATGGTGAATGGGACCCACTTATTTGGGTTAACCCACTTAGAGAATGGTGTGAATGGGCCTAACAAAGCTTACAGAAAGGTCACAATATGGACATTAAACCATCATTGCCCAATAATATGGCCATTTAACCAACATTACTCTCAAGGAGTGGCCCATACAAGGAATTCATACACAACTTAACATGCCATACATACATTGCACTGGGCCTCAATTATGGGCCTTGAATACATCACAATGGGCCTGGCCAAATGGGCCACAAATACATAACAAGTGGGCCCTGCATATGACCCTCAAATACATCACAATGGGTCACCACATATGGGGTAAAAATACATCATAATGGGCCACGACATATGGGCTGAAAATACATTGCATCAGGCCTCACCAAAATGGGTGGAGAATACATCACACCAGGCCTCACCCATGGGCCACCCATACAACACAATGGGCCACAACCCATGGGCTACAAATACACAATAGGTGGGCCCTACTCATGGGCTTAATATACATCACAAGTGGGCCACTCATACGGGCCACAAATATACCACATTGGGCCCCATCATATGGGTCGTACATACATCACTGCGGTCCGCACAAATGGATGGCATGGATATGCAATACATATAATATGGAGGGCTGCACGAATGGATGACATAGATATACAATACACACATCATGGTGGGCCCCCACAGCACGTCTAGATGGACGGTGCTAATATACAATGCATGCATTATGGTGAACCCCACTGCCCCAGAAAACAGATGAACGGCATGCATAAAATCATACATCAGGGTGCACCCCACACCTGTTTCACGAGGGAGGCAGATAGATGGCATGGATACAGAATACATGCACTAAGGTAGGTTCCATGCTGGTAAGGCAGATGGACGGCTTTGAATAGATCATATACGTCCGAGGTGGGTACTAACAAAATAGATGGACGACGTGGATATAAAACATTTACATCAAGGTGGGGCCACCATCTAGGAGATCTAGATGGTGAAGATATAATAAGTACGTCAAGCTGGGTCCCACCCACACATGTGGGATGGGCCCCACATCCCAAGACAGATGGGTAGATGGAGACACACATACCTCGTGGTGTGGCCCACGTCCTCAAACGGTCGGTCAATGGGGATTAAACCCATACATCATGGTGCGTCCCACACTTGCACTGTCCAAATGGACAGTGTGGGGACCAAATACATACACCAAGATGGGTCCGACAGAACTTGCTAACGTCAACCTCACCAGTAATATAGCTGGTGTGCGTTAGACCATCCAATCCACCTTCCAATCTATGTGGGTCCCACGTGGAGCCCACCATCATAAGTAATAAAATATATTATTATAATATTTATTATTATTATTAAAACCATCAGCGTCCAGCAACCATCGTTAGGGGATTGGACGGTGTGGACAGTGCTTCATGGTGTGTCCCACTTGGACGGATGGTGGAGATCAAACACCTATATAAGGTGTGGTGTAGGTGGACAGCATCAGATAAAACACTTGCATCAGGAGGGACTCCACACGTACATCACGTGGCTCCCACCTACCATCTCAAAATGGCTGGACGGTGTGAGATAGGACAGATACATATGGTGGTATCCCACTGTCCCGATGATGGACGGCTGGGATAAAACACTTACATGCGGGATCCACATGTGTGTAAACACCCACACATCATAGTGGAGTACACAGCACCAGATAAAATATATAAAATATCATTATACTAATATATGTTAATACGTGCAGCCCCGGACGCCCATTCAATGGACGGTTGGGATATGAGCTCCATGTGGGACCCACCGTCTTAGCTGCAGGTGGTGATCAAGGTGGGTCCACACGATCTCGACCGTCTAGATGAACACTTATTAAGGTGGCCCTAAGATCTTCTAAACGGATGAACGGTTTAGATACACCACACATACATCAAATGTGAGGCCCACAAAACTTGCTGGCGTCAATCAGTGGGCTGTGGCTACTCGTACAATCAGATGGATGAAGAGGATTTATCATAAATACATCAGGGTGGGTCCCACCCCACACGTGTCACACGTGTGGAATGGCCCCACGCGTCTAGCCATGGACGGAAGGAGTGAATGTATAACACATACATTGTGCTGGCCCTAAAGCACCGTCCCAATCCATGGGCGGTGCAGATAAAATACAACATCAAGTGGCTTGTACCGTCCAGATCACTGGACGGTGTGGAAATAAAACACATACATCACGTGGGGTCCACGTGTACGGTAGATGCAACAAGGTGGGACCCACACAGTTGGCCCACCAACTTAGGACCAAACTGATATTTGTATTTTCCTTCATGTAATCCAGCAGCCTCAGCTGCTGGACGGTGTGAGTACAACACCCGTCAACGTGGGGGCCATGTACACGTGGCTCACCAGCCACGCACATCGAGGTGGCGCCACATATGAATGGCATGGATATAATACATACATCATGATAAGGGTGCATCAAGTTGGGCCACACATCGAGAGAGAGAGAGATAGAAGCACCCACCTCAAGATCTCTTCATCCTTCTTCCACCAACATGATCTAGAGCTCCAATGGGACATTTTCAACGGTTGAGATGGGTCATGGAGGGTGGAGATGAGAGATAAAAAGGTGGCCACACTAGCTCCTCTCATGGAGCCATGGACGTTGGGTGTTGTTTGAAATTAGAGAGAGAAAATGAGAGAGAGAGATGATGGGAGAGAGGGAGGAGTGGTGTATAAGAGATAAGGCATGGAAAGTATGGGTTTCTTTGACTTTTGGATAAGAGGAATATGCTAAGCATGGGTTGCTTTAATTAGTTGGTGGGAAAGGTATGGGTGAGTGATTTGATTGATGTGATTGATGTGATGTTGGGTAGAGATTTTTTTTCTCAGGATTAGCAACGCGCGGCATCTTTTCTCGAACTGAACGCGGGCCCACATCTTCTAGCCAGGGTATCGCATCAGCGTGTGAGAAGCGGCATCGGAACCGCGGCGACAGCACGCTCGCACTGGTACAACTCTCAGGCCGAGCTGACTCAGACATGCAGGACTCGGCTTAGGATCACGCGCAAAAGTCGGATACAGGTCAAGGGTGGTCAAAATTCGACCGAGAGGACTGCGAAGGCCTATGGAACGGTACAGTCTAGGATACGGGTCTTACAATTGATGCGGTTCACTTGATGTATATTAGGCCCATTTGTGTGGCTCATTAAAGTGGCCCACTTGATGTATATGAGGCTCATTGATGCGGCCCACTTGATGTGTTTGGGGCCCATGAAATATGGCCCAATGTGATATACATATAAGCCCATTATGATGTACATGTTTTATCTGCACCGTCCATGGGATGTGGGCCTGACGTGATGTACGTGTTGTATCTACTCTGTCCGGCCATGAAAGACGTGGGGCCATAGTTATGTATGTGTTATATAATTCTGCACCATCCAGCTTGCTGGACAGTGGGCCCATCTGCTGTGTAATCGCAGGGCCCACCATGTTGTACGTGTTTCATCTATGCGATCCACTTATGTGGCCCACCTTAATGTGTGTATAGCAGGTACACTGTCCATCTGTTGGGGCCCATTTAATATGTGCAAGGCCCACCTCAATGTGGCCCACCTTGATGTGCGTATAGGAGGTACACTATCCATCTGTTGGGGCCCATTTAATATGTGCAAGGCCCACCTCAATGTGAGGCCCATTATAATGTATTTGAGGCCCAGATATGAGGCCCATTGTGATGTATTTCTAGCTCATATGATGTGGCCCAATGTGATGTATTTTCGGCACATACAACGAGGCCCAATGTGATGTATTTTCAGCCCACGTGATGCGGCCCATAGTGATTTATATGTAGCCCTTGTATGAGGCTCATTGCGATGTATATTAGGCCTTTATGTGAGGCAATGGGCCACGACACGTTTGACTCTATGTGTGTCACTCCTAGAGAGCAATGATGGTTAAATGTCCATATCGATGGGCGATGATGGTTAAATGTCTACATTGTAACCTTTCCTTAGGCCTTTTGTTAAGCCGATTGTCAAGGTCGATTGTCGAAGCCGATTTTGATTGTCGAGGTCGATTCCGATTATCGAGGCCATTATTAAGATCGATTGTCGAGACCGATTCTGATTGTCGAATGTCGAGGTCGATTTCGATTGTCGATTCCAATTGTTGAGGCCAATTCTGATTGTCGAGGCCGATTCTGATTGTCGATGTCGAATGTCAAGGCCAATTTTGAATGTCGAAGCCGATTCTGATTGTCGATGTCGAATGTCAAGGCCAATTCCGATTGTCGATTCCAATTGTTGAGGTCGATTCTGATTATCGAGACCGATTCTAATTATCAAAGCTGATTCCGATTGTCGGGTCGATTGTCGAGGCCGATTCCGATTGTCGAGGTCGATTCTGATTATCGTCGAGGCTGATTTTGATTCTCGAGGTCGATTCCGATTATCGAGGTCGATTGTCGAGGCCGATTCCGATTGTCGAGGTCGATTATCAAGGCCAATTCTGATTGTTGAGGCCGATTCTGATTATCGAGGCCGATTGTCGAGGCCAATTATCGATGCTGATTATCGAGGTCAATTGTCGAGGCCGATTGTCGATGCTGATTATCGAGGTCAATTGCCGAGGCCGATTGTCAGCCGATTATCAATGTCGGTTATCGATACTGACTATGAGTACATGGCAGCATAGCATCAACTACATATTTGTTATGAGTTGTGGATGGCTATTGCATATGTCATTGGGTAGGTTGTTATGAGACTCCCCGATAGGCGGAGATTGTCTCACATGAGCGCACGGTATACACAAGATTGATGCATGACTAGATTGTATGAATCATGCATCTTTCATTGTGTGTTATGATTACTGTATGTCCTAGCAACATCAGGGTCGTAGCCTCCACAGGTATGTCATGGATGGTCAGATGGGATACTGAAAATCTGTTTCTACATGGAGTACCGTAGATATCCTTGGGTGAAATTTCCTAAACCCTCTAAGTACCAGAGGACGCTCCAATGTCTAGACCGAGTGAATTACATGAACGCCCGAGTACCGAATACCAATAGGCCGCATCTCTCACTGTGTCGTGGTCGGTTAGAATGGGGTGTGACCTTATCCGCCCAATTCATAGTGGGAAAAACTAGGCTGAGTTTGACCAGCTCATAAATGGGTCTGCTATCAACGTGCTGGGTAGGTATTGGCTGACTACTAGCCAGACAGATAGTGAGGTCTCTTCCACTCACCTGGTTGTGTGCTATAGGGCATCAATCTGGTTTGGAGTGTACTAAACCCCAGTGATGATCCCAGACATGAACAGTACTAATATGTAGACTTATTGAGCAGGAGTTACATACTCATTCATTCATTCATTCACTATCTACTCGAGCTAGTGGTGCGCAACTAATTGTTGTATACCTTCGCAATGGAAAAGATTTCGGTTAGGGCACAGACTAACCTGAGGTAAAGGGTTTATCACATTGAGTCTGGTTATCCAAATTTAGGTATATGACTGGTTTGGATAGAAGTCCCTTATGATGGACCCTATAGCCTACGATACTACATACTATCATCTCGACTTCACTCCAACTTAGTCATTTCATTCACACCGCATATTGCATTGCATCCGTGACATTTAGCATTTTTGGGTTGATATATTTCTGCATTTATATGGTTTAGATGAGGTTGAAGGTATTCGTGGATCGTCAGGATTTACATATTATATTGCATTCTCGACATCTAATATTTGGCTCTCTATGATTCCGCATTTGCATAGCCAATCTGCATTGTATACTCTGATATTGTATGATTCATGATCTTGCCAGTATTTCTAATGTTGTATGATTTATGGCATTGTATTGTATACTTGGCACTTATCTTACATGCACACTTACACTACCCTCTAAGCTTTCTATAAGATTATGCACGATAAATGCGTGTAGGTAGTGTTAGGTCGCAGCAGCGTGCAGCTATCTTCTAGAGCTTCCGATATTGTTATTGTATTTTCTTTTATGTATTGTACTCTAAAGTTTTGATATTATCGGATATGTAATGATGATGTTGCCTTTGTGATTTGGGTAAACTTATCGTTATACTTCTTATGAGATAAATGTACGTTGGAAAATCCTTCTTGTAAGATCCCGGGATCAAAATCTGACGTATGGGTGCCGAGAGCCGAGAATGGTGTACTACGAAGGCTATCGGCGCCAGATTCGGCGATCAGAAATTTTGTTAGCCCGATTTCTGAGTTTGGGGCGTGACAATGGCGAAAAGCGCAAGTCAATCCATGCCTACCCACAGGCCTCGATAGAACCTGTATTAATAACAATGCCTGGTTGGTGTTTTAAAACACTATCCCGCATGGGGAGTGAGTAGCTAACTCAGTGATTACATTAGTTTTAAGTTATATATGTTATTAACCCAATCAGTGCAGGTAACGATGAAATAAGAAATTAAGCACTTCCTAAATGCCCTTGTTAAATGCATAAGGGAGATTATAAAATGATGCATGCACTTCACAATCCAACACTCCCTCACAAACGACTTCAATGCCTATTTCACAAATGTCAATACTCCCTCATCGTGCGACTCCAATGCCAAATTGCCACATCTTATCTTATGCAGTGCGATTAATGCGTATGTTAGCTAAGTAATTATTAAGTTCTATTCATCCACTATATTGGCAAAGCTAGGATATCGATATCATATCACTAGTCCTTATCCGGATCACATGCCTTGTTGCACCACATAGCGGCTCATCACCAATGTCCCTTGATTCAAATTTAGGTGTCACCCATTTATCTCACAAAATAATGATTCCGAAGGTACGGCATGATACCTAAATGTTTAAGGATTAACCTGGTATGAGTCGTCACCCAAACTGGGTATGATCACTCAGATATGAAGTACGGGCTTGTCACATAAAACCAAATCACCATGAGAAAAGGGCTCGTCACCCAATTTCATTCATGTTTGGGTCGTTCGAACGGTATTCTAACACACAACTATCGGCCGGGTAATTTGACAGGGGCTGTTCGAACAATGATCTATTACCTTCATTAGTGCTCACTGATCACTACGGGGAGGCTGGTTACCCCAACGTAGGCCGACAGCTCATACACAATGTCCCATACCATTATGTCCGGCTCATGAGTCTTACTGGGATCATATCGCGGTAACAGTTATGAATGGACTTATCCATTGGGAACAAAGTATCCTAGATTCTGTTTGGTCGTGTCATATATTTTGAACATACATGATCAATCAGATAGTGGACTAATTTGATTGACCTGGGATAACTCCAATACAATCGATATTGGGTGCAATCATCCCGTATAGTCCAGCTACTGTCGGTCGTTCGTGTTCAATCCGACCATCACGGTGAGGCCCACATAGCTCAACCTCATGGGAAGTTCCCATGAGCTCGACCACATAGAACTTTTTCCCTATATATGTGGAAATGGTTCTATGCAATCGAGCTGTGTGAACCCCCGTAATGTGTGTCGAACATCTACCCATTAGTTAGATGCATCATTCCACGGTGGGCCTCGGGCTTAAAAATCAAGTCAATCTATGACTTGTGTGTGCCACACCACATACAAAAGTTCAGAGGGGTTTTCCTCTCATTAAAACATTCATAATCATTTGTTGGGCCCACTGAGATGTGGTTCTCAAATCCAGCACATCCATTATGTGTGTCTCACTTGGATGAGGGGTCAGACCAAGTTTCTGATGCATCCAATATATATATATATATATATATATATATATATATATATATATATATAAAGAGAGAGAGAGAGAGAGAGAGAGAGAGATTAATGGTCTCCTACGAACCATCCCGCAGGCTACCTTAGTGCGGTCCAATTCCCACCGCAGGCTACCAAGTTCTATGGACCCCACTATGATGTATGTGTTGTATCTACAACATCCATCCATTTGGAGATATTATTTTAAGAAATGAGCTAGAGAATGAGGCAGATCCAAAGCTTTAGTGGACCCCACCACAGAAAATAGCGGGAACATTGATGCCCACCATTAAAACCTTTCTAAGGCCCACCATGATGTTTTCTCGAAATCCAACCCGTTCAAAAGTTAAAAAAGACATTAAAGAAGGGAAAATACAAATATAAGCTTGATCGAAAACTTTTGAGGTCTTTAGAATTTTTTAACGGTGGCGTCACTCTCGCCACTGTTTTCTGTGGTGGGGTCCATTGGAGCTTTGGATGTGACTCATTCTTTAATTGTTACCCTAAAATGATCTCTCCAAATGGATGGACAGCGTGGATACAAAACATATATCATGGTGGGGCCACAAAATTTGGTGACATCACTTCTCAACCTGTCAATAGTCGATCCGTGCATAGGTCTCTTACGGGGAAGTGGACTGCGTACTGAGTAAACTCTGTGGGGCCCGCCATGATTTATATATTCCATCCACTCCTTGCATCTATTTTAACAGATAATTTTAAGGCTTAAGCCCAAAAATGAAGTATATCCAAAGCTCGAGTGGGCCACACCACAGGAAACAGTGTGAATTGAATGTCAACCGTTGAAAATTTTCTTGGGGTCCGCAAGTTTTGGTCAATCTGATATTTGTGTTTTCCTTTCATCCATACTTATGTGATCTCACGAAAAAGTAGGATGACAAATAAACATCACTATAGACCCTAGAAAGGTTTCAACAATGGAAATTATTATTCCTAATGTTTCCTATTCTATGGTCCACTTAAGCATTGGAAATGATTCAATTTTGGTCTCAACCATTAAAATGCGCTTGAAAAACGAATGGACGGCAAGGATAGACCACATCCATTCACACGGTGCCCAACAAAGTTTACTTAGAATGCAATCCCATTTTCTCTTTGCGTTGGGAATTGGACTGCACCAAGTGGCCTACAAGGTGGTTCGCAAGAGACTGGGACTCTATATATATATATATATATATATATATATATATATAGAGAGAGAGAGAGAGAGAGAGAGAGAGAGAGAGAGAGAGAGAGAGAGAGAGAGAGAGAGAGAGATGCTCCCCTGCACACCTACGTAGGTGCGCACCTTTGCACACGTGCCATGGGTGTCTAATCTGAACGGTTCATGTGATGCGGAATTCCATGAAACCCCATTTGACAAATTTTCACCCCAATTTAAAATTCTGGTGGGCCAGAGCAAAGAGAAATGTAAACCAAGGGAGGAAACTGTTTTCATTTTTCATGGCCCATCAAGTTTTAGATCAAAGTAAAACCTCAGCCTGGGGGGTTTCACGAGGTGTTGTTTCACATGAACGGTTCAGATTTTGGATCCAAATCACGTATGATGGGTTTTCAAAAAAGTTCATACATAGTACGTACGAACCGGTTCGCAGGTGAGCGTTCCGCTATATATATATATATATATATATATATATATGAAATGGTTCTAGGCATTTGACCTCATGAGGTTGAGCTATGTGGGCTCCATTGTGATGCGTGTCAAAAATCAACACCATGCATTTGATGGGTCCTCTTTAAGCTATGAGATATCCCAAAAATCAGCTGTACACGGAACTCTGAGCCGTACCATCTAAAATCATATGAAAACATGCCTAAAACATATAAAAGCATGTGGTGGGCCCACCCGAAATTTGTATGCGTCTTAAACTTGGTCTCACCCCTCATCCAAGTGGGACACACATAATGGATGGGCTGGATTTGTGAACGAAATCTCAGTGGGCCCACAAAATGATTATGAATGTTTTAATGGGAGGATAACCCCTCTCAACTTTTGTATGTGGTGTGGCCCACAAAAGTCATGGATTGACTTGATTTTTAAGCCCAAGGCCCACCATGGAATGGTGCATCTGATTGATGGGGTAGATGTTTGACACGCATCACGGTGGGGCCCACACTGCTCAACCTCGTAGGAAGTTCCCATGAGCTCGACCGAATAGGATTATTTCCCATATATATATATATATATATATATATATATATAAGACATCAGTTTGAGCACCGTACGGTTACGGTATACCCTGCGTTTTTAAAAGGCTAATTCCCTCTCGAAATACCCTGCGTTTGTCCTCCCGTTCTTGTTCTTCGTCTTTCTTGCTCTTTAAAAAAAGTAATAAAAAAAAAAAAACGAATAAATAAGATTACGAAAAAAGAAACGTTTGAACCACGAGAATTCAAGGAAAGGTCCACCGGCTGGATGGTCCAAAAGTAATAAAGGTGGGACCCAAATACGCCTCCATGATTGGACATACATGGTACATGGTTCAATGATCCCCCAGGCTGGATGGATAATCCCACAAAAAAAAAAAAAAAAAAATCAAATTAAACCGTCCAAATCTCTAGCTCTAACTAAGTCAGTTGATTTAATTTTCTAACTAGCCGATTGTGGACATTTGACTATGGCTGGTAAACAAATCTCAATTGATCAACGATTATGATCAGCCGATCAATCTGATATTTGGATGATGACGTGTCTATAGTACATGCAATGATTTAGATGGTTTTGATTTCCCGTAATTGTATGCATGTGTACAATTTCTGACTGCATGTGTATCAACTATCTGGCTCTCCCAGAGTATCAAATAAGTCCTTTTTAATAAATGTTTTCTAGCCAGGGCATGCTTTGGAACCCCCTTTGAATTCGGCCCACCCCATGCAAGCACAAAAGACATGCACAAACGGCATCATTTTGCTATATAAGACTGATAATACTAGCCTATCTTTTAACAGAATATATAGACCCATTTATCTTATAGAAATTGATGATCATGGCCCAGAAATATCATGTGGTAATGTTTCCATGGGTGGCATTTGGGCACATGATGCCATTCCTAGAGCTTTCCAAGAGCTTAGCAATGAAGGGCATCACCATTTCCTACATTTCCACCCCAAGAAACATTCAAAGATTGCCACCCATTCCTCCAAATCTAACGGCCATGATCAATCTAGTGAAGATCCCATTGGCCCCGATCGATGGCTTGCCCGAAATGGTGGACGCTACCATTGACGCGCCGCTACAAATGGTCCAATACCTAAAGAAGGCCTATGATGCGTTGCGATCGCCGTTCGAATGCCTGGTGGCCAAACTCTTGCCTGATCTCATAGTGTATGATTTCGCGTCATGGTGGGCGGCTGAGATCGCAGCTAAATATGGGGTGCGGTCTGCCTTCTTTAGTGTGTTTTCAGCTGCTTCACTTGCATTCTTGGGCCCACCATTGGAGCTAAAGTACGGTCACAAGCGGACCAAGCCAGAAGACCTGATGGTGGTACCCGAATGGGTCCCGTTCACTTCGACTGTGGCCCACCGACCTGATCAGGCCAGATCCATCTTCAAGAATTTGAATTTTCCCGACGGTTCAGGATCGTCGAGTGGCCAACGGTTTGCGTTGGCCTTTGAAGGGTGTGACATTGTGATTATAAGAAGCTGTAGAGAATTTGAAGGAGAGTACATAAATCTACTAAAAGATCTCCACCAAAAGCCAGTCATCCCCGTTGGCCTACTCCCTCCATCACCATCAAATCCATTGATCAGAACGGATTCGACGATGTGGTCCACTACATTTGAGTGGCTCGATCAGCAACCATCAAATTCGACGGTGTTCGTTGGATTTGGCAGCGAGTACAAAATGACTAGTGAACAAGTGCATGAGCTAGCATTTGGGCTAGAGATATCTAAGATGCCATTTCTATGGGTGCTCAGGAAGCCAGAAGACACAATTGATGGCTCGGATCTCTTGCCAAATGGGTTTGCAGCCCGCACCGCCGGTCAGGGAATCGTGACCGTTGGATGGGCCCCACAACTGGAGTTACTGGCTCATCGCACCATTGGAGGGTGCCTGTTTCACTCTGGGTGGGGGTCCATCGTGGAGTCTCTCCATTACGGGCATGCGTTGATTCTGTTGCCCATGATGGCTGATCAAGGGCTCAATGCTAGGCTATTGGTGGACAAAGGGGTGGCCCATGAGGTGGAAAGGAATGAAGATGGATCGTTCGATAGGGCTGCGATTGCAAAGGCCATGAGGCATGTGATGGTGGCTAAAGAGGGAGAGCCACTAAGACAAAAGGCTAGGCAGATGAGGGACATTTTTGGCGATGGGGAGCTTCATCAGGACTACATACACCGTTTTCTACTGTATTTTGATGATCTTAAGAGAATGGGCCACACTCATTCCCTTCAAAAGGACTAATCATGACCATTGGATTTAGAACTCTAGATTTTAAAGGCAGTGTTATAAGAGCAATGACCCAGTACCAATCTTCCCTAAACTCATCCATGCGTGGCCTAAGTTGGCCCACCCATGATCATAATGAACATAATGACCATTGTATGGGATGGGTCCCACATCACCCAACGGTTGCTCTAATGTTGCGTTTGTGATAACTCATTAGAATAATAATAAATAATAGTTTGAAAATCAGTTTTAAATCTGTCCATCAAGCAAGCCTAAAATCTCTATGATGGTGGTGTCAGTGGATTGTCTTATGATCCATGGGATTGCTCATATCCTGGGACAAGTTCACTGGGTATGTTTGGCACGCCCCCCATATCCCGGGATTTTACCTTCCAATCCATTCAACCAACGGTTAGGATCAATTTTAAGGTAATGATGGTGATGTCAGTGGATTGTCTTAAGATCCATGGGATGGCTTATATCCCGGGACAAGTTCACCGGACCTGTTTGGCTCGTCATGCCTATCCAAGGATACTGCCGATCCCATCCCTCCTAATACCGTGGGATCTGCCTGGCCAAACAGGCCCTAAATTTAGTGGCATGGCCCACGTGAGTCTTGGATGTACCTTAATTCTGGTGGGGTACATCAGGTGAATAGATTTGATGTTGGAACCCACGCAGAAATAAGACGATTTTAAATGGATCGATCAGGGCATGCTAACAACTAGCTCCATCGAATGATGGTTCCATATCTTCTGCACATTGCTACGTTGGCACATATGTTCTGGTTTACCATGCTTGTGAAGTTCAGGCAGATGGAAGTCAGTGATCTTAAATCATGGTGGCGCCGTTTGGCAACGAATCGCCAACAAGAGGATTTCTCATCAAAACAATAAGTACTCTCTAATTCTTCTCTCTTGTTATTTTTTGTCTTCGATTCCGTCATGAATTATATAGAGTTTGGGATTGTTTTCATTATGGGATTTTCCACCACGGCAGGAGAAACTGTTTTGTGGGAGAGGGGTGCTTTTAGCCATTACAGAAGAAAGAGGGAGAATCGTTTTGAGAGAAGGTCATCAATGGCCATACATGTTGGGGGCCTTGCACAAAACCTTAAGATCTAGCCCTCCAGAACAAACTAGAATTATGGAATAACAAAGCAATGAAAATAAATCAAATCACAATCACACACCACACAAGAGATTTTTACATGAAAAACCCTCAAAGAGGTAAAAACCACGGGACCTCGTGCAGATCAACAATCCACTATGAAGTAGAACGTTACAACTGATCACAAGCACACCTTACTATGAACAAACCTTCATCACTCACGCAGGAGTGGATAAATAGTAAGAGAAACAAAAAAAAACTGAGAAATATCACCGATTACAAGGACGTAGAAGCGTTGAGATATGGTAGATCACCTCCACGAGCATAACCTCCCTTCTATAAGTTTCTTCTCTCTCTCTCTCTCTCACCTTTGATATCCTTCTTATATTTTTTTATCACCATCATGCCCTAAAAAACCCTTAAGACCCCTTTTTATAGTTTTAGAAAACTCCCTTCCGCATCCCAGTTGCAAAAGGACTTACGACACGAAATCCACACAAAATCGCGGAATAAATCTGTGTAACCACGACTGGTCGTACGCCACCCACAACTGGTCGAGCACCACATACGACCGGTCGTAAAAATCCTGTGATAGGTCGAGCACCCCGGAGAAAAATCGTCCAGACTCGTTGGACTTTGAGTCGTGTCACGACTCAAACCTACGACTGGTTGAACACCAGTCCACGATCGATCGTGCAAGGCTCACGACCGGTCGAGCATGGGACAAAAATTCTTTCAAATCTCTCCCTTTTTTACTCAGGAGGAATTCACCTTCTTCAGGCTAGCCTGATTTCTACAAACCTCAAACTTGCCCTTGAGTAAAGTCTTGGTTATCATGTCTGACCCATTATCGTCCGTGTGGACCTTCTTAAGCTGTAACACCTTCTGTTCCAAAGTATCCTTGATCTAATGATACCGAATCTCTATGTGCTTCGACTTGGAATGCTGACTTGGATTCTTGCTCAAGTGTATAACACTCTAACTATCACAATAGACCACGTGCTGCTCCTGCTTTAGGCTAAGTTCCTGTAGGAACCTCTTCATCCAAAGCATCTCTTTACATGCTTCTATGACTGCAATGTACTCGGCCTCTGTCGTCGACAATGCTACGACCCTTCGTAGCCTGCTCTGTCAAGAAACCGCTCCCCCTGCAAACGTGAACATGAACCCCGATGTAGACTTCTTGGAATCTATGTCACCTGCCATATCTGCATCTGTGTAGCCCTCTAGCACAGGTTTACCATTACCATGGCATAAACTCAACGTAGATGAGCCTTTTAGATACCGCAGTATCCATTTCACCGCTGCCCAATGCTCTTTGTCAGGATTGGCAAGATACCGGCTGACAACACCAACCGCATATGCTATGTCTGGGCGTGTACACACCATAGCATACATCAAACTTCCTACGGTTGACGCATAGGGTATCTTCTACATCTCTTTGTTGAGATGTAGAGCCACATCTGGGGCCGTCTTCGACCGGTCGTGCGTTATGCTCGACCAGTCGTGGACCGGTTCAACTCAGAGTCCAACGAGCATCGTTTTTTGGTCCCAAGGTGCTCGACCAGTCGCGACCCATTCATGACCAGTCATTAGACCCGCTCGACCGATCATGCAGGCTGCACGACCAATCGTAGTTACACAGATTCGTTTCCAAATCCGATGCGGACTGCGGATTTTGATGTCGCCTTTCGTAAGGGCGTGAAAGGAAAGTTGCCTAAACTATATATAGGTGTTCCTAAGATTTTTTTCTATGTAATTAAAAAGTAATATGAAATATTTCTATGGTGTGGGCAAGGGATTTTCTATGTACTTCTAAGGAAGAGGTTAATATTTTGCCATGTAATCTTCGTTCTTCTTCATAGTAAAAGTTTGCATCCCTGGTTTTTATCCTAGTTTGGAGTTTTTCCATGTATATCTTATCTTGTGGTTTGTTTTGATTGCTTTGATCTGTTTCTAGTTTATATTTCTTCCTGTTTATCGTCTGTGGGTAAAGCCTGAGATTGGATCTCGGCTCATTATGTTGTTGGCATGCTGCGCAACAAGTGGTATCAGAGCTATTGGTTTAGTTCTATTGGGAGCGATGGCGGAAGAAGGAAAAACTAGAATTGAGAAGTTTGATGGTTCAAACTTTGCCTTCTGAAAGATGCAGATAGATAATTATCTGTATCAGAAGGACCTCTATATTTCTCTAAGGGGCAAAGAGAAGAAACCAGAAAAGATGATGAATGATTTTTACTGGATAGGAAGGCTTTAGGAACGATCTGACTCTCTTTGTCTAAGAGCATCACCTTCAATGTATCCAAGGTGAAAATAATAAAAGAATTAATGAAAGTCCTAGCCACCATGTATGAAAAACCCTCAGTGTCCAACAAGGTTCATCTTATGAAATAACTATTCAACATGAAGATGTCAGATGGTGGGACCGTGACTGAACATCTAAACGAGTTCAATACAGTCAAGAGCCAGTTGAAATCCGTTGGCATCATTTTTGAGGATGAGGTCAGGGCACTATTGATCCTATCCAATTTATCAGACAGTTGGAATGGTTTGGTGATTGCTATAAGCAATTCTTCAGGGTCGACAAAGCTGAAATTTGATAACGTGACTAGTCTAATTCTTAGGAAAGAATCTAGAATAAAGGCATCAGGATTTTCAGGAGACTCAGCAAATGCTCTAAATGTTGAAGGAAGAGGAAGATCGCTTAATAAATGAGGCAATAAACACGAGCGTTCTAAGTCAAGGAAGAAGTCCAAGGGACCGAAAGACAAAGACAGATGTTGACATTAGGACAAGAAGAGGCACATGAGACGTGATTGCAGGGCACTCAAGAAACAAGATAGAAGCTCTCAAGGCGGGAAGGATTCAATGAATCTGTCTGAGAAGAGCGATAAAGAGTCGTTGATCTTATTTCTTGATGCGAGGAATGAGTCTTGGGTTATAAACTCGGGTGCTTCGTTTCATGCCACTTCATGTAAGGAAGTTCTGCATGATTATGTGTCAGGTGACTTCGGGAGAGTCTACCTGGGTAATGATAAGCCATGCAGTATCGTTGGAAAGGGAGACGTTCAGGTTAATCAGAAAGATGAAACAATTTTGAAATTAAAAGATGTCAGACATGTACCGAGTTTGAGAAGGAATCTGTATCGAGTTTGATAAGGAATCTGATCTCAGTGGGGCAGTTGGCCGATACCGATTATGTGACGACATTCACCAGTGATTCCTGAAAGATCACAAAAGATGCCTTAGTGTCACGTCCCAAACTCAGAAATCGGGCTAACAAAATTCAGAAACCGTCACGAATCAAACTGACGTTGAATATAGCATAGTACTCGGCGAGCCAATCCATGCCCAGGATGACGTCGAACTCAGACAGCGGCAAAACAAACAAATAGGCAGGCAGAAAGGTATCCCCAATCAGAACGGGGCATGACGAGAAAAATTGTCCTAACACTGCAGTCCTCCCCAAGGGAGTCGATACTGATAGGCTCTCATCAGCAGACTCCAACGGTAAGCCAGCCGATCGACAGAAGCACTCGGCCACAAAAGAATGCGATGCACCAGAATCAAACAGCACATGTGCAATGCATGCAGAAACTGGAAGTATACCCTCAACGACTCCTCCAGAAGACTGCGGGTCCTGCTGAGCCGCATAGAATCTAGCCTGAGCCGACTGGGGAGGTGTCTGTCCCCTCTGAGCGTGCTGCTGCTGCTGATGGGGTCGCTGAGGCGGTCGAAACTGTTGTCTCTGCTGTTGTGGCCTCTGAGGCTGGTAATGATGCTGATGCTGCTGCTGAGGTGGCCTCGATGGTGGAGGCTGCTGTCGCTGCTGCTGTGGGGGTCTCTGCTGCTGTGGTGGAGGCTGCTGGGGAGCCCTCTGCTGCTGTGGACCTCTCTGCTGCCGCTGGGGGCTGGGACACTCCCATGAATGGTGTCCCGTCGCACCGCACCTGAAGCAAGTGCCGGTGAACTGCCTCTGAGGTGGTAGTGGAGGTGCTGCTGGTGCTGATAGTGCACGGAAGGCTGGGCGACCTATACGCCTCTGCTGTTGTGGTCGACGCTGCTGCGAATCACTGGAAGAAGCTTGCCTCTTCCGGTCTCTCCTCTGACCACGATCAGACTGAGAACCGGCCCACTCAGTCTCATAAATCTGAGCTCTCCGTACCACTGCCTGGAAAGTAGGGAGCTCATGCCCAATAACACGACCTCGAAGGCCATAACGTAAACCGTGCTCGAAACGGAGGGCCTTCCGGCCCTCCTCATCAACTATATATGGTGTAAATCTCGATAGTGCCACAAAAAGGGCCGCGTACTGTGCCACAGTCATGTCTCCCTGCACCAGAGTCTCGAACTCTAAGGCTCGCTGACGACGGATATGGTCGAGGAAGTACTTCTCCTCGAATCGATCAACAAAGTCCTCCCATGTCCAGACATAATCAGGTCCGGCAACACGGGTAACAGAGGTCCACCAATGCTCAGCCTCACCCTGGAAGAGAAATACTGCTAACCGGACGCGCTGCTCGGTCGTACATGACATGGTGTCAAAAATCTTCTCCACATCGGAGCGTCATCTCTCTGCTGCAGTCGGATCTGGCTCGCCCTGGAAACGTGGGGGATCAAGCCGTCTGAACTCACGAAGTAAGGCGCTCGCGCGCTCCTGCTCTGCCTAAGCTGGTGAAATAACTGGGAGCCTGCCCTGTCCCTGGAGTGCGGCTGTCACAGCCTATAACATCTGCTGTAACTGAGAGGCACTCACAGTCACAGTCGGCTCCACATCGGCCTCAGGTGGAGGAATGTCATCCTCAGGGAAGGGAGCAGGGATCTCTGAGGGTGGAACGGAAAACGCAGGTGGTAAAGCTGGAGCCTCCGATGGTGAAGCGGGATCCTCAGGTGGTGGTCCGGGAGTCGATCGGGTAACTCTCCTAGGCGCCATGTCCTACACGAAAGAGCGAAGGCGCCTATCAACTTCAAAACTCTCGAAGGTACGCACGTTAACGGTCTGTAACGGAAGGTCGCGAAGCTATCCGAACTTCGGGACTTAGTCATTCCATACTCATAGCAGACATGTAATGTTGTTCTTGGTTATTCCCAAGTTATGCTCTGATACCAACTTCTGTCACGCCCCAAACTCAGAAATCGGGCTCACAAAATTTTCGATCGTCGAATCTGGCGCCGACAGCCTCCGTAGAACCCCATTCTCGGCTCCTAGTGCCTATTCGTTAGGTTCCGATCCTGGGATGCTACGAGGAGGATTTTCAACGTCAGTTTGATTCGTAATAAGCATAACCAATGGCATAACCCACAAACAACAACCAAGAACTCCATTACATTTTCATTATGATCAAAAACTTTACAAGTACAATGAGCATGAAGGGAAATACAATGGGAAAGAACAAAAACTCCAAAACGATCTGCAACGTGCTCCTGCCTCAGCGCTGCTGCGAATCAACGTAACCTGCACGCAACAGTTGTGCATAAGCTTATAGAAAGCTTAGATGGTGGTGAAAGTGTGTGCGCAAGGTAGTAATATGCACCTGAAGTGTCAGAGTAATGCGGAATATGCAGATGGATCCATAATATCATGAGCCGTACCAAGGCTTATGCGATGCAAGACATGAATGGTATCAGCCATCCCAAGGCCATACGATGTGCAATGTAACTCAAGCATACAGATCCTCATCAATGTCCACACATCAATACAGCTCAAATATGGGATATCACCAGAGTCTAGTACACTCTAAACTAGATTGCCGCCACATCGCACGCAATAAGGTAAGTGGAAGAGACCTCACTATCCGTCTGCCAATATTGGGCGCGACTCGTCGATAGCGGACCCATTCCTCGAACTGGTCAAACTCAGCCTAGCATTGCCCCTACTCTCGGGAGGGTAAGGCCGCACCCCCTTCCAACCGACCACGACACAGTGAAGAGCGTAACCGTCTGGTAATCGACACTCAACGCTCATTTACCCACTCGGTCTAGATGTTGGAGCAACCTCTTGGTACCATAAGGGTTTAGGGACTTTCACCCAGGGATATCTATAGTAACCCATGTAGAACAAGATTTTCGGTATCTAATCCTGCCAACCACGATACATCTGTGGAAGTCACGACCCCGATGTCGCTAGGGTGTACAATATCCATGTCATACAAATGCGATATGCATGATTCACGCTATCCAGTCATGCATCAAATCCTGCGCATATCGTGCGCTCATGTAGGGCAACATCGCCTAACCGGGAGCCCATAAACAACCTGCCCGAAGGCAAATGCTATAATCAGACAATTCTCACGTCAAGCATGCATATGATGCGTATGATCATGAGTCATGGAACTGTACTAAATATGTTATAATAAAATGAACTATCTTACAATGCAGATGGACCTGGATGGCCTATACACAATAAGTACGGGCCTAACAATGGGCCCTAAGGAGAGTCGTAATGTGGACATCCAACCAGCATTACACTCGCAATGTGGACGTCAAACCAACATTGCTCTCAAGGCACAATCTTTGTAAACATCGCTAGTTAGTCTGTATGGGAATTACACATTGCAATGGACCGTAGGTTCCTCCCATTGGGCCTTACATGTATATCAAATGGGCCATAGCTTATGGGCCTTTCATTTATCAGATGGGCCACATAAATGGGTCACACCAATGGGTCTTATGTGCATTGCAATGGGTCAAAACCCGTGGGCCTTGGATTGCATCAAATGAGCTTAACTCATGGGTCGAATGGGTCACACCAATTGAACCCCATATGTACGCCAAATGGGCCTTAACCCTTAGACCTTGCATGCATATCAAAGTGGGCTTAAACCCCTAGGCCTTACATATATAAAATGGGCCCACTTCCCTGGGCTTTAAAAATGCATCAAATGGGTCCACTTTCATGGGCCTTGAAGTACATCAAATGGGCCTAGTACCATGGACTTGAAACATATCAAGTGGGCCTAAACCATAGGCCTTAAATATCAAGTGAGCCTAAGCCCATAGGCCTTAAATATCAAGTGGGCCCAAGTTCTTAGGCCTTAAATGAAACAAATGGGCCTAGCCCATAAGCATTTCATAAATCAAATGGGCCTAGCCCATAGGCCTGTTACAACTCAAATGGACCTAACTCATACATGAGTGGCCCACCTAATCAGCCACTCATGCCTTAAAATGATTCCACCAAGCGGATGGACAGTCTAGATGCATCCCATGCATCATGGTGGGTCCCACTACTGTTGAACGGTGGGAATGACACACGCATCAAGGAGGGCTCCATTGTCCGCTGGACGGTGGAGGCAATGCAGCAGCAAGGTGGGCGCCACCGTCCACTGGACGGTGGACTAAGACACATGCATCATGGTGGTCCCATGTGGGGCCCACAGTAATGTTTAGGTGTCATCCAACCCGTTCATAAGGTCACTCGGACCTGGATGAAGGGAAAAATATAAATTTCAGCTTGATCCAACACTTCTGTGGGCCCCAAAGAGATTTCAATGGTAGATTTCAATTCCACTGTTTCATGTGGTGTGGGCCACCTGAGTCTTGGATCGTTCTCATTTTTGGAGGGGGGGCCACCACTGGGGTGGCCCACCTCATGAGCAAGTTGGATAACAAATAAACATTATGGTGGGGCCCACACGCAGGGCCGTGGGCCCCTGCGTCCATCCGCCCCTCAGCGTGCAGCTCTACTGCCGCTGACAAGGAAAGGCAGAGGCTCTGCCTCTTGAATTTCTGTTTTGGAAAAAAAACCGTTTTCCCAGGATTTTTCACGTGTGGGGCCTGCTAAAATGAAATCTGCTCCGGTCATTGCGTTCTGTGGCTCGCAACAGGTGAAATGAGTCCAGAGTTTGAATTTTTTTATGATTAGAAAATGAAATAAAATCAGAAAAGGATCCTTGGAGGGTAATGATGCATTCTTCGATGCAATGGCCCCCCAGATCTTCCAATCAGCCCCAAACTTCTACCCAACGGCTAAAATATTGTGGGTAAGAGGATGGACTGCTTGGATCGAATATCTACATCAAGGTGGGGCCTACACGAGGGGACCACCCTAAAAACTTCTCTTTTTCTCTCTTTTTTTTTTTTCTCTTTTCTGAAACGTCCAGCGTCCCAAACGTTGGACGGTTTGGTTCCTTTTTAAAATACATTGTGGTGGGCCCTGATGAAGTGGGCCACCATGATGGGTGACGTGGGTACAACATACATGGTGGGCCCCACTTGAATAAATTTTGAACAAAATACTATCTCGAGGTGGGGTCCATTCAAGTGGGCCACACAACCCTATCACATAAAATAAAATAAAACAAAATAAAATGAAATAAAAGAGAGAGAGAGAGAGAGAGAGACATGGAGAGTGGGACACGGCTTGTGATGGAGGGATCCGCCACTATGAGCCCTCTCTTGCAATGAATCATACATCAAGTGGGTCATTTAGCACAAGGGACTATCAAAATTTAAAATCAACGGTGGGGATCCTTTCCCCACCAATATGGATGGTCTAGATGACCTTTCTAAAGAAATAAACATCATGATGGGGTCCATGGAGAATGGCCCCATCATGGAACGATCATGATGATCCAAGTGGGCCATCGGCCTTATCTTAGGGTCCCAAGCGAGATCCACACCATTGATCGGTGGGTCTCACTTGGCCCATCATAAAAACAAGAAAGAAACTACCCTATAGAGGCATTCACCGTCCGATCTTCTTCCTCCTATTGGTTCCTTGGCACCTTAGCTTCAACTTCAATGGATAAGATGAGGAATGGAGGGTTGAGATGGAAGATGATGGGGTAGGAAAGTGGGCCACTTGGAGCTTAGGGATAATTGAAAAATTCCATACGTATGGAGCTTAGAATTTTTGCTTAGAGATTTGAAATAAGAAAGAGAGAAAGAGAGAGAGTTGTAAAGGGAAACAGAGAGAGTGATGGATGGATGTGGTGAGTGATGGTTGTGTAAGAAAAGCTTGACTTTTGAGGCTTTTATGTAAGAGAGGTATGGGAGGTGTAAGAAAAGCTTGACTTTTGTGGCTTTTTGTGTAAGAGAGGTATGGGTTTGGGAGACTTTTGTGGTTGCTTGGGAAAAGGGATGAAAGTGATGTGTACTTGACATGTGATGGCTTGATGGATTAATTGATTGATGGGATTGATGTGATTAATGTGACACATCGTAGAGATTTCCTTGGGTTTCGCAACGCGCGGCGTTTTCTCGCACCGAACGTTGGCCCACATCTCTTGACCAGGGTATCGCCTCGGCGCGCGAGTCGCGACATTGGAACCGCAGCGACGGTGCGGTCGTTATGGTATTGGTCTCGGGTTGAGTTGACTCGGGTTGTCGGCACATGAATCAGGGTCGCGCGTCGATATCGGTTAAGGGTCGAAGGTTACCGAAATTCGACCGGTAAGACCGCGGAAGTCTACGGAAAGGTACGGACCAAGATACGGGTCTTACACTTAGTAATATCTCGAGACAAAAAGGAAGGTACTTTATACGTGACTTTAGGATCGTATATTTCACTCGCAGTCGCATCAACTGGAGTGAATGGGCAGTTATGGCGTCAAAGGTTGGGACATATGAGTGAGAAGGGGATGAAAGTGCTATTATCAAAGGGGAAGCTACCAAGGTTGAAGTTTAACTTAGAATTCTTTGAGGACTGCGTGTATGGCAAGCAGAAGAGGATAAGCTTTAAGAAGACAGGACGCGCTCCAAAGAAGCATCTGTTGGAGCTTGTACACACTGATGTGTGGGGACCGGCACAGGTATCATCTCTTGATGGCTCACGTTATTTTGTTTCTTTTATTGATGATGCTAGTAGAAAACTGTGGGTTGATTTCTTAAAGCATAAATTTGATGTATTTTATGCGTTTAAGAAGTGGAAAGTTATGGTAGAAAATGAGACAGGTAAAACAGTAAAGTGTCTCAGATCTGATAATGGGGGAGAGTATTGTGATAAGAGGTTTGAGGAGTATTGTGCAACAAGTGGAATCAAATATCAGAAAATGATTCCGGAGACACCGCAGCAGAATAGTATGGCTGAGCGCATTAACAGGACCATCATTGAGTGCACCAGGAGCATGAGGTTACATGCAGGGTTGCTCAAGACCTTTTGGACAGATGCTGTGAATACTGTCGTATATCTTATTAATAGAAGTCCCTCAGTACTATTGGATGGTGGGCTACTAGAAGAAACGTGGACTGAAAAATAAGTGAACCTTGCACATCTCAGAGTGTTCGGTTGCACTTCATATGTTCACATTGATGCAGAGCATAGAAACAAGTTGTATGTGAAATCCAGGAGGTGCACGTTTATAGGCTACGGGCAGCATGATTTTGGCTACAGATTTTGGGATGTAGAAAATAGAAAAATCATCAGAAGTAAGGACATAGTCTTCAATGAACAAGTGATGCATAAGGACAGTGTGTAAGAAAATAAGGCCGAGGAAAAGGAATTCGTAGAGTTAGAAGAGTTACCGGACACGGGTGTTACAGCGCCACAGGATGATCATGAACAAGAACATTATGAGGCAGTGTCGCATACACCGGTTGTGAGGAGGTCTACTCGGGAGAGGAGATCCACGGTCCGATACTCACCCTCCTTACATTATCTACTGCTGACAGATAGTGGTAAGCCAGAGTGTTTTGAAGAGGCGTTACAGTCAGATATACGGGTTAAGTGGGAGTAGGCCATAGATGAGGAGATGGACTCTCTTGAATCTAATAGTACATGGGAGCTAGTCACTCTACCTAAGGGTAAGAAAGCTCTTCATAACAAGAGCGTTTACAGACTGAAGGAGGAGCATGATGGTTCAAAACGGTACAAGGTTAGATTGGTTGTAAAAGTGTTTCAACAAAAGGTAGGTATCGATTTCACTGAAATATTTTCACCTGTGGTGAAAATGTCTACGATTCGCAAGGTCTTAAGTATAGTGGCTATAAAGGACTTATATCTAGGGTAACTAGATGTTAAGACAGCCTTTCTTTATGGGGACCTTGAAGAAGAGATATATATGCATCAGTCGACAAGATACGTGGCACTAGAAAAGGAGAACAAAGTATGCAGACTAAAGAAGAGTCTATATGGCCTGAAGCAGGCCCCGAGGTAGTGATACAAGAAGTTCGACAGTTTCATATCGGGAAACGATTTTAGGAGATGTCATATATACCATTGCTGTTATTTAAAGAAGTTTGATACGTCGTACATCATCCTTCTTCTGTACGTTGATGATATGCTTGTGGTCGGTTCAAGCATGAAGGACATCTCAGATCTCAAAAGACGACTGTCTAGAAAATTTATCATGAAGGATTTAGGAGCTGCAAAATAAATCCTAGGCTTGAGGACAAAGCGTGACAGGGAAAATAAGATATTGGTTTTGTTACAGGCAGAGTATATAGTCAAGGTACTTGATCGATTCAATATGGGAGGTGCTAAGCCGGTTAGCACTCTATTAGCCAACCACTTCAAGCTATCTAAGAAGCAAGGGGAAAAGACGCAGGAGGAACGGGAGTACATGGCTAAAGTCCCATAAGCGTTAGCCATTGGGAGTCTCATGTATGCAATGGTGAGCACGAGGCCAGACATTGCTCAAGTAGTGGGAGTTGTTAGCAGGTTCATGAACAATCCCGAGAAGGAACATTTGGAAGCTGTGAAGTGGATCCTCAGATACCTAGTAGGTACTAAGGATGTAGGGTTGTTCTATGGTGGATCGGAAATCAAGCTACAAGGCTACGTGGATTCAGATTTGGTAAGAGATATCGACAGCAGAAGGAGCATTACAGGTTAAATGTTTACTCTGGGTAGTGCTGCAGTCAGTTAGGTCCCTCAGTTACAAAAGATAGTATTTATCAGTACGACGGAAGAAAAATATGTTGCGGCTACAGAAGCATGCAAAGAGATGGTGTGGATGCAAGGTTTCATGAAAGAGTTGGGTAAGAAGCAAGTAGATTGCAAGCTATACAGTGACAGTCAGAGTGCAATATACTTGGCTAAGAATTCAGTCTTCAATTCAAGAACCAATCATATTGCCATCAGATATCACTTCATACGTTCGTTACTGGAAGATGGATCGATTGCTCTAGAAAAGATTCATACAAATGACAATCTTGCGGATTTGTTAACCAAGGCGGTCACACAGGAGAAGCTGAAACTCTGTTCAGTTTTAATTAGTCTTCAGGCTTGAAAACAGGGAGGTGGTGCGTTCCAGATGAAGAAAATAAAGGTTTATAGCGATGTGTCTCCAAGTGGGAGATTGTTGAGATGTGGAGCCACATCTAGGGCCGTCTTTGACTGGTCGTGGGCTATGCTTGACCAGTAGTAAGGGTCCGCTCGACTAGTCGTGGACTTGTTCGACTCAAAGTCAAATAAGCATCGTTTTTTAGTCCCAAGGTGCTCGACCAGTCATGACCCATTCATGACCAGTCGTAGTTACACAGATTCATTTCTGAATCCGATGGGGACTGCGGATTTTGGTGTCGCCTTTCGCAAGGGCACGAAAGGGAAGTTGCCTAAACTATATATAGGTATTCCTAGGATTTTTTCTATATAATTGAAAAGTAATAGAAAATAATTTTAAGGTGTGGGAAAGGAATTTTCTATGTACTTCCAAGGAAGAGGTTAGTATTATCTTATAATCTTCATTCTTCTTCATAATGAAAGTTTACATCCATGATTTTTTACCCTAGTTTGGAGTTTTTTCATGTAAATCTTATTGTAACATCCCGAATTTTTGTCAACCTGGGGTTAGACGTCCTTAGGCAACGGGTCAACCATAACACCTTGGTAACCTCTCTGAAACCAATTCCAAAGTCGAAGGAATCCTTTAGAACCTAATTCCTTAGAAATTTAACATGAAATAGCCAGCGCTATGTTAGCATAGCTGTGAAATTAGCACCAACCACTTTAAATACGATCTGTAAGACCCAAACCCTATAAAATCATGGACGCTACCTTACCCTGAAATCTAGCATCAAACTCTAAACCCAATTGTCCTGGAACATGTTTGGTAACTTTGTATTAGATTTAGACCGCGCGTCGAAAGTCCGATATCTCCAATCTCAGACCATTATGACCGATTGGTTGGACTTGACAATCGTTTCGAAAATCAAGCCCAACTAATGTCCGGACACCATTTTACTGACTCCGGAGTGAAGAGAGTGAGAAAAGGGAAAAGATTTAAAAAAATTATTCAAAATCTGGCACGTTCACTTGCACGTTATTATTAAGCGTTCTGACCGTCAGAATTCAGCCAGATTTCACCCTCGGATCAGGAAAAATTTCTCTTTCATGTCATGAGACTTGTAGACCTGATTTAGGTTTGGTAACCGTTGAACTGAAAATGGTCCGTCACGTGCGATCTGGGAACTCCACCAGACTGAAAACTTAGTGTGAACAACATCTAGTGACCATGAGCTTAAGTCCGATCGCATTCGGCCAGGGGACCTCCCGAAACACCCTTTTATATCGAAAAAGTCCCGATTTGGTTATAACTTAAGTATACATTTGTCCTAAGTCTATTTAGGTTAGATTTTAGGCTATATAAGGGCCTTAAACCATCACATATCTCTCTCATCCGAATTTACTTAAAACCCTAGATAGAGAGAGAAAGTGAGAGTTGTGAGAGAGGTGTGGGAGAGTTTTCCCGCCACTTGCTACAGCTGCTACCCGTGATTAATCACCGTATTCAAATCATTTTCCCAGTGATTCTAACGCACTTCTAGGTAAGAAAAACCCTAACCACTTACTATTTTAGGGATTCCTTTGATACTTTAGCGATGTAACTTATGTATCGTGTGCATTAGGTCACCGTTACGTTGTTGACGAAGCGTAGAAATTCTGTTCGAATCGATACACGTCTAAGGCGAAAGGTGAGGATTTTGGATACTTTGATTGACTCATTTCAAAGCTTTCAATGTCGTTTAATAGTAGATTATCGAAGAGAACGTCGTTTGACATGTAGAACATGTTGTCCGTTTTTTGTTTCGACTGCGTACGGGAAATATGAAATTTAGCGTATTTTAGTCATTTGTAGGAAATACTGTTTACGTCCATATTTTGCTGAAATGATTGTCATGGCTAATTGTCGTGTTGTGATATTAGGAATGCATGTATGATCTGTTTGGCGAAGAGATTCGCCCAAATGCACGCTTTGAGTCGACATACACTATGTAGACTAAAGTGTGTAGACTAAGTGTTTGTGTTAGTATGTATTGTGTAAATGGTGTTGTGAATTAGTTTTGAGATCGAATTCTCAATTAATATGCTGACGTATATGATTTCCACATGCTGGCTATATGAATTGATTTCATTATATATATGGAATGCATGTCTTGGAGGATTTGCTTATATAGTATGTTATAACATGTGTCAACATACTTGTATTGTTTATATTCATTTCTGTTACTCACATATGTTTACTGATTTTGATACACAAATGCTTGGGGCTATGACCTAATCCAGGCAGTCGGTAATGGATTGAATTCGTGGTTGGCTTCTATTTGCCACGAAGGACGCGTCAATGAACGCGAGTCGTGTTTTGGGCAGGCGGCAGTGGTTAGGCCACACGAAGTGTTTATGCACTTCATGTCGCTCAGCTTGAGATGCGCTCGTATTAGTCGAGCCCGTCAAGTAACTCGACTGGCCATTGTATGTTCACCTTGTATGAGTCATAAATGCTTGAACCTAGGGTACTGAACTTACCATTGAAAACCCTGTTAACCATGATACCTTAATCCATAAAGACTCATGAGCTAGGCATGGTGGTATGGGACACAATGGTCGAGCTGTCGGCCTACGTTGGGGTCACAAACCTTCCCATAGTGACCAGTGAGCACCCTACTCTGAGTAGATTATGGTGGTATGGGACATTATATTTTTGTTGTCGGCCTACACTGATTGGTGACGAGCCCTTTGTAGTGACCTTGAGTTTATCCTGACACCGCATGGGGACAACGAGTCCTGATGTAGTCTTAAGGATATAAATAGGCCGGTATTGATAAGGTGATAGGGGAGAGGAGCAACGAGTGCGTGCAACAGCCCTGGTAGCCCTTGCAGCAACCTATAAATATAACATCGTATGAGATTACTAAGAGTGACGACCCTAGAAGGGTCTGTGTTGGGATTGATATAAGGAAGGTATCCTAGTTTCCCAATCCTGTTGTATGAAAAGGACTAATAATAACTCGGTAAACATTATCCATATCGCATTGCATGTGCCTGAAAGATGTGGAGCACTGCAGGAAGAAATCATGTCGCGGGCGTAAGATGGTGTCGTATGAGGGAGAATGTCGGTGAGGGCATCCATCATGTCATTTCATGCTTGCATTAACAACAGTATCTCGGAATGTTTGATTGTCTGCTTTACTATTATCGCGTGATTGATTTGATAACATGCTAATCTTTGCTCTATGATTCCACTGAGTTGATCACTCACTCCCACATTACGGGACGGTGTCGCGCACACCAACCAGTCCCTGTTTTAGTTGCAGATGATGGCGCTGCTTGTGAAGTGGAGTCAGACTTGATGATGATGAGGAGGATTTCTCCTATATGCGTGTTCTGACCGACAGGTTTACAGGGAGGTTGATTAGACGCCATGACACTTGTCATTATATTATTATTTTTTTAAGCACTCATGTATATCTTTTTTATCAATTTTGGAGTATACATGTATTTGGTTAACCTGGTAACATGTTCACACTCTGGAGACGTACAACAGTTCATATATTTTATATATCTATCACATTCTTCCGCTTACTAATTTAACTGTCTTTGGAGTATGATATGCTATTTTGGCTTAATCCACTTCATGTTTCATGCACTATGACAACCGACATTCATCCATCATTGAAAATATTGCATAAGTGATGTTCTGGAACTCGGGAGTGGAGTTTATGCTTGACCCCCGATTTTTGAGATGTTACAGACGCTATCAGAGCATGATTTGGATTAAACCAGACTTGGGTTATGGTCACACACTACACACTGACGCACTCTGACTTAGGAAGGGGACGATGGAAACTTAGAAACCACATTAGAGTCCCAAGTTTCGCCGACAGGTGAGACTATACGGTAATTTAGGCCATAATACATCTTTGATCGCGTGAAGCGACCTAAGTCGCCTCTAGGTCATCAGTTGACGGGTTTGAGTCGTTCCCTTAAGAATTCCAAACTCGGAAATGAATGTCCTTGGGTCGTGGGTCGACCACAACCCTTACATTCAATCTCAAGGCCTAAAACCCTTTTTTATCCAATTCCTTCGAAATATCTCCTTCCACCACCTCATTCTTCAACTTTTTCTAAGTCCGTTCATACTAGATATAAATCCTAACGTATAAATGATGGAGAATCATGCTTAAGCAAAAATTTACTATAAATAGTAAAAATATATATAAATTAAATTTTTGACCATTCCAATTATGGAATCTAGTGGACTAAATGGGTTAGTTGTATGGATTAGCCTCTCCTACCCTAAAATCATATGTTACATGATGCATAAACGCATTCCAATTTACAAATTGGCCCTGAAACGCCTCAAATGGGGTCATGGGCCAATCTTAGCTATTATATAATGAACCAGGGGGGGAACCACACCTTTTTGGGGACCCAGCCCATATGGCCGGCCTCGCCGAAAAGGACTTTCACCGGCAAGGGCCTCGTCAGTTCGGCGAGGCCTCTCTGACCGGTGAGCCCCACTCAGGCCAAGCTTCGGGCCGACGAGCTTTGGGGGCTAGGGTAGCCCCCTGGTATGTGGGCCGCACCTTAAAACCTCCCCAAAATCCTACCTCCTTCACAAATGTCACCTCCAAGCTCTCCTTTTTCCTTCTTGTTGCTGTCCTTCCTTTCAAAACCCACTTCAAGGTGCCCCCAATCCCATTTTCGGTCACAACCGATGCCAACCCATCATCCACAGCTGTTGGCACTCCCTTTCCTCTCCATTTTCATCATTTGGAGCTCTCCCAACCTCCATAGAAGGCTAAAAATCGGGTGAGCCTCCATTCCAACTTACCTTGCTTTTTTTCCTTTGAAAATTCAGCCTTTGAGGGCCTGATTCACCCCTCTATAGGACCTAGATTCGTTTCAGTCCATTAGGGCAGTCATTTCTCCCCCTTTCCTCCATTTTCCATGGCTCTTTCAAGCTAGTTATAGTCGTCTTCTCGATCTCTCCGCTTTACCGTCGGGCGAGACAAATACGGTAGCTTAGTCCACAAATAATGACCATCTGGTGCTAGGACATTTAGAGTTTTGGACTTGGAGTGGTACCCTAGATTTGGAAGATCTGACTATATAGGAAATCAAATTTTAATTAGACAATCTTGACTCTAAGCGATAGAACAATTCCCTATAGTAAATATGGTATGAAACCATCTAACATATAAGCTTAGGCTTTGGATTACAGCTAGTGAGTTACAGACTAGGCTACTAGTTATAATAAGTAGTGTAAAGCCTGTATATGCTAAGGAATAGTAGGTTAGATTGGTTGGAGTAGGACCTCATTTCTTCAATAGGTCCCCTTAATACTTATAGATTTCTGTTATAACCCTTAGTGAAGTTGTTTTAACTCAGAACCTTTCACTCTCAGGGAAAACTTATAAATCTCTCAGATTAAACTTAGAATAAACCAGCACGCCCCTTAGAATTGCCTTCCCAAGGATTTATTGCATTCGGGAACACAGAGTAAAGGAACTGTATGTAAGCGATGTATTCGCGGTTTGAATCGACTTCTTAATTCTAGTAGTTACCAATGAATCCAATGCTCTGATCAAGCAGGAGATCGGCATTGACTCGGATTAAGAATTTATACAACAAATTTTTTGTCCTAACTAGACAAAAAGTCTATGTATCCGGCTCAGACCCACTACACAACTTTTCTTTCGTGTTGGTCCAACCACCTACAACCAAAAGTTATCGCTTTGTCTTTGGAAAATGGGGAGGACTTATAGCCAGTAGAGAATTAGATATCTTGCCACCAACTCATACATGCCCCTGAAATCAACAGCTCATCTCTATCACCATAGGTACCAATGCCATAGAACGCATCATTAACAAAGGAAGACTAATGTAACGAGAGAATGTTTCCCAATTTATGTCAAGGATAGGTCCTAAGTCACACCCCGTTCCTATATACGGATTGAGACATAGATTCTTGAGCCTTAAGTAGAACTAAGTTTTAAGGGGGGTAGAACATTTTGAGCCCAATCTAGTTAGGTCAACCAATGCAACCGTTAGACCAGAGTGGCGCAGCGGAAGCGTGGTTAGCCTCTTCCCCACTGGCCCAGGATCGAAATAGTTGGTTTAGGTTATACGTAAGGTTAGGTCATTAAATAGAATTTGAACCTTCCTTGGAATGTTAATACTAAAGTCTCTCTAGGGACTCATTACACTTAGACAAATTTCAGGGATAAAATTTTATTTTAAGGGGGGTAGATTGCAACACTCCAGATTTTTGTCAACCTGGGGTTAGACGTCCTTAGGCAACGGATCAACCATAACACCTTGGTAACCTCTCTGAAACCAATTTCAAAGTCGAAGGAATCCTTTAGAACCTAATTCCTTAGAAATTTAACATGAAATAGCCAGCGCTATGTTAGCTTAGCTGTGAAATTAGCACCAACCACTTTAAATACGATCTGTAAGACCCAAACCCTATAGAATCATGGACGCTACCTTATCCTGAAATCTAAGATCAAACTCTAAACCCGATTGTCCTGGAACATGTTTGGTAACTTTGTATTAGATTTAGACTGCGCGTCAAAAGTCCGATATCTCCAATCTCAGACCATTATGACCCCTTAGTTGGACTTGACAATCGTTTCGAAAATCAAGCCCAACTGATGTCCCGACACCATTTTACTGACTCCGGAGTGAAGAGAGTGAGAAAAGGGAAAAGATTTAGAAAACTTATTCAAAATCTGGCACGTTCACTTGCGCGTTATTATTAAGCGTTCTGACCGTCAGAATTCAGCCAGATTTCACCCTCGGATCAGGAAAAATTTCTCTTTCATGTCATGAGCCTTGTAGACCTGATTTAGGTTCGGTAACCATTGAACTGAAACTGGTCCGCCACGTGCGATCTGGGAACTCTACCGAACTGAAAACTTGGTGTGAACAACATCCAGTGACCATGAGCTTAAGTCCGATCGCGTTCGGCCAGGAGACCTCCCGAAACACCCTTTTAAATCGAAAAGGTCCCGATTTGGTTATAACTTAAGTATACATTTGTCCCAAGTCTATTTAGGTTATATTTTAGGCTATATAAGGGCCTTAAACCCTCACATATCTCTCCCATCCGAATTTGCTTAAAACCCTAGATAGAGAGAGAAAGTGAGAGATTGTGAGAGAGGTGTGGGAGAGTTTTCCCGCCACTTGCTACAGCTGCTACCCGTGATTAATCGCCGCATTCAAATAGTTTTTTCGGTGATTCTAACGCACTTCTAGGTAAGAAAAATCCTAACCACTTGCTGTTTTAGGGATTCCTGTAATACTTTAGCGATGTAGCTTATGTATCGTGTGCATTAGGTCGCCGTTACGCCGTTGACGAAGCGTAGAAATTCTGTTCGAATCGATACACGTTTAAGGCGAAAGGTGAGGATTTTAGACACTTTGATTGACTGATTTCAAAGCTTTCAATGTCGTTTAATAGTAGATTATCGAAGAGAACGCCGTTTGACATGTAGAACATGTTGTCCGTTTTCTGTTTCGACTGCGTACGGGAAATATGAGATTTAGCGTATTTTAGTCATTTGTAGGAAATACTGTTTACGTCCATATTTTGCTGAAATGATTGTCATGGCTAATTGTCGTGTTGTGATATTAGGAATGCATGTATGATCTGTTTGGCGAAGAGATTCGCCCAAATGCACGCTTTGAGTCGACATACACTATGTAGACTAAAGTGTGTAGACTAAGTGTTTGTGTTAGTATGTATTGTGTAAATGGTGTTGTGAATTAGTTTTGAGATCGAATTCTCAATTAATATGCTGACGTATATGATTTCCACATGAAGTGTTTTATGCACTTCATGTCGCTCAGCTTGAGATGCGCTCGTACTAGTCGAGCCCGTCAAGTAACCCGACTGGCCATTGTATGTTCACCTTGTATGAGTCAAAAATGCTTGAACCTAGGGTACTGAACTTACCATTGAAAACCCTGTTAACCATGATACCTTGATCCATAAAGACTCATGAGCTAGGCATAGTGGTATGGGACACAGTGGTCGAGCTGTCGGCCTATGTTGGGGTCACAAACCTTCCCATAGTGACCAGTGAGCACCCTACTCTGAGCAGATTATGGTGGTATGGGACATTATATTTTTGCTGTCGGCCTACACTAATTGGTGACGAGCCCTTTGTAGTGTCCTTGAGTTTATCCTGACACCGCATGGGGGCAACGAGTCCTGATGTAGTCTTAAGGATATAAATAGTCCTGTATTGATAAGGTGATGGGGGAGAGGAGCAACGAGTACGTGCAACAGCCCTGGCAGCCCTTGCAGCGACCTATAAATATAACATCGTATGAGATTACTAGGAGTGACGACCCTAGACAGGATCTGTGTTAGAATTGATATAAGGAAGGTACCCTAGTTTTCCAATCCTGCTGTATGAAAAAGACTAATAACAACTCGGTAAACATTATCCATATCGCATTGCATGTGCCTGGAAGATGTGGAGCACTGAGGGAAGAAAGCATGTCGCAGGCGTAAGATGGTGCCGTATGTGGGAGAATATCGGTGAGGGCATCCATCATGTCATTTCATGCTTGCATTAACAATAGTATCTAGGAATGTTTGATTGTCTGCTTTACTATTATCGCGTGATTGATTTGATAACATGCTAATCTTTGCTCTATGATTCCACTGAGTTGATCACTCACTCCCACGTTACGGGACGGTGTCGCGCACACCAACCAGTCCCTGTTTTAGTTGCAGATGATGGAGCTGCTTGTGAAGTGGAGCCGGACTTGATGATGATGAGGAGGATTTCTCGTATATGCGTGTTCTGACCGACAGGTTTACAGGGAGGTTGATTAGACGCTATGACACTTATCATTATATTATTATTTTTTTGAGCACTCATGTATATCTTTTTTATCAATTTTGGAGTATACATGTATTTGGTTAACCTGATAACATGTTCACACTCTGGAGACCTACAACAGTTCATATATTCTATATATCTATCACATTCTTCCGCTTGCTAATTTAACTGTCTCTGAAGTATGATATGCTGTTTTGGCTTAATCCACTTCATGTTTCATGCACTATGACAACCGACATTCATCCATCATTGAAAATGTTGCATAAGTGATGTTCTGGAACTCGGGAGTGGAGTTTATGCTCGACCCCCGATTTTCGGGATGTTACACTTATCTTGTGGTTTGTTTTGATTGCTTTGATTTGTTGCTAATTTATATTTCTTCTTATTTATCGTTTGTATGTGAGGCCTGAGATTGGATCTCGGCTCATTGAGTTGTTGGCGTGCTGCGCAACACTTTTTCATATCGACCTTCATCTTAAGACACTGTCTGTCGCTCAATCTGAAGTGACCATCCAGTAGAGTACTGACCGGCTTCGCTGCATTCATATTAAACCGCTCTAGTACTTTCTCAATATACCGCTCTTGTGACAACCAAAGCTTCATGCTGCTTCTGTCACGGGTTATCTTCATTCCTAGGATCTATTTAGCTGGGTCCAAATCTTTCATCGCAAAAGACTTTCCCAACTCCTGTTTCAATCTGTCGATTTTATTGATGTCTTTTTCCATGATGAACATGTCATCAACGTATAACAGCAGAACTAAGAAATCACCATCTGAGAACTTGTGCGTGAATACACAGTGGTCCGACTCCGTTCTGTCATACCTATATTGTAACATGAACGAATCGAACTTCTTATACCATTGTCGTGGAGCTTGTTTCAGCCCATACAAGCTCTTCCTCAGCCTACACATCATATGCTCTTTACCCTTGACTTTGAACCCCTCTAGTTGATGCATGTAGATCTCTTCTTCCAGGTCACCATGGAGGAAAGCAATTTTAACGTCTAACTGATATATCTTCAGATCCATGTTAGCTGCTAACCCAAGTAATACCCGTATGGATGTTATCTTCACCACTGGTGAGAATATCTCCTCGAAGTCTATGCCTTTCCTCTGACCGAACCCTTCCACCACAAGTCTGGCCTTGAACCTCATTTGTGAATTCTTCTGCTCAACCTTCTTTCTGAACACCCACTTGTTGCTCAAAGCTTTCTTGCTCTTAGGCAGTTTCACCATCTCATAGGTGTAGTTCTTTTGTAAGGATTTCATCTCCTCTTGCATAGCTTTCAACCACTCCTCCTTATGCTCGTCGGTTAATGCCTCAGAATAGTCTTCTGGCTCTCCCCCATCAGTCAACATAATATACTCATGCGGCGAGTATCTCTTGGACGGCTGTCTGTCCCTAGATGACCTCCTCACTTGTGGCTCAACAAGTGGATCAAGTGGGGGCTACTCCCCTGGTCCATCTTCTGAAGGAACTCCCCCGTCCTGTACCTTGTTGTACTCCCCCATCATCAGGCACCATGGGAGAAATAATTGGATCCATGTCCTCTGGATCACCTGAACTAGGTTGGTTCTTCTCTGGCTTACCAATGTCTTCTATACACTGATCTTCAAAGAAAACTACATCTCTGCTCCTGACGAGTTTCCTCTCGGTCGGCTCCCACAATCTGTAACCAAACTTTTCATCACCGTACCCCAAGAACACACACTGCCTGATCTTCATATCTAGCTTGGACTTCTCGTTCTTTGGTATATGAACGGATGTCTTGCATCCAAACACCCTGAGATAACTGTACGATGGATCTTATCCAGTCCACACCTTTTCAGGTACTTCTCCATTCAAGGGGCTAATGGAGACCTATTTATCAGATATTGTCACGCCCCAAACTCAAAAATCGGATTCACAAGAATACCGATCGCTGAATCCGGTGCCGACAGCCTCCGTAATACCTCATTTTCGGATCTTAGCGTTCATACGCCAGATTCCGATCCTGAGATCTTACAAGGAGAATTTTTTTTTAATACATTTAACTCGTAATAAGCATAACCACAAGATTACCCAATTCACAAAGGCAACATCATCATCACATATCCACTAATATAATCATTTTAGTACAATGTTAAAAGGGAAATACACGAATCGAAAATCAAGCTCCAAAGGACTGCTGCACGCTCCAAGTTCAACACTGCTGCAACCTAACATCACCTGCATGCATCTATCGTGCATAAGCTTATAGAAAGCTTAGAGGGTGGTGTAAGTGTGTGTACAAAGTAAGTGTCAAGTATTCAATACAATGCCATCATCAAACAACATCGAAATTACTGGTAATCCATAAATCGTACATTATCGGAATAAGCAGATATACTGACAAGATCATGAATTATCAGAGTAAGCGGATATACTGACAAGATTATAAATCATACGATAACAGAGTAAGCAAAAGTATGGACAAGTTCATACGTCAATCAATATCAGAATACGCAATATAGAACAGCTATACAATAAGGAGTAGTAAAGAGTCAGATATCAATGTCGAGGATGCAATGCAATATACAAATCTTGCTAAGTCTACCTAGGCCATATAAGTGTAGAAACATAACAACTCAAAATGTCATATACCTGCAGATGTAATGCAATATGCGATGCGAATGGAATGGCTATGCTGGAGTGTGAAGTCGGGATGATAGTACGTAGTATCGCAGGCTACGGGGTCCACCACAAGGGACTTTTATCCAAACCAGTCTCATACCTAAATTTAGATAGTCAGACTAACCATGGTAAACTCCTAATCTCAGGTTAGTCGCGCGCCCAACCGAAATCTTTGCCATAACGAAGGTACACAACAATTAGTTACGCACCACCAGCCCGAGTGAATAGTGAATGAATGAATGAATGAGCATGCAACTCCTACTCAATAAGTCCACATATCAGTACGGTTCCTCTCTGAGAAATCACCAGGGTTATTACACTCCAAACCAGATTGTCGCCCCATCGCGCACAACAAGGTGAGTGGAAGAGACCTCACTATCCGCCTGCCAATATCGGGCTCGGCTTGTCGATAGCGGACCCATTCCTCGAGCTGGTCAGACTCAGCCTAACAGTGCCCCCTCCTCTCGGGCAGGTAAGGCCGCATCCCTTTTCAACAGACCACGACACAGTGGGAGAAGCGGCCTAATGGTATACGGCCCTCATGCGCTTATACATCCACTCGGTCTAGACATTGGAGCAACATCTTGAACCAAAAGGGTCTAAAAACTTTCACCCAGTGATATCTATAGCACCCCATGTAGAATAAATTTTCGGTGTTCCATCTGGTCATCCACGATATGCCTGTAGAGGCTACAACCCTGATGTCTCTAGGGCATATAGTAATCACAACACACAATATAAGATGCATGAGTCATACAATCCAATCATGCATCAATCCTGCGCATATCGTGCGCTCATGTGAGACAATTTTCGCCTATCAGAGAGTCTCATAACAACTAGTACTATGACATATGCAATGGTCAATCATATCTCATAACAGACATGCAAATAATGCGTATGGGCATGTATCATGATGCTATGCAGTCACATACTCATAATCGGCATCAATAACAGGCATTGACAATCAACATCGACAACGTGGACATTTAACCAACATTATCCCCTAAGGAATGGCCCACATAAAGCCTAACATATGGTGGACTCATGGTCTCACACAAGGGCCACATATACAACACTATGGGCTTCACTCAAGAGTTTAATACACATCACGATGAGCCTTTCACATGAGCCTAACATACATTACAATGGGTTCCATTGCCTAGCCCTCAAATGCATCACAGTGGGCCTCATCACATAAGCCTTATATACATCACATTGGGCCTTAAACAGAGGCTGGATACACATCACAACGGGCCTCAAATACAAGCGGCATATACATCACATTAGGCCTCGACAATCGAAATCAGCGATCAGCCACGACAATCGGATTCGACAATTGGCCACGATAATTGACCTCGATCGATAATCGGCCTCGATAATCAGAATCGGTCAATCGGCCATGACAAGCAGAATCGGCAATCTGCCACGTCAATCGACAATCGGCCACGATCGGTAATCTGTCACGATAATCGGCCTCGATCAATAATCAGTCATGACAAGCAGAGTCGGTAATCTGCCACCCCAATCGATAATCGGCCACGATCGGTAATCGGTCAATTGGCCACGACAAACATAATCGGCAATCGGCCACGATCGGTAATCGATCACGATAATCGGCATCGACAATCGGTAATCGGTTAATCGGCCACGGCAAGCAGAGTTGGCAATCGGCCACGTCAATCGATAATTGGCCACGATCGACAATCGGTCATGATAATCGACCTCGATCGGTAATCGGTCAATCGGCCACGACAAACAGAATCGGCAATTGGCCACGTCAATCGACAATTGGCCACGATCAGTAATCGGTCACGATAATCGGCCTCGACAATCGATAATCGATCAATCGGTCACATCAATCGAAAATCGACAATCGGTCATGATAATCGGCCTCGATCGCTACTCGACAATTGACCACGACAATCAGAATCAGTCAATAATCGAAATCGACAAATCGGTCGCGCCAATCAGCACCGATAATCGGCATTGATAATCGACACCAATAATCAGTAGATAAACAAAGCGGGGTCCATAGATGATCAGCCGATCAACCACAATATAAAGATTGGCACTCGGCCGTGGTTATATCAAATTCGATAACACGGAGCCATCCGTCTATGACGAATGGGGCCCATTTATTTGGGTTAACCCACAGAGAAAATGAGCCTAACAATGCCTAAGGGAAGGTCACAATGAGGACATCTAACCGTCATTATCCATAAATGTAGACATCTAACCAACATTGCTCCCAAGGAGTAACCTACATAGGGCTAAATATATAGTGGGCCTATGGCCTCACACAATCACGATGGGCCTCATTTACATTACATAGGCCTAATCATATGAGCCAACATACATCTCATCGAGCCTCGAATACCCAATAGGTGGGCCTCGCACCTGAGCCCCAAATATATCATAATGGGCCTCGCACCTAGGCCTCATCACTGGGCCTCATATGTTGAGTGGGCCACATCACATGGGCCGCATTATATGGGTCGCACCATCAGGCTTCATGTATATTAAATAGGGCGCACCGATGGGCCTCATATATATCAAGTCGGGCCCACCCTTATGTATTTTAAGACCCGACCTATTCATAAGATAGCATAGAGATAAATGAAGTGGAAATAATATCAGCTTAATTGGAAACCACCATAGTCCTTAGAAGTTTGAATGGTGGATGTCATGGTTCGCTATTTAAATGGTGGGGTCAACTTGAACCTTAGATCTAACTCATTCTTTTACTCATGTTATAAAATGATATTTCAAATGGTTGGAAGGTTTGTATATAACACATGCATCATGATGGGTCACATAATTAGCTGACGTGGACAGATCAGGTGGGACCCACGCATCTTGCTACCGTGTACAGCAGCAATGGGCAATCATGTAGTAGTCGTACATGCAGCAGCTACTGCTGCTAAAGAGAAACAGTGGTGGGTCCCACGTAGGGCCCACCATTATATCTGAGATATACAATAATAATATATATATATATATATATATATATATATATATATATATATATATATATATATATATATATATATATAGCTGCTAGTGGAGCTTTTAGCATTAAAGGGGCAGGGGTGTCCCACGTAGGGCCCACCCTCATATGTAATATAAAAAAATATATATTTAATATATATATATATATATATATATATATATATATATATATATATATATATATAAAACCATTGCTGCTGTACACGCAGCTTCTCTGCATGTAAAAGGGAGAGGTGGGTCCCACGTAGGGCCCACCACACCAACTAATATAATATCATATTATATTATAATATACTATATAGTATAATATATTAATATTATATATATCTTTAAAAAAAATTTTGAAAACGTCCAGGCCGACGGTCACAGCTATTCAAGGGAGGCCCTACACGTGGGGTGGGTTCCACCGTCCAAGGACGGTGGACGCCACACACGCCTAATGGTGAGGCCCATCATCTGAATGGATGGATGAGGTGGGCAGATCCCACGGACCCCACCGTCTGTCCTCACTTCGCTGGCAGCCACCCGTACAAGGGTACGATGTCAAGACCTCAGCGCTGAAAGGAGGTATATTTCACTCAGCCAACCACTAGAGCTATGGGTATGGGTGTGTCAAGGAGAGCCCCACACGGACGTGGGTCCCACCGTCCGGGGTGGTGGACGGTCTAGATAAAGCACATACACCATGGCTTCGCCCATCCAAAAGGATGGACGGTGTGGATGGGTCCCATGGACCCTGAATGAAGAGGGAAAATAAATTTCGTAATAATCCAAAATTTTTTTTAAACAACAAAGGTTTCAATGGCAGCCATCAATCACCACTGTTTCCTACGATGTGGGCCACTTAGGCCATGTAATAGTTGATTTTGGGAGGGGGGTCCACTGCACTAAGGGGCCCACTAATACATGGCATGGATGCTAAAAACACATCACGGCAGGGCCCACATAGAGGACCCTGGGCCGTTGCCCGTTCGTCCACCTGTCAGCGTAGGAGGCAGTGCCTCTGGCATCAGTAGAAGCAGCGTCAGCTGCTATTACGTTATATTACATTTTTAAAAAAAATGGTTTCTTGCAGTTTTTCGTAGTTGGGGTACGCATTAGCAAAATCCACCCACCCTTTAGATCCTACAGCTCATGACAAATGTAACAAGCCCGATATTGAATATGTTACGTTGTATAGAAACATCAGAGTGAATTTTAACAATGAAGGCCACTGTTTTCTATATTTTAATCCACCATAAAATCAGATTGGATTCATTTTTCGGCTCAATGCCTAAAATAACTGTAGAATGGAATAGACGGCGTGGATTAGATTGATGCATCAAGGCAGGGCCTGTAGGAGTGACCCTCCTAAAAGCCTCAAGAACCCTTTCCTTCTTCCCCTTTTTTTTTTGCTGCTGTGAACGAACAACGTTGATATACAAATCCTTTAAGGTAGGTCCTACATGGACGTGGCTCACTTGATCAATTGATATTTGCATTTTCCCATCTCTCTAAGGTAGGGCCTACATGATTTGGACGGTTGGATAAGACATCCATCAAGGTGGGGTCCATCTGAGTAGGCCACACAATCACATCATCACATACAAACAAATGAAAAAGAGAGAGAGAGAGAGAAAGAAGCACCCACCTTTGATCTTTTATTCCTTCTTCCGCCAATGCGATTTACAGCTCGAATGGGTGTGATTCAACGGCTGAGATCGGCTTGGAAGGATTGGATTGGATGGTAGAGAGTGGGCCACACAAAGCTCCTCCCATGGAGAGCCATGGACATGAGTTGCTTGGAGAGGAAAATGAGAGAGAGATGATGGGAGAGGAGTGATGAGGTGTGTAAGAGATGGGATGGGAAGGTTGACTTTTGGGATTGTTGTGTAAGAGAGGTATGGGTGTGTGATGGGGTGAGTAATGTATTGGGTGATGGGTTGATTGATGTATTGTACTTGACATTGATGGGATTGATAGGACATGATTTGAATTCTCTCTTGGGTTTACAAATGCGCGGCGTTTTCCTCGCACCGAACGCTGGCCTACATCTCCTGACCAGGGTAAAGATCTTAGGTTGAGTCGACTTAGGTTAGCAACGTGTGACTCAAGGTCATGCGCAAATATCGGTTAAAGTTTGAAGGTTGCCGAAATTTGACTGGTAAGATCGGCATTTTCCTCGCACCAAACGCTGGCCTACATCTCCTGACCAGGGTAAAGGTCTTAGGTTGAGTCGACTCAGGTTAGAAACGTGTGACTCAAGGTCATGCGCAAATATCGGTTAAAGTTTGAAGGTTGCCGAAATTTGACCGGTAAGACCGGCGTTTTCCTCGCACCGAACGCTGGCCTACATCTCCTGACCTGGGTAAAGGTCTTAGTTTGAGTCGACTCAGGTTAGCAACGTGTGACTCAAGGTCATGCGCAAATATCGGTTAAAGTTTGAAGGTTGCCGAAATTTGACCGGTAAGACCGCGGAAGTCTATGGAACAGTACGGTCTAAGATACGGGGCTTACAGATACACTGTCATGTGCATTGCTCCTCACCAGAACATTTTGGGCAACTTCGCATGAGATAACATGCATCTGATTCTCTCGACAATGGTACGATTCATTCGCTCAGCTAAACCATTATGATGAGGGGTATTGGGAACCGTCTGTTCATGCCGTATACCCAGGGACTTGTCTCTCTCTCGACCATAGCATGAAATAATTTAAACACACTAAAGGCCTCATCGTTGGATTTCAATGCATAAACCCAAACCCTCATATATGTATCATCTATAAAAGTAACAAAATACAATGCCCCATTCAAGGTTTTTGTCCTCATAGGACCACAAACATAAGAATAAACTAAATTTAATGCATGCACTTTATTAACATGAGAAACAATTTTAACGAATGAAACTCTATGTTATTTCCCTGATAAACAATCAAGACAGGTTTTGAGAGGCGTACTTGTCATGTCTAGAAGGAGCCGCTTCCTCGCTATTAGCTAAAGTCCTTTTTCGCTCATGTGGCCTAGACGCCTGTGCCACATGTCAATAGTTGAATCTTTCGCTACGTTCAACCCACCCTTGCATACACTGATACTTTCCTTATATAGGGTGTAACATTTCTTTTCTCTATCTGCGATCAACGAACCCTTGATGAGCTTTCAGCGCCCACCAGCAAACCAGCTTTCATATCCATCATCATCCAACCTTCCCATCGACATCAAGTTGAGGCGAAGGTCTAGGATATGCCTCACATCCCTGAGAACCAATATACAGCCCACATCGGTCTTCACACAAATATCACCGACCCCTACGATCTTTTATACGCCGAAATTCTCCATCTTCACAATCTAGTCACCTGACTTGTAACTTGTGAAGAAATCCCTACGTGGAGTTGCATGAAAAGAGGCTCCCGAGTCTATCATCCAGTCGGTGTCCTGACTCGTAGCCATGAGACATACATCATAATCTGCAGAAAGAATAACTATAACGTCGCCATCTGAAGTGACTGCAGTGAAATCTGATTCATCTTTTTTCTCCTTTCCTTTTCCTTTCTTGTCGTTCTTAGCCTTACGACATTCATGCTTATAGTGGCCCTTCTTGTCACAATTCCAGAATTCAACATCTTTTCTGTTACTTGACTTACCTCTTGATTTATCTCGGGCCTTCCCGCCCTTCCTGTTCTTTCCTCTCTTCCATTCTTGTGTCACAAGGGCCTCTTGCTGAATAGACCCCTGAGACTTTCTCCTTGTCTCCTCATTGAAGAGACAGCTAGTCACTTATTCCATGAATATCTTTCTGTCTGGCGCGGAGTTACTTAGAGACACCACCAGTATCTCCCAACTGTCAAGCAACGAACTAAGCAATAGCAAAGCCTGCAATTCATTATCCATAGTGGAGAGCTAGTTCACTATATTGCTGACCTCATTCATGTGCTCGGCCACAGAACCACACCATCCTTTAACTTGAGATTCACAAGTCGCCTTATTAGAAAAATTTTATTACCGGTTGTCTTCCTCTCATACAGCCCTTCTAGTTTCAGCCATAGGCTGGCAGCTAAGGTTTCCGTAGACACATGGTGGAATACAGAATCATCCAGTCATTGTCTAATAAACCACATCGCCTTTCGATCCATCTTCTTCCAATCATTATCAGACATATCCTTGAATTTTACTGATATGTCTAAAATTGGAGAATATAGGTCCTTGTAATAAAGCAAGTCCTCCATCTTAACTTTCCATATGGTCCAGTTAGAACCATTAAAGCTGATCATCCTTGATGAGTCAGCTTCTATAATTCCAAACCAATCCTACCAATGAACTTAGCTCCGATACCACTTTATTGGGGGCCTTGCACAAAACCTTAGGATCTAGCCCTCCAGAACAAACCAGAATTATGGAATAATAAAGTAATAAAAATAAATCAAAGCACAATCACACACCACACAAGAGATTTTTACGTGGAAAACCCTCAAAGAGGTAAAAACCACGGGACCTCATCCAGATCAACAATCTACTATGAAGTAGAACGTTACAACCAATCACAAGCACACCTTGCTATGATCAAACCTTCATCACTCACGCAGGAATGGATAAACAGTAAGAAAAATAAAAAAAACTGAGAGATTTCACCGATTACGAGGACGTAGAAGCGTTGAGATATGGTAGATCACCTCCACGAGCATAACCTCCCTTTTATAAGCTTCCTCTCTCTCTTTCTCTCTCTCTCATACCTTTGATATCCCTCTTGTATTTTTTTATCACCATCATGCCCTAGAAAAACCTTTGATATCCCTTTTTATAGTTTTAGGAAACTCCCTTCTACATCCCAGTTGTGAAAGGACTTGCGACACGAAATCCATGCAAAATCGCAAAACGAATCTGCATAACCACGATTGGTCGTGCACCACCCACGACCGGTCGAGCGCTACCTACGACTGGTCGAGCACCCTAGAGAAAAATCGTCCAAACTCACTAGACTTTGAGTCGTGTCATGACTCGAACCTACGACTGGTCGAACACCAGTCCACGACCGGTCATGCAAGGCTCAAGACCGGTCAAGAACGGGACAAAAATCCCATCAATACGTTCTTAAGCTTCTCCTAACATAGACAGAGTGTAGCTAACCTGCTTAAAAGAAAAGAGAAAGCACGTAAAAGAGACTTAAATGCAAGAGAAATGTATTGTACTAACATAAGAGAGCTTACAACTTTTGAGGTGACTTCCAAATGAAGTGTTATGAAAAAGCATTCAAACATGCTCTCAACACAATCAAAACTAAACTAAAAACAAAAAAGTTAAACCAAAACTCAAAAGCTAAATCTAAAAACAAGAGACAAAAGGTACAAAAACAATTAGTATTTATGCGAAAAATCCTTGCTGAAAAAATTATAGCACAAAATGACAATAAAATGAAAAATGAATTACAAAAGATTAGATGAACTTGCATATGCGAAACCCTTCGAATAATTCTAGCCTCCCTTCAAAACTCTCTTGAAAATGTTTAAGCCCTCTTAATCGTACATTAATCCGTATTACACCTATATTTACAACATAACCCCTGGAATAGGAAATAAATCACGCAATTATATAAAATCGTATGCGTCGTCGATCTAAGCATTGATTGTTCAACATTGATCGACAGACATGTTTGATCACTCAAACATGCTCTAAAGGGTCTAAAGAATTTATAAGTATTTTTCTAATTGTATCAATTGCTCGAACCTCCAAAGTCGATCAACAGAACCTGTCCAAAATTGCCTAGAGACCAATCTATATAATCTAGGGTTCACTTGATCAATTAAGCAAGTTGTTCAATCACTCAGAACTCCTTGTTTTATATATATACAGATTGAGGACATCCAAACAACACCTATGTTCACAAGATAGTAACTTAGAGCATTTTTCTTCATCAAAACAAGGAAAACCAGAAGATAGTATCAATTGCTCGAACCTCCAAAGTCAATCGACCAAACCTGTCCAAACCTGCCTAGAGACCAATCTATATAATCTAGGGTTCACTCGATTAATTAAGAAAGTTGTTCAATCACTCAAAACTCCTTGTTTTATATACAGATTGAGGACATCCAGACAACACCCAGATTCACAAGATAGTAACTTAGAGCATTTTTCTTCATCAAAACAAGGAAAACCAGAACACCACCACCCCTCGGGACCTTGGACTTATGGGTGCACATGCATGTGAGCTTAGCAATGCTCAGAAATAAAATTAAAAATTAAATAGTTTTATGATACTCATATATTGCTGCTGTGTATGACAATTGATACATAGCCACTCATATATTGTACAAGCGACATGTATTTAATTCAAATAAATTTGGGTAGATTGAACCCTCCCCCATGGCTTTTTATCCGTAGATACTTGTTTATGGAAATAAAATCTTTGGATATCATTCATTTAATTGTCCGATAAATGTTCATAAATCTACTACTTAGATTATGGAATACCTATAATTTTAGATTCATGATCAATTTACACTCGGTATCCTAATTTAGATCATTTAATTTGATGTGTGTGTCATGCTTGTGATTTTTCAGTGCCTGCATGTCATCCATCTCATTTTGAAGAGGGAGTCTTGCTGAGCTCGCCTATGGCACATATAGCCCAAGCTTTGTAAACCAGATGATGTAAGTGTTTTATCAATTCATCCAATTTTCAACTCATTTTAAGGCATGAATCCAAAAATGATGCAAATTCAAAGCTCAAATGAACCCCCACCATGAAAAATAGTAGGGATTGTACGCGCACCCACCACCAAAAATTTCTTATGGCCAACTATAGTCTTTTATTTGTCATCCAAAGTACTGTTCATAAGTCATAAAGACCTCGTTGTTAATGATGTTGATAATGCCAGCCTTCTCACTCTCCCTTCTCGTGAGGAAGTTCGAGCTGTAGTTTTCTCTATCCCCGTGGACAGCACTCCCGGACTTGATGGCTTCTCAGCAGCCTTTTTCTCCAGTTGTTGGGAGATTGTGGCTGATGACCTCATTTTGGCAGCGACCTCTTTTTTCCAAGGCCACACAATGCCCAGAGCCTTCAGCCTTCACCAACTCCCTCATTTGCCTCATCCCCAAGGCTTCTTGTCTAGCTAAGTTTGCCGATTTTCGTCCTATCAGCTTGTGTAATGTTGTATATAAAATTGTCTCCAAAGTTGTTGCTAACAGGCTGAACCTACTGCTGCCTAAGCTAATATCCCCTGAACAGGGTGCATTTGTTAAAGGCCGCTTTATCTTCGAGAACATCGCTCTCATCCTAGATATTTTTAGAGACTTGGGTCGGAAGGTCAGAGAAGCAAACGTTATCCTAAAATTGGACCTAGAGAAGGCTTATGATAGAGTTGATTGGAGCTTTCTAACGGAAGTTTTAGTTCGTTTCTACTTTAGTCGTCAGTGGATCCAGTAAGTTGAGAGATGTTGGAACAACTGCTGGTTCTTAGTTTTGGTCAATGGGGACAGCTATGGTTACTTCAAATCCTCTAGCGGCCTCCGCCAGGGCGACCCTCTATCTCCTAGTCTATTCATCCTTCTCGTTGATGCTTTTAGTAGGGGACTTACGAGTCAAATGCAAAGTGGAATCTGCCAACCTTTCCGCCTTAAGCAAGGCTCTTGCCGATAACACGATGGTCTTCTTGAATGGTTCCAGCAGCTCTCTACAAGCAGCGAATAATTTTCTGAAGATGTTTGAGAAATGTTCGGTCCAAAAATTCAATAAGTCCAAGAGTACGCTCATTGTCCCTCCCAACCTCCCCAACTACAAAATCAGACGAATGGAAAGAATCATTAGAATCCACTCTTCCCGCAACCCGCTGATCTACCTGGGGGTTCCTATCTTTTCTGGCCGCTCCAAATCAGTGTTCTTCCAACCTCTTGTGGCCAGAATTTAGAAACGTCTTCAAGGGTGGTCGGCCAAGATCTTGTCCCAGGTGGGTAGACTTACCCTGACCAATCATGTGTTGTCCAGCATCCCAATCCACACCTTAGCATCCACCCATATCCCTTCTGCAGTCATTGTGACATTGGAGAAGCTCTGCTCTGATTTCTTCTAGGAGCATAGCTGATGGTGTTAAGAAGATTCATTGGTGCAATTGGAAACGCCTCTCCCTTCCGAAATCTGAAGGCGGAATTGGGTGCAAGAAGCTCAAAGAGATCATGCACAGCTTCATCATGAAATTCGTTTGGTCAGTCTGATCCACTTCCTCCGACAGCTTGTGGTGCTCCCTTATCCGTTCTAAGTATTCTACACACCTTCACTCATAGTCGTCTGCCACTACCTCTACTAATATTCTCTCTTCCCCGTTCTGGAAGAAAATCAGGACCGTCATGCCCCTTATTGATAGTCATTTGAGGCCGTCATGCCCCTTGTTGATAGTCATTTGAGGTAGCTGATCGGTCAGGGGGACCTCAACTTTTGGACATCCAACTGGACTGGCCTAGGGCCTCTTCAAGAGCTAACGACTGATAGCATCCCACATGATCTCCATCACCTTCATGTGAGAAATGTTATTAGTTCGGAGGGCCTCATGGAACTGAACCCCATTGCCCATCTATTGACTCAACACGTTTGGGAATTCATCTCTAGCAGTGGGTTTTGCACTACATCAGGGCCTGACGTCTGCGTCTGGACAGCCTCTTCTTCTAGAAACTTTGTTTTTAGGATGGTATGACAATTAAGCAGAACTGCTGCCGCCCGCAAACAATGGGCCCGTTGGGTGTGGCATTCAAAATTTCCACCAAAAATCTCTCTCTTTGCTTGGTGGGTACTGCATGGAGCAGTCTCTATGGAAGATTGTATCCAACAGAAGGGCATATCTTTAGCATTCAAATGCGATTATTGCGCAACTGCTACAAACACTCAGCCTGCCTCTGAATCCCTGGATCACCTTTTTGCACTCAGGCCCCTTGCTACCAACATTTGGTCATTTTTTGGCATTCAGTTCAACAAGTCGATCATGTCTTTCCAAAATTTGCTTCCTCGTGCACTCCATTGGTGGAGCTAGCTCCGCCAGCATATCCAATCCCACTCTACTGCTGCAAGGCCTCCTACCTTATCTTCTGTTATGTGAAATCTGGATGGATAGGAACAGGTCTAGGTTTGAAGGTACTCCGATGAACAGCCATCGGGTTATCTCCAAAATTACTTTCTGGTTGTAGCAGATTGGTAGTTCTCTTCCGAGCCCCATCCGGCGAACTCTGCCCCGTGTGCCTCCCCTTACCGCCCTTAACATCAGATTTTCGTCTTCAGTTGCAAGAAACCCCTCAGTTATGAAGTGGTCCAGGCCCGACACTGCGTGGGTTAAAGTTAATATTGACGGATCTGTCAGGGGGAACCCGGGGCTTTCGGGTGGCGGGGGTATTTGCAGGGAAAGCAATGGAAATTTTCTTTTTGCTTTCTCTGTGGGTTATGGAACGGGTACTAATTTCAGGGCAGAAGCTATGGCCCTTGCTAAGGGGCTCAACCTGGCAATATCCAAAGGCCACCCTTGCATTGTCATGGAAAGTGACTCCAAGAGCCTGATAGATCTTCTTACTAGGGATGGCGACCCGGACTGGGCCCTCTGGTACACTTGGGCTGCTATTTCTCGCCTGAAGCTGCGGGCCACTTTGCATTTCTCCTTCGTTCCAAGAGAGGCCAACAGGGTAACTAACGTGCTGGCAAACGCTGGGAATGGGACACAAGGTATGACTGTTTACCTTTCTTCCAACGATCTCCCTCCTCTTGCCCATGGCTCGTACTTCCTTGATACGGTGGGCCTTGGTTCCATCAGAATTTAGTCTATATGTTTTGTGATTATTTGCTGGTGTGGTATCGGGTTTTTGTAGGGCCCACCGGTTTTACATGTATATTTCCCCATATATGAAACTTTCCTTTAAAAAAAAAAAAAAGTCATGAAGACCTCAACGAAGGAACACAAATTAAAGCTTAATCCAAAATTTATGTAGCCCCCACGAAGTTTTCGATTGTGGGCATTTAATCTCACCGTTTTCTACGGTGTGGTCCACTTGAGATTTCGATCTCTATCATTTTGGGCTCATGCATTAACATGAGTTGGAAAAAATGGATGTATATAGTATAGATAAAACACATAAATCACGCTGGGCCTTATTGTGCTTCGGCAATGTCGGGCCATAGAGATATCCCTGTGGTTGGTAGAGATATCCCTGTGGTTGGTACAGGCAATCCACTTCTGTTATCAACATCACTATACACGCGACCGCACCTGCTAACATACCATGTGAGGAATGATCCTAGCCGTGCATCGTCAAGATTTCACCTTTAACATAACTCATGCCAGAAGATTTTCCCCATCCACTCATCAAAGGGGAACACTAAAACATCAAATCTCAAATCTGAACCGATGGCAAGTTTTATAACTATCATAGTGTGCATGTGATGCATGTGAACGAGTTATCCAGACCAGAGGCACGCTAAGACATCTACACTGTGGGGACCATCTAATGCATGGCTCGGATGTCCGGTAGAGACCCATTGTTATAAAAGGAGACTTTACCTAGTTGGCTCAGAAATACCTTTTGCATGCCCTAAATTCATGGTAGGGCCCATGAGATGATTAATTTAAAGCCCATAACACCCTCATTTCCATCCATGATAGGGCCCACTACTGGATGGATACTCCCCATCCATCCACCCTTTTGCATGTGTACAGTGTGCGGAGCGAAGCATTAGGGTCTTCGTGAGCTGTTGTTGTGCTAGTAGGCAGGATTAGGTGCATTTTTGCCTGTTGGGTTATCCATCACTAGGACCACTATAGATGTGTGGGGCCATCATCTGGTGATCCGGACCGTTGATCAGTAGCACTATAGTCAATGGGTGATCCCCAAAAATATACTCCATTGAAAGATAACAACTCTTCCATATCTAAAGAATGAGCATGTAAGAAGAAAAAAAAATATGCTGATGTACACGTACGCCACACACTTTTCAGCATGGAATGATAGATCCAAGATCCAATCCATCCGTTCAAAAGACACTACTATATTGGTTCCTAGCCCAAGAATTAGAAATTTATAATAAAAAAATAAAATAAAATAAAATACGGCTCTAAATATTTTGGATGAAGTTTTTGTCCAACCCATTCATATGTTTCCAATTTTGTAACCTAGCTACATGCTAATTGAATCGGATTTTCCTTTTTGGAAAATACATAGTGATCAAACTAACCCGCTGGATGGATTAGATCTCGCAACTATATTGTACCATATGTAGCCTATAAAGAAAATATGAATAAATATATCATTTTACCCTCATTAATTAGCAGCTCTGAATAGGGCTAAATTAAAGTCAGGTGGTTTGGGCCGGGTTGGTGCTCAACCCTAACCCAACCCAAGGTTCCTATACCTCAACCCTAATCCAATCCAAGGTTCCTATACTTCAACCCTAACCCAATCCTATCCAACCCAAGGTTCCTATACCTCAACCCTAATCCAATCTAAGGTTCCTATACCTCAACCCTAACCCAATCCAACCCAATCCCAAGTTGGGAATTCTTAACCTAAGCCCAACCCAAGTGAACTCGGACTCGGTCAGGTTGAGTGGGTTGGTCGGGTGGATATATATTAATATTTCCATTATTATATTAGTTTATTATATTTTCAATACACTTTTTAATTTTTTGTAACTATGATTTTATTAATTATTTATACAATTATTTTCATAAAAAATTTCATTTTTTTCTTTTTTTTAAAAAAACAAAAAGCTAAAATATAGGACAACTACTCCTTTAAAAGTCACATTGTGCAGCACGCAATCCATTTGAGAGAGAGAAATTTGGTATATCTTATTTGCTTGAGTCATCAGAAATAACGTGGACCAATGAAATTTCATGGCATTGAAATTTTATATGCCTTCAACATAAAATATCTGAACTCAATTATAATTTACAAGAAACTTATATATTGATCGGGTTCAAGTTGGGTTGGTTAACCTGAGACTTCAACCTGAGCTTGACTCAAGTTTTATCAAGTTAGTGTTTGTATAGCCCAAGCCTGACACTGAACTTGATACATTGTGCCCAAGCCTAACCCAATGTCAGGTCAGTCAAGTTCCATCTTTCAACCCTGGTTTCGGGGCATGATTTAGGAAATAAGAAAGCTGGAAGCGTGTTTTGGAAAAACTAACATTTGCAAGGAGTTTTCCGGCAAAAATCCCTTAATTTTAACAAGAAACCTAGAACAGTCCCGTATAGAATGGCACTCCTGTCATATTCAACCACAATTTTCCTTGTATAAAGTTGCCAGCTGTAAATCTCGACACATTTGCCACGTCGTCCAACACGTGGAACCCTTGCCAAGTCACCCTCCCCTTCAGACCCGACCCGGGCCCGCTATTACCGAACTCTGCAAAGTAGACCTCCCCGTCGCACTTATCCTCACCCCCAGTTGGGCCCCACCCTTCTGGGCTAATCAGATCGTCTATCCTAGACTGCATGATCACCGTCCTTGAATACTCCTTCACAGGCCTTCCAAGAAACGTGCGGATCTGATCCCTTGCTGGATAAAGGTCGTTAGCGGCCGAGATCGTGCAGTTCTGCACGACGAATCCGGTGGTCTGGCGGGGGTCCACTCGTGCCTGTCCCATGATGGTGTTCTGCTGGCCCACCAATGGTTTCTTCGCAACGATCTCGCAGTTTTGAAAGACGGCCGCTGCGTCGCCGGAGATTATGTCGATGGTGCCGGAGATGATGCAATCACGGTAGAATTGACGGTGGGTATGAGCAAGGAGGGTGTTCTGGTAGCCGTCGATACGGCAGTTGTAGAAGATGGACAGATCAGATTCGACAAGGAGAGCGATGGCTTGGGCTTTGTCAGGCCCAGCTATGTTTTGGAAGCCCATGTCTCTCGCCATGAATGCCATTCCAGAGACCGCTGGACAGATTAGCTTTTTGTTAGAAGATGTACCCTGGCTACTCTAAACTATACAATCCCACACGTATTAATGTGGTATGTGTGTGCAAGATCCAGTCCATTCATCGTGTGGGTCTGACTGTGCATGTGTCTCATTCAAAAAATTAATCTGATCCATTCATCAGGTGGACCACAAGAGTATGAAAAAGGGATGGTCAAAAGCTGGCATTCGCTGCCTGCATGTAGCCTTCTGATGGTTGGTGGGGCCCATCTGATGACCATGGTTGAGGAATCCGGACCATTGGATGTTGAGTAATACAGACTATTGAATGCCGACATGATGCCCTCGGGATCCAAGCCATTCAATTCATTCGGCCCACCATGGGTGGCCGTGGTATAAAAAGATTTCTACAGCAGAAGAATCACAGCCATTTGATCGGAGGACTCTTGTCCATCAATGCCCACTGATGCTCATGGGACAGCCATCTCTCCAAAGTGCACGTGGCAAAGGTGGCTCATTAATCATGGCCTTCCATCTGCTTGCACCTACTGTGGATGGAACATGGTTCAAAATTCACATGGATCAGATGATCCTATCCATCTGATCAGTGGAAAACAAAATCGTTAACGGTCAGCATTCAGCCTGGAAATAGCTAAAGAGGTGATGGCTAGGATTGTCGGATAGTGTGAATTTTGAAACGTGTGGCATCCACGTTAGGGCCCACTATATAGACAGCCCTGATTGATGTCACTGTCATCAGCCAGATCGACTTGGAAACGGATCATTGGCTACTCCCCCTGCCACTAGCCCGGTGGCTGATGGTCGGTGCTCTGTGGGCCCCACCATGATGTATGTGTTTCATCCATCTTTACAGATCATTTTAGGGCTTGAGGCCAAAAATAAGTGGGATATAAATCTTAGGTGGACCACACCACAGGAAAACAATAGCGATTGATATCCACCGTTAAAATCCTCCTAATGCCCACTGTACTGTTTATTTGACATCTAATCTGTTTATTAAGTCATAAAGACCTAGATGAAGGGAAAAAACAAATATCAACTTGATCCAAAACTTTTACGGGCCCCAAATGTTTTTAATGGTCGACACTCATTCAACACTGTTTCCTGTAATGTGGTCCATTTGAATTGGGATATACTTCATTTTCAATTTTGTATTCTAAAATAATCTAAACAAATAGATGGACGGCATGGATGAAACACAAACATCATGGTGGGGCCCACAGAGCACCGACCATCAGCCATTGGCCGGTGGCAGGGGGAGTAGCCAATCCGCGTCTGTGGGTCATGGCCTATCCAGGGCCCACTATTGAAAAGATCTGCCATCTTACAATGCTGCAGGGAGCCCGTGCAAAAACACACACACGAAATTCTGTGGGGCCCACCGTAATTTGTGTGAGACGTCTACTGATACGGGAAAATGAATGGAGGGCGTGGATAAAACACAGAATCATGGTGGGTCCCACAGAGCAGCGACGGGTAGACGTAGGATGTCAGCATGCAATCCGTGTCCATTTTCAGGGGATCACGTACAAACAAGATCTGAATCAAACGATGGACGGAAAAGATGTCTCACAAACATCACAGTAGGCCCCACAGGGCTTTCTATTGTACGGGCTCCCTGCAACACTGGCTTGTAAGCAAAACTCACCGAAAGTCGCTGTTCCGTACATTGTAATCCCGTCTCCGAACCCTCTGGTCCCGGTGACCACCGTCTCGTCCGGCCCATCCCCATACATCGTGATGTAATTCATCTCATCCGTCACTTTCACATTCTCCTCATAGACCCCCTTCTTCACGTAAATTACAAACCTGCCCTCCCTCTCCTCTCTCGCTACCTCCAACGCCTCACGGATCGTCTTATAATTCCCGGACCCGTCTTTTGCCACCACAACATCAGCCTTCCCATTTGCCACGTGCCACACCGGCCTCCCTCCATCCTCATCCATCCCCTCAATGCCATGTGTCAAATCCTCATCCATCGAGATCCTGCTGACTACCGACAAGATGTTCCTCGTCAGCTTCGTCGCATTCGTCACGATCATCATCATCTCTGCCGTCCGATCCCCCATCTCAACATCAAAACCGTCCATACACGTCTGCTGGTAGGTCACCGCCGCGCTCAATCCAGACAAAAGATCGGTCATCTTAGTCGGAATTTCACATGCTCGGAGTATTTCGGCGCCGGAGTCGCCCGCCTGTAATTGAAGCAGTGTGTAATTTAGTAGCAGTTCGCAGTCCTTAAAGGCCCACCTTGATCTACCATCCATCACGGTCTTCGCCACGTTCACCGAGTAATTGTACGCCTCTTCAACGGCCTCGATCGACGCTGCGGTCGATTGAAGGAGAAATGCATTTGGATCATCGGATTTCAGCTTTGCCGTGTACCTGGAGATTGTCGACAGACAGGTGTCCTGGAACTCGGTCAGGTGGCAGAAGGCTTTGATCTTGGACTGCATGATCGAGTTGTTGAGGCGATCCTGGCCAATGGGTGGTCGGGCAGCGGGGGCGTCGTTCTGGTCACCGCCACCGAAGATGCCGGATTTTGTGAAGACGGAAACGGTGACGATGAGAACAGCAGAGGAGACGGCGAGGATGATGGTGCGATTGCGAGTCCGACGGCGTTCGGCTTCGATGGCCGCCGGGTTGGGTGGATCGGGTTCCGGGTAATCGTCGATCTCGATGGGGCCCGCAGTGGCGGAGGAAGAGCGGCGGGAGGAGTTTTCAGGGGGCATTGAGGGGTAGTTTCGGGATATTCAAAAAGTTGCAAAGCAGAAAAGGGTGGGATCCATGCAGCCGCGAGAGATCCCTCCCATTGCAATGGGTTGAGGAAGGAGAGAGAGGGAGAGCGATTCGGGAGTTACTTTCCCAGGCAAAGGATAAGGTAGAACCGGGTCTATTGAATTATGATAAATCTCCAGTTCTACCATCCACGCCACAAGAAATAGAATGATCAGAACCGTAAATTAAGTTCATCTTAACATGAATATACTATTTTACAAAAAAAAAAAATTGAAAAAGGATAGATTTTCATGATTGAATCGTGTCCTTATATTGGACGTTGATGGACAAAATAGTTGTATGGTTGATATTCAAGAAAAGGTAAGAAAAAAGGATCTTCTTTCTGAAGAGATTTTCAAATGACAGACGGTTCGAGTCAGAGAAGACAATGTAGACGGTTCAGATCCACCGTCTTTCTTTCCACGTGTACGGCGTAAAGGGATTATCATATTGTGAGGGTTCTGTTTTGTCATTTCCCGGTTTAGGTTCGGTTTTCGTTATGCTTTCCTCGGCGAACGGCAGGTTTTTCGCGGGAAATTTTGCAGTACCGTTGAATCCAGGCATGAGAGATGCTCTGGATACACTGCGTTCGTAAATGGATGACAGGAGAAGATCTGGACCGGTGAATCAGTAGGCCCAATAGTGAGTACGCCATGGATTAAAAATCACATTGTGTGAACGATCTGAGCCCTTTAAAAGATAAAGTGCGGCTCACATTCATTAATATATATTAAAAAAAATTAATTATTTAGACGGTCAGGATAGTCCATTTTAGATAGTAGGCAATCAATAGGTGCACATGTGTCTATCTGGCACCTATTGGCTACTATCCAAGCCGCGAAACAGGTGGGTCCGACCATGTAGATGACCTGGCCCGAGATCATGTTGGTCCACTTAATCAGGTGGGTGGCACGTGTGCTTTGAATGGTGACAGCCATCCATGTTTACTCACATTGTTCTTCACATGATGAGTGCAACGGCCTGAGTTCGGGCCAAGCCATTTACACTGTAGGCCTACTTATCTCTTGAACGATTTTGGTGGGGCTAATAGGCCGGGCCTATTCAAAATTTTGATTTTATCAGGGCTGAACCTGACCCATTTAGAGTCTCAGATGATATTAAGGCATTTTGAATTAATATATATGGCATGTATTAGCCCAATTAAATTGTTTAAAATGTAGCAATTATGTTAGATAGGCCATTGTCCTAATATTATGATCATGATTTATGTTTCCATTCATCAATTAACACAGACATTTATTTAATTGTCCATGATTTATGTTTCTATTCATCAATTAACACAACACAGACATTTATTTAATTGGATTTGGACAAATGACAATATTTTAATTAGTCGATAAATATACATTAATTGGACATTTAAAAATAAATTAACATCTATCTGAATCTAATTCGGGACAGGTTGGAACTCTGGGGCCACCGTGATGTATAGGTTTTATCCACATTGCCTATGCATTTTCCCAAATTAGGTTACTAGCCCAAAAATGAGATAAATACAATGCTCAAGTAGACCACCCGTTGGGGATTAAAAGATCATCGTTGAAAACCTCTTAGCAGTCACGGAGGCCTTAGATCAAGCTGATATTTGTGTTTCTCTTCATTTTAGTATATGTGATCTTATGAAAAGGTTGGATGGCAAATATACATCACAGTAGGCCTTAGGAAGGTTTCAACAGGAGGCATCAAAACCACCATTGCTTACTGCAGTGTGATCCATTGAGCATAGATTTACCTCATTTTTGGGCTTATAATCTAAAATGGCATGGAAAAATGGGTGAAAGGTGTGGATAAAATTCATACATTATGATGGACCCTAGTTGTAACCCGTCCTAAGATTGGGAAAGGCAGGTAGTACTTGCATCCAGAGAGGGTTTATTAATTAAAATGACCCTCAATCATGATGAAATATAGGCATTGACATTAGAATTTGAATCCATATTTTTATAATCCCTTTGGAAACTATTTGACTTTTTTAGGATGAAAATGTCATCTATCCGTTGTTCCCTTGTACAACGAAAGACAAGAGGACCTTTTGAGAATAACAGTGTGGGTCCCACTAAATCTATAATTAGAGCTACCCTTTGGCCGATCTGATCAGTTCACTTTAATCGGCGTAATCGTGAACCTATGATAAGGTCATTTCGAAAAGAAAAAAAAAAATTGGAGTTATCTGTGGCCCACAACAATATTAACATTGTAAGTTAATTTCGAACTGTTTTTCTTTAGTGTGGTCTATCCGTGATGAGTTTTTCCCTCAAATTTGAGCAAATGGCATAAAATTAAAACTCTTTCATGTGAATGACTTAAATCTGTTACAAGATAATCTAGTGGGCCTCATACAAGATGTATGATTAGTTTAATATGTGCGTCTTTAATATGTGCGTCTCTTGCAAAGGAAGGCCATTTAGCCTTTTTCTTTTTCTTTCTTCGGTTTTTTTCATGAGAGGAGATCATTTTAGTTGTTAGAACCATTGCCACCTCTGTGGCACCCACTCCGGCTAGCTTCCACGTCATTCCCTCCATTCTAACAAGTTTATAAATTTATTTTATTTTTGAAGATTTTCAATGACTCTCCGATATATAAGGTATGATCACCAAAGGTTAGTTTATGTTAGGATAATAGTGGCTTTTATATTTTTTTTATGGGTGTTAATGGTAGGAGTTTGTAAAAGGGAATGTATTATAGTTCCCTTTATAATTATTTTTTAATGGGTATAAATAGTAGGAATTTGTGAAAGGAATGAATTTTATAATGGAAGAATGTTATAATGGATAAATGTAATTAATGTTGAAATGGATGAATATTGTAATTATGAATATTATAGTGAAAAAAATGTTGAAATGGATGACTGGTCATAACTGTCATAACGAGGGAGTAATGATCATTTTCGTTGGATCGACAATTCACTGTGTGTATCAACGATTCACAATCATTGATGAACTTTTGACTTACTTTTGAACAATCAAGTGGTGTCTAAATGAGATAATTTCAAAGTCATTTGAAGTTCGTCAAATTATCTTTTTAATGAGTATAAGATTACCCAAATTGAACATATACCAAGGGAGTTATGACCATTTTTGTTAGATCAATAATCCACAAAGCATATCAGTGATCTATAGTGAGTATCCACGATTCACGGCGAATATCGGCGAACCTCATTGAATATCGGTAATCCACAATGAATATCCGACAATCCACAGTTAATATTAGTGATCCTCACTAAATATCGGCTATCCTCACTAAATATCGATGATCCACAGTGGATATCAGCGATCCATAATTAATATTAGCATCATCACTGAATATTAATGATCCACAATGATTATTACAGATCCATATTGAATATCAATGATCCACCATACAATATTCATTCATTACAATATTTTTCAATTTTAATATTCATTCATTACAACATTCTTTCATTCGACATTCATCCATTATAACATTCTTTCATTTCAAAAATTCATCAATTACAACATTATTCCACTATAAAATTTATCCCTTTCACAAACTTGCACCATTCATACCCAACAAAAAATAAAATAAAAATAAAAAAAATAATTATAAAGTTAACCACCATACCCTCCTCCCTCTCACAAACTCCTACTCTTAATACATATAAAAATAACAACACACAAAAGTCACTTTATCCTAACCTAAACATATATTTGGTGATCATAGCTTCCATGTGAAGGAGTGTAGCCAAAAAATGGATAGGGAGTATGGATATACAACAAATTCATTAACATGGTCCCGCATGGTAAGGGTAACACCCACTCCCCCGTAGAGACACCTTGAGTCTGAATTACCTCTTGGAGATCCATATGTAACACCCGAACCCAATGGGATGTGGTTTGGATACTACCCCTGCTTGTCCCGAGCTCGGGATAAGTTGGGCCTCTGAGGGGCCACCATGATGTATAGTTTTATATGCACCATCCATTCATTGTGCTATATTATTTTAGGTTACAAGCCAAAAAAAAAAGGAAAAAGATATAAATACAATGTTGAAGTGGACCACACATTGGGGATTAAAATGTTATTGTTAAAAACTTCTTAGGGGCCACATAAGCATTGGATTGAGCTGATTTTTTCCCTTTATCTAGGTATATGTGATCTTATGAAAATGTTGAATGACAAATAAACATTCTAGTGGGGCCCTATGAAGGTTTCAACAGTAGGCATCAAAAGCGTCGTTGCTTCCTGTGGTGTGGTCACTTGAGCCTTGGATATGCCTCATTTTTGGGCCCATAATCTAAAATGGTATGGAAAAATGAATGGAGGGTGTAGATAAAATCCATACATCATGGTGGACCCTCATACTTGTAACTTGGCGTAGTACCAATTTGCATTAGGAGAGGGGTTATTAATTGAAATGGCCCTCAATTATGACGTAATATAGGCGCTAACATCAGAATTTGAATCCATATCCTTTTTAGCCATATGGGCACTATTTAGTTTTTTATGACGAAAATACCAATCTGCCAACTGTCTCCTCGATGGAAGTTGAGAGGGCCTTTTGAGAATGGGGAAGTGGCCCTCATTAAATTTATGATTGAGGCTACTCCTCAGTCGATCTAATCTGTTCACTTTAATCGGACAACGGTGAACCCATAGCATAGTTATTTCAATCTTTTTTTGGAGTTATCATTGGTCCACAACAACATTAAAGCCATGAGTTAATTTTGAACTATTTCCTTTGGTTTGGTCCATTCGTGATGAGGTTTGCCCTTAAACTTAGGCAAATGACACGAAATTAAAACAACTTTTATATGAATGACTTGGATCTACTACAAGACATTCTAATGGGCCCTATACAAGATGTGGGATGTGCTCAATTGGTGGTCCCTTGCACAGGAAGGCTACTTAGCATTTTCTTTCTCTTTCTTCTACATTTTTTTTTCACGCGAGGAGGGGGGCAGGGGGATCATTTTGGCCTTTAGGACTGTTGCTACCTCCATTGCACCCATTTCGGCAAGCTTTCGGCATCATTCCTTCTATTCTGACAAGTTTCTGAATGTTTTAAAAAAAAAAAAAAAAAAAGATTTTCAGCCACTCTCCAACATATAAGTTATGATTGTTAAAGATCGGTTTATGTTAGGATAATAGTAGCTTTTATGTGTTCTTTTTTTTATGGGTATCAATTGTGAGAGTTTGTGAAAGGGAGGTGTGATGGTTTCCTATATAATTATTATTATTATTATTTTTTTTATGAGTATAAATAGTGAGAGTTTATAAAATGAATGAATTTTATAATGGAAGAATGTTATAGTGAAAGAGCTTTGAAATGGATGGACAATCATAATTGTTATAACGAGGGAGTTATAACCGTTTTCGTCAGATTGATAATCCATAGTGCGTATCAACGATTCACAATCCTTAATGAATTTTGGACTCACTTTTAGGCAATCAAATGATATCAAAATGAGATAATTTCAAAGTAATTTGAAGTTCATCAAATATAAGATTACCTAAATCAGACATATATCGACGAAGTTATGACTATTTTTCTTAGATCGGTGATCCACAAAGCGTATCAACGATCCACAATCAATATCAGTGATCCACATTGAATATCGGTGATCTATAGTTAATATTGACAATTCTTATTGAATTTTGGCGATTCGCGGTGAATATCGGTGATCCATAGTGAATATCCGCATTCCAAAGTTAATATTGGCAATCCTCATTGAATACTGATGATCCACAATAATTATTAGCAATCTATAATAAATATCATCAATCCATCATACAATATTCTTCCACATCAACATTCATCCATTCGACATTCATCACATTAATTCATTACAACATTCTTCAATTTCAAAATTCATCCATTACAACATTCTTGCATTAAAAAATTCATCATTTTCACAAACTTGCATCATTTATATCCAATAAAAAATAATAATAATTATAAAGTTAACCAGGTCCTAACACCCAAAATGGTTCCCTCTAGTGAAAAAACAAAGAAGAAAAAGAAAGAAAATAGTACTAAATAGCCTTCACATGCAAGGGACCCACATATTGAACTCATCCCACATCTTGTGCGGGGCCAATTGGATTATCCTATAGTATATATAAGTCGTGCACATGAAATAGTTTTTTATTTCAAACTATCTGCCCAAGTTTGAGCACAAAACTCATCATGGATGGTCATGTACCACATCGGAGGAAACAGTTTTGAATTAATTACAACATTAATACAGTTGTAGTCCACGAGTAGCTTCATATAATTTTTTATTTTTTTTGAAATGAACTCAACTGTGGCTTTACGACTTACCGAATAAAGTGAACAGATTAGATTGGGCGATAAGGTGACCCGATTATTAATTTAGTGGAGCCACACCCCATTCTTAAAAGATCCTCTTGACTTCCACGAAAAGCTATTATTGTATGAAAGGATAATTCACATATAGGCATTTTAGTCCAAAAAAATCCAAAAAGTGCCCAGGAGGCTAAAAAGGATAATGCCTGAAATTTCGATGACAACACATATATTATGTCATAAGTTAGGATTATTTGAATTAATAACCATCAGAGACCTAGCCTCACCTAAGGCAGTGCAGACCTGTCGTGGGGCCTACCTTGATGTATGTATTATATATCCACACTAATTTTTCTATATTATTTTAGGGTATTATTCCAAAAAATAAAGTAGATCTAATTATCAGTTGGACCATACCATGAGAAACAGTGGTGATTTACCGTCTTATATATCATTAAAAACTTATAAGGGCTCACCTTAATATTTTATATATTTACCATCCAATCTCATGACAAGGTCACTCAAGCCTAGATTTTGGGGGAAAAAAAAAATCAACTTGATCCAAAACTTTTGTGGCCTATTAATGGTCAATCATCACTGTTTCTTATGATATAGTCCAGCTGATAATTGTATCTACTTCATTTTTTGGAATAACACACTAAAATGATATAGAAAAATTAGAGTAGACACGTAATATGTACATCAAGGTGGCCCTCACGGCAACCCATGGTAAGGACTGCACCGTCTTAGAGTGAGGCTGGGGTCTCACCTATTCCAATCTCCTGCGTCCAAACCTAATTCCACCCAACCATAGAACGGCATAGAACGTCAACTAACACATGTCCGATGTAAGATTTAGCCATTCGTCATGCGGTCCTCAGAGTGTAGATTCCTTCCCCTCTGAAGTTTAGACCAGTCCACCTGCCGTGTAAGCCATGAAAGGTAGGTCACTTGACGAGTGACTTGAATATTGTAAGCATCTGGGCTAGCCCACTTCGAGTTGGGCTTAGGCAAGATCCATGCTGAGGGGTGGGCTCCGGCTTGAATTTCAAGTGGACCAAGACTTCAGGAGCCCGTTGGCCTGGCTTGGCCCAATTATACATATATATATATATATATATATATATATATATATATATATATATATATATATATATATATATATTAAAAAAGGCGTTTTGGAGATTCACAACGGTAAAGAAAAGAGGGAGCAGAAAAAGCTATTTCAATGCACTAGAAAAAACAAATATCAGCGTGATCCAAAACTTCTGTGCCCCTGGGGGAATTTTTCAACAGCAGACATTCAAATCATGTTATTTCTGTGGCGTGGTGTGCTTGAACTTTATTAGTATTTCATTTTTGGGCTAAAGATATAAAATTATCTAGTAAAATAAATGGACAAGAGCATATAAAATACATAAAACGGTGGGTCCCACGGAGTTTACTCAGTACGCTTTAGCTGACGGATTCCATAAGTTTAGGAGGGATGGGATGGATTTTAAGGTAATGATGGTGGTGTCAGTGGATTGGTTTAAGATCTATGGGATTGCTATATCTCAGGACGGGTACCTCTTAATCCCTTCCAATCTGTCCAACCAAACATGCCCCAAGCATGATTGAATGAGATTAGGAGGAATGAGATAAATTTTAAGGGCCTGTTTGGCCAGGCAAATCCCACGGTATTAGGAGGGATGAGATCGACAATATCCTTGGATAGGCACGACGAGCCAAGCAGATCCGGTGAACTTATCCCGGGATATAAGCAATCCCATGGATCTTAAGACAATCCACTGACATCACCATCATTACCTTAAATTTAATCCTGTCCCTTGGTTGAATAGTGTTATGGGGAGATCCGAGCCCATGATAGAACATCAATCCGGCTATAAGTATGAGCCGAGGCACCCAAGACACTACCCATCTGACCAGACTTCAACATCGCAGCAAGGACATGCGAGCGCCTTTGGGTGAGGGTCGACTCGGAGGGGCAATCCGATCGGATAACCTATTATTCCCCAACCACGATATGCTCAAGCAGGCCGCATCGGATTCGGCATGACGGGTCGGGTCGGACGTCGTCTGACTTAGAGAATGTTCTTTACTATGGTCTGACGAGCCAAGCTGAACAGACATTCAGATGTGCATATCTCATTCACTAAACATGGAAACTGCCATAACCAAACGTGGTCGATAACGTCGCTCGCAGATATGCACTATTCGTCAGATACGCTACACGATCAACAGATTGCGGATGGTATCTCCACTACTCGGGCCCCCACAACCATTCATTCAGCCACATCCGCCCTGTCGCCCCACGGACCTCCGTCATCAGTTAGAACGAAGGAGAGAAAGGAGAACGCTGGAGGTCGAGGATGCCCCATAGGTTGTCGCGAAAAATAGGGACCCATGGGGGACACGATTTGAAGAGTTGAAAAATCGGTTCCTGACATTGGAGAAAAAACAGCAACAATCGATAGTTCCAGTCACGATCTAGGTGATGATGGAAGAGACCGAGCCTCCCTTCACCCCAGCCATCATGGCTGAAGTGATGCCGCAGAGGTTTTGGATGCCTCCCGTCATCCAGTATTCAGGATCTGGGGATCCATCCGAACACCTGGAGTCCTACCGATCGTGGATGTAGATCCAGATTGCAACGGACGCAATGATGTGTAGGGAGTTTTCTATCACCCTCACAGGGTCCGCTCGGATTTGGTATCGCCAGCTCAAACTCAACTCCGTGGATTATTTCGCGGAACTAAGTCAACTATTCCTTATGCAGTTTATAAGCAGTAAGAGAAGTCGGAAACCCAACACTCACCTGCTCACCATCAAGTAGGCCTCAAAAGATTCGTTAAAGGATTACATCGCCTGCTTTAATGAAGAAGCATTACATGTCAAGGACTACGATGACAAGATGGCTCTTGCTGCCATTCTGAGCGGATTGAAGGAAGGAAAATTCGCATTCTCTATCGGAAAGAATCCGCCAAAGATGCTAGCGGACTTCATGGCGAAAGCCCAGAAGTATACTAACGCCGAGGAGTTCACTAACGCTCGAAAAGGTACACAAGTATCCGACTCGACGAACAAAGGGAAGAGACCTCGGAATGAAGACTCCCAGCGGACTGGCAAAGGGGTGGATGACCGCGCTTCCCGTGATCGTAGGCCGAACCGCAGGCCGGAAGGAAAATTTCGTTCCTATACCCCACTTAATACATCTACCGAGCAGATTCTGCTGGATATCCGAAGAGACAGACTACTTAATTGGTCGGTCTGCATGAGGGTTGACCCAAAACATCGGGACAAGTGAAAATTCTTCCTCTTCCAGCGGGACCATGGTCACAACATGGACGACTGCGTGGATCTGAAAGACGAGATTGAGTCCCTCATCCGCAAGGGACATTTACGTCGTTACACCAAAAAAGAGAAGTCCGCTCGGAGAGAGGAACGACCGCGAGAACAGCCGAATAACCCCCCAGAGGAACTCGCCAAAATTCACACCATCTTCGGAGGTTCAGCTGGAGGAGGGATTCAAACAAGGCTCAAAAAGCCCATTCCCGAATATCCGAGCCGGTACACCACGTTCACCTGACAGAACGTCCCAGTAAGGAACTCCGAGTCACTTCGTGCAGCCTGACTTTCACGGAAGATGATGCGCGCGTGATCCAGCATCCGCACGATGACGCGCTAGTGGTTACCATGACCATAACAAATCACAAAGTGTACCGCATCTTGGTCGACACCGGGAGTTCGGCTGATGTTATGTATTTTAAAGCATTCGAAAAGATAAAAATTCCACGGTGCCGGTTCCGACCCGTGAAGACTCCCTTGCACGGCTTTGCTGGAGAGAGAGTCATCTCCGAAGGAACCATCTCCCTCCCAGTAACAGCAGGAGAAGGGCAACATCAAGTCACACTATTGGCGGACTTTTTAATTGTCAATGTTCCATCTGTCCATAACGTGATCCTGGGCCGACCCTCCCTCAACGCAATGAGAGTGTTCGTCTCAACTTACCATCTGGTGATGAAGTTCCCAGCTGAAGGTGGGATTGGTTATCTCCGAGGCGATCAACGCGAGGCCCGGAAGTGTTATGCGATAACAGGAGCAAGAGGAGCAACATGGCTCGGAACGACTGAAGTGTCAGCCATGGTCGTTCGGACGAGCCTTAGAGGAGGAGATACCACCGGGCGTAAAACTGTCGAAGGAGCCGCGACAGTACTAGGGTGAGCCGGGGTCGACACCGCGGAGGCAAAGCCGACTGGTCTCGAAGCTGGGGGTGCTGAGGTCGGCGCAGCAGAAGATTCTCCCGCACGAGGGAGGAGTGACTTCTTCCTAGTGATTTTCACTCGACGGGCTTCCTTCAGTAACTCCACCGCTGTCGGAGCCACTTTTCTCTTCCGAGCTCCGGACGCCTCGGCCATGCCTGCGAAAGAAAAGACGGTATCAGCTACTAATTGACCGAAAGGAAGCCCATCGAAGAGATTAGGGCAACTTACTGAGGGACGTGGGCAAAGGCTGGGACTTGCAAAGCCCAGACCAGTGAAGATTGGTTGTGGTGATCAGATCAGCTCAGGAATGAAGCGTCTCCGATCGCGCTCTGACCTTCGCAATACGATTTTTCTAGTCTGAGTCGAGGAGTGGCAACCCCTTTGGGAAAGCTGCAAAAGGAAAAAGAGAAATTTTACTTCAATTGAAACAGGTGAAAACTAAGGTAGGAATCCAGATGCTAAATGAAGTCTGACTTGGTTTCGTAAAATGGGTCGGAATACGAACCGTTGAGGTCCTAAACTCAGCTGCTGGTGCCTCCCATTTACCTGCCGCCCAGAACCACTTATTTTTCCAGTCCTTTTAAGAGGACGGCAGGTGCATCACCAATCGCAAAATAGTACAATGGATCGTTGCTGTCATGCTTGACCAGGTACAAACTTAGCAGTTCCTTTTGGGTCAGATTGGAGTTTCCGACTTGTCTCCAAATTATGTAGGCGAAAATTATCACTCTCCAGGCATTCAGAGTAAATTGCCCGGGAGCCAATCCTAGGTAAGCCGCAACCTTCCTGATAAAGGGGTGTATTGGGAGCTGGACCCCGTGCTGTGGTGCACAGAAAGATGACAACTTCCCCCTTTGCGGGAGCACCATCCACGTCCATAGGCCCAGGGGCCCTTATCTGAACGGAGTCAGGGATTTGGAACTCCGAGCGGATTCACTTCATCTGAGGTTCCGAAATAACAGAACCTCTTGGGACTACCTCCGCAGCGCGCAAACTCGCGGGCATTTCTGTGGTGGCAGTAGTCTCGACTCGGCGGGCTCGGGTGGCCCTCTTCTTGCTGAGTTGCTTGGTCTTAGAGCTCAACGTTTTTTGCCTCCGAGGCGAGAGGTATGGGAGAGTGGTCTCGAAAGGGCCTTAGGAAGCCCCACTCCCACTTTCAAAACTCCCCGGTTCGGAGTCATCGGCGTATTCACGAACCATCTCAAGGTCGGAAGATATGGTAAGAAGAAGGATGAAGATCCACAGGACTCACCGGATGACTGTCAGAAATTGACTTTTACCGAAAACTTCGAGTTCGGCCAAAATCGCCTCCTCCGGTATGCTCTTCTGATTCAGAATGTAAAGTGACGAACGAAAATTTGGAGTGCCTTATATAGGCAATGAAGGAATTCTGCATTGATGGCAAGCCTTAATGGTCGCAGCCGAATCGGCGCGAGCTGATCTCCGAGCACACATGGCCGCACCGCATTGGAGGAGTACTGAACCGTTAGTACGGCTCTGACATCGGGCAGTGTACTTCGATATGCGAAGCGACGCCCCAGCAATCGGAGTCGTCACGTGCACGCCTCTTCAGGTCTGTGTGGCAACCTCTCATAGGCTGGAAGGAGATTCAGAATAGTAACCGTTGCCACGCGTCAACCGAAGCGACCAGCACGCGTGCAATTTGAGACCCGTCATCATTGCAATAAAGGCGGAAGATTTCCTACATGAGTACTCTCTGAGCCCGCAAGCAAACTCGAAGAGTAGGGGGCTTTTGTTATGGGGAGATCCGAGCCCATGACAGAACATCAATCCGGCTGTAAGTCCGAGCCGAGGCACCCGAGGCACTACCCATCTGACCAGACTTCAGCATCACAGCAAGGACATGCGAGCGCCTTTGGGTGAGGGTCGACTCGGAGGGGTCCTAATAATTCGATCAGATAACCTATTATTCTCCAACCACGATATGCTTAAGCTAGCCGCATCGGATTTGGCATGACGGGTCGGGTCGGACGTCGTTTGACTTGAAGAATGTTCTTTACTATAGTCTGACAAGCCGAGCCGAGCTGACATTTAGATGCGCATATCCCATTCACTAAACATGGAAACTGCCATAACCAAACGTGACCGATAACGTCGCTCGCAGATACGCACTATTCGTCGGATACGCTACACGATCAATAGATTGCCGCTGGTATCTCCACGATCCGGGAATCCCCCTGATCGTGCCGAGATTATCGATACCAGACCGCCCCACATGCAAGTATAAATAGCACACAACGTCATATCTACAAGTACGTGAAATCAAGATTTCTTCTCCTCTACTCTCTATTCAGACCCCGATTCCCTTGCCCTGACTTAGGCATCGGAGGGTCCCCCGGCTTAGCTAGGGTCACCTTTGCCCGTTTTCTTATTGCAGGCTTCAGAGACGACACGTAGAGGGCGACGTGGAGAGAGGGCCGACCAGATTTTGACCTCAACAAATAGATTGGAAGGTAAAATCCCAGGACATACAGGGCGTGCCAAACAGACCCAGTGAGCTTGTCCTGGGATATAAGCAAATCCCATAGATCTTAAGACAATCCACTGACACCACCATCATTACCTTAAAATTGATCCCATCCCTCCTAATACCATGGGATCTGCCGGGCCAAACATGCCCCAAGGCGGAGGGATTAGGAGGGATGGTATTCAAAAAACAAAATTATTACCCCATGGCAGGGATTGTCCCCTGTTGCCATGGGATAAGATTAACTCAATGCTTTATTAGCAATACAGTAGTACATTGAATGGATATACCCACCATCATTTAAAAGTACTAAAAATAGCACACGTGTTATATCTAAACCGTTCATTTGTTTTGTAACCTCATTTTATGACATGGGCCTAAAAATGAGGTAGATCCAAAACTTATGTGGCCCCAAAGAAGTTTTCAATAGTAAGTATTCAATCCCCATTGCTTCTATGGTAGGGTTCACTTGAGCTTTAGATTTACTTGATTTTTTAGCCCATGCTCTAAAATAATCTTGAAAAATGGGGTGGACAGTGTGGATATAACCCACACATCATGGTGGGACCTACACAACTTGTTAACATTGAGTAAAATTAGCACAGGACCCAATGCAATTTCATCCACAGTTTTTCCATTCTTCCCAAACATGAAGGGGAATTGGCACATGACCCGATGCAATTCCATCCCACCTAATCCCATGTAATCCCACTGCCCAAACAGGCCCAAAGGTAATGATGGGGATGTCAGTGGATTGGTTTAAGATCCATGAATTTGCTATGTCCCGGGATAAGTTCATCCGGTCTGTTTGGCTCGTTTGGCATATCCTGGAATTTTACCATTCCATCCCTTCTAATCCCATGGGATCCGTCCGGCCAAACACGCCCTACGCACTCCGCTTTCCACTGCATCCGATCAGGTTTTAAGCGCTAGCGTATCATCCATCACACGCTGCCAGAGTAAAAGTTTCTCTTTTAAAATTGAACGACGGGAAAGAAACAGATTCCAGCAGAAGCTACTGCTCTCTCTCAGACAGCGCGGGAGATTTCCAGTTCTCCTTCTTCCTGTAAAATCCTAACCCTAGATCCAACCCCAAGAGTCCCTCCACATGAAGCCGTCCATCTCACCGGATATGGACCCCACCACATCACCCTGGATCCTTGAATTCCTCCTCCGCCAGCCCCACGTCGACGCGTGGGTCTTACACCAGCTCGCCTCCATCCTCCCCGTCTCCAACGACTACCCCCGCCTCCACAAAACCATTCTCCTCCGCTCCATCGTCTCCGATATCTCCCACCGTTCAATCTCCGAAGCCACCCTCGAATCTCTCGAATTGATCGAAGATCTTGATCACTCAGCGGGCCTCTCGATCCCCGACTCCATGCAGGCTGCGTATGCCGCGGTCGCAGTGGAATGCACAGCAAAATTCTTGAAATGCCAGCCCGAGGATCATAAAGAGTTCGTGGAGGCCGTCAATCGGATCTGGAAATGTAGGGTTTCTGATATGGAGAGATCGAATCTCCGCGTCGGATTGATTTCAAAGCGGTTGATGGAATTGAAGAAGGAGATGATGACGGCAGTATGGAATAGTGGGGGGAGGGGGGAGCTGAGGGCGCGGGAGACGATGAAGGAGGCCTTGGATTCGGTTAGGGTTTATTTGGAAGAGGCGGTGGAGGAGATGGGACCATCTTTCTTGGAATATGCAGCGGTGGAGGTTTGTGGGCAGGAAACAGATGTGCAGGATTCAGTTACTGGTTTGGATGGTGTGAGCGCGGGGCTGGGTGGTGATGATGTGGTTGTCATTGATGATGGTGCTGGCAGTGTGGAATTTGATCATGGTGAGGAAGAGGATGAGGAAGTGAGGGTTTGCTCCTCGTGGAGAGGTCAGTTTTTTTTTTTTTTTTTTAAAATCCTTTTTTTAAATGATTAGTTTCCTACTAGTTTGGAAATTTTGAGCCGTAGATGCTGAAATAATTGCACATTCCTTCTTCTTCTTCTGTTTTTTTCTCCTAACAATACATGCTTGGATTTACACGCTAAAATAATAATATGGGTCCAGTTGGATGTGAAGAGCTCCTTGCCAAACAATCCGTACTGTTCAATTTCTGTCCCGTGGATGATGTTTAAGAATGGCGTGTGGCTGATGGTCTATAAGTGATGGGAAAAAGTTCACTGATCAGATGGCTGGGATTTTTCAGTGGAGCTTGTTTTTTAGCCCATCACCTGTTGGGTCTGCTCAATGACCTGTATGTAATACTCAACCAGTCGAAACGCTGTTTGACTTGGGCATACCTCTTATGATTTATTGGCTGCGCTGAAACAATTTTATGTTTTTCATGTTCTTTCTCATTGTTTTTATTTTTACTTTTTATGCCATTGTACTTTTTTCTTCCTTGCCTTTTTTCTTACTGAATACTGCATCCAGCCTCTGATAACATACCATTCAGTTGGAAGAATGATATGGATACCTGAGAGGTGGCCCCACCTGCACAGAATGCTACCCCAGTTGAAAATGCCATTAATTTGGCATTCCTCTTCTGCTTCGCTGAATTAATTTTACATTTTTTGTTCATTCATTTTTCTTCTTCAGAATTCTGCATTCATTGTCTGAGTAAGCAACTGCATTTGTATTTTTCAGGCAGTCATATGGGAAGTCTGCCACTGGCACAAAAGGATGTATCTGATCAAGACACAGTTTCTACTACGGAAGGTACACTTGCAAAGCTAAAAGAAGTGGGTGCTTCTGGAATGGACAACAAATTTGATCGCCTGCCTTTGGTTGAAGTTGTGAAAATGAAGGAAGCCCTTAAATCAAGTTCTACAAATCTGCGCACAGTTGTGGAAGACCCGCTTCCAGATGCTCTAGAAATGGCTGCAGGAATATTGGCTAACATGGCAACTGAAATAAGCCACAAGGCACAGGAAGAATGTGAAAATCAGGTTGATGTTGAGGCACTGGAAGAACATCAAAATGGGGTAGATGTTGGTACAAACAACCTCTCTGTGGAGAAGGGTGTAAATGCTAATAATGCCGGAGCAACTGCTACTGGAAATCAAAATGGCAAGCATCACGACGGAACATCATTCCCTAGCCTTATGGCGTGGAATAGAACTGCCCATACTTATGAGGTATAATTTCATAATCCTTTCTTTGAGGCATGGTTGATGGTTTACATTATTATGTCATAAAATGGGGGCTAGATTTCTACCTGTTCTTTCAAGTCACTGATTGAATGTCTTTCAACTGTCTACTGGACTTGGGTTTTTGTAGCAATGGTGCTCATCAAATTCATCTGTCAAATACAGACCGTACACATTTAAGAGAAGGTCTCAAATAAGTCTAACAAGTTGGGCCACTAGTTACGGTCCACCCAATATATAACTTTCAACCTTTCATGTGCATCCAACATCCAATCTGTCCAATAGGTTGGCCCTACAATGATGATTGCCTTGTACAAGAATCACCCACATCCACTTATTGAGTGGATCACAATTGTAATTTTCTATTTATCAATGCCTAGACATAGTTTTCTATGATGTGGCCCACTTGATTGGTAGATGGGGCTGATTTTTCCACTAGGTATCCTCATGGTGAGGTCAACCTATTAGAAGGGTTTTGATGTCTTGTTCACTTAATAGGTTGGAGGTTATCTGCTGGTTGGACTGTAAATTACGGTCCAACTGGTTGGACCACAAGTCATGGTCCAACTGGTGAATAACTTCCATTCTATCATGTGCATGCTGCATCCAATCCTTCCAATAGGTTGGACTGACCTCGAGGACAACCATAAAAAATCAGCCTCATAATCATCAGGGGGACGGAACCATAGAAAACAAGTTATAGCCATTGATAAATAAGAAAATACTATTGTGATCCATTGATGGGTGGATGCCGCTGATTTTCGCACAATTTGATCCTCATGATGAGGACAACCTATTGGACAGGTGAGATGTTGCTTAGACAAAAGGTTGGAACTTATTCGCTGGGTGGACAGTTTTGGTCCAACTGGTTGGACTTGAGACCTTTTCCATATTTAAAGGCTGTCATGGTATCACATATCGAAGTGAGAATGATTAGTGAAGCCACTTGGTCTTCCAGTTGGAGAAAACAGTTGAATGGAATGATATTGCATTATTCTATGTATATTCAAGGCTTTCATGGTGTCAAAAGATTAGAAAAAGGCCATGTCCATTGTTATGTCTAGGAGGCGTGTTTTTGCATTTACAATTTTAGAAAAAGCGAACGGCTTGAAAGTTCCTTCTCCCCAGATTCCGTGGGTTGGAGGAGGTAAATGTCAATGGAGTTGATCTATTGGATTCACTTGTTGATTTTGTGGACATTAGATATATTAGATATATTTGTCCCTCTCCATATACTCTGCTTAGTTTTCTAGTGTCCTTGTTAGATTTTTATTTATTTATTAATAAACAGAAAATGAAAAGATTTCCCACTTCAGAAAAATGCTTACTGAAACCATAAAATGCAAAAAGTTGAGGAAGGGGCTGGCTTTTGAGAAACCATCACTGTTGACCTAGATTTCCCAAGCAATTTCCTATGCACATTTATGTTACTTTTAAGAACATTTTGGACATGAAAAGGCGATAAAGGTGAGTAGCATGATACTCCTTTTTCTTTTTATATATATATATATATATATATATATATATATATATATATATATATATATATATATATATATATATATATATATATATATATATATATATGTTGCAATGGCATTCAAAAAGTCCATATTCGCTAAATGGAAAAATGGAGCGACCACTCTAGAATAATCGTGTGGATGATTGCTTTCTTTTTTTTTGAGAGAGATGATGATGATGAAATTTTTTATTAACACTATAAGAAGGAAAAATGAAAATTACAACAAAGATGCCCAATGCATGGGGGAAAGATTACAACTATCGAAATAATCTATACAAGAAGCCCATCCCATAACATCAACCTTAGCCTGCCCAATCACCTTCGCTATAGAGTCACCCCGATTCCAGAAGCACCTATTATTCCTTGCTCCCCAAATAGCCCAAATACTTGCCAATAATGACAAATCCCACAGTACCATTCCTTTCTTACACACCCCCACTCTAAGCTTGGAAGAAATCTTCTATAGAACCTAACACCACCCACGAAATTCGAAACCACACCTCTCTAGCAAAGGGACACAAGATGAAAAAATGATCTACCGCCTCCGCATTCCATATGCACATAAGGCAAACATTGGGGAATACAATATTCCTCTTTTGAAGGATATCCATGGTTAGTATTTGTTTTCCTTCCCACCAGCCATGCTAATGTTGCCAACTTTGGAGGTGCCCCACAGTTCGAAACAAATGAGGAAGTTAAAGAATGATTTGACAGAAAAACAACCTGAACTCTCATTCCGACACAAATGATCCTTCTCTTCCACCAAGGGATGCACATCTTGAAATCGATGCTACAATTGTAAAAACTCATCTAGCTCTTCATTAGACATCCCATGGTAAGGGGGAGACCAAATCACTCCATTAGCCGAGAAAGAGAGATACAATGTAGAGTTGTACACGAGTCAAACTGAGTCGAGCTTGGCACAACTTGGCTTGTCTCTACTAGCAACCAACCCCAGCTCGAACTCAGCTCAGCTCGGTCCTCAAGCTTGACTGGCCAGCTCAGCTAGGTTTGGTCACCAACTCGAGCTGAGCTCGAGCCCGTGTGATATTTTCTCAAACAAAGAATGCATCTTCAATCTTCCACACTTTGAATGCAAAATAGTAACAACACTTTGCGGGCATTTCATCAAACACTCGACAAGTAGCATCAAGATTAAGATATGAGGGCAGTCTGACGATGTAAAGTTTTTTTTTTTTTTTTTTTAATGGTGATTTACTTCTTTAATCGTCTCTCGAATGCCCATTTTGAGAATACCCTAATGTGAAGGGCAATCTAAGAAACAACACTTCGTTGAGTCATTTTTATCAAACACTCGGCGAGCAATATCAAGATCAAAATAACTGAGTCACCGAACTGATTCTACTTGGGGTTTGAGCCAAGTTGAGTCGAGCTCGGGCAAGCTCAAACTCAACTTGAACTTTTTTCGAGGTCCAAAAACCAGCTCGACTCGATCTGAATCTAGTTTCGAGTTGAGGTGAGTCGAGCTTTTTCGAGTTGATTCGAGCGAGCTGACCAAGCTAACTCAACTCGTGTACAACTCTAATACAATGCAATGGAGTTATCGACCTCCAGGGCTAAACCTGGCTAGATTTGGAGAAAGTTCTCTCAGCTTTTGCTTGCCCACCAACACATCCTCCCAAAAACTTGTCCTTTCTCCATTGCTCGAAGAATAACTGATCTCTTCCCTGAACTAGGGCCCATATTTGCAATGGCCTTCCAAATAGCCAATGCTTTGTAAAGGGAATAATCCTTCATTCCCCATCCCTCATTACCAACCTCAAATTTCCTAACCAACACTTCCCTCCAAAGCCTATCTTCCTCCATCCCAAAATGCCAACACTTCCCAATAAGAGTGGAATTCATACCTTCCAAATTCCTAATTCCTATGCCACCTTACTAAATCGGGTGACACACCTCATCCCACTTAAGCAAGTGGAACTTTGTTACGCTCATCTGCACCTTGCCAAAGAAATTTCCTTCTCACCTTCTCTAATTTATTAAGAACCACTATCAGATATTGGAATAGAGACAAAGTATAACCCTAGGTTGGACATTGTAGTTTTAATGAGCGTTATCCCATAAATGCAAAGCTAGTTTGCGGATACAAAGCAATAGACCAAGGTAGGAAGAGGGGAATGCACCAACCCTATAACTGAACACCCGTGCGAATCTATCGACCTCCTCGGGGGTGCACACCCCCAACAACTTGCTCTTCAAAATATTCACCTTAAACCACCTCATGAACTTTATGAGCTTATCCACTTTTTCCTCTTTTGCTTCACAAAACAAGAGCCCATCATTTGCAAATTGGAGGTGAGACTAAAAGTCGGAGCTATCAACCTTGAAGCCACTAGTAAGCCCATTGTAGCTCTATTCTTCAGCATCTTGCACAAAGCCTCCACCACTACCATGAAAAGATAGGGGGAGCTAAGATCGAATACTTTGCCGAACCCATGCACTCCCATATCCATCTCCATTCCCCACTCCTCAATCGCCCTGGCATATAGTCAAGAAAAGTCCAATCCACATGATCATAGGCCTTTTCCAAGTCCAATTTACGAACAGCACCCTTTCTTCCTGTGTATTCATACTCAATAAGAGCTCTATCCAAGATTTGCCTGTCAACCAAGAAAGCCCCCTGAGCTTTCGAAATGATTTCTCTCATAACCATTTTATACCTTAGAGATCACTTGCTAAAGTCTGAAATTTGCGCACTAATAGTTTTTGAGTTATATAAATAGCATTTTGTCCTTGTAATTGGTGAGTGTGTGATATAAAATCACAATGATTTAAATTAGCCTCAATGTTGCATTTATTATTGGCACAAAATCAAATTGATTCATGTTAATGGATTTGCATTAATCCGATAATTTCACATTGAAATCCTTATGTTGAATATATGTTAAATGCAATTCAACTTTTTTATTTTAAATCTTAATTTTTCTTCATTACCTGATTAATACTCAAGTAATCTTCTTGTCGTGCAGTGGGATGATGATTCGATTTCGTCCCAATCAGAAAAATCACCAAATTGTTCCAGGGAACTTCATTTACCTAGTCCAAAGAACCGGGTGATCTCTCCTTTGAAGAAGCGAGAAATCACTAGATACTCTAAGAGGAGAAAAATTAAGAAGTGGAGTTCATTGGAAGAAGAGACTTTAAGAAAGGCAGTGGAAAAGTAAGTTGTTACTTTTCAGCTTTCTGCAAGGATGAATATCTTCCAAAATTTAGTTTCACAAACCTTCTACCCAGGTGTTGCTCCTGCTTTGAATCACACTTTTGCTCCTGCTTCCTAGCTGTTTATTTGTTAGCGTTTTGATGTTGATGCTTCCCCACCCATAACCAAATCTTTTGCCACTTCCCTCATATTATTCCTTTTCATTTTATTTGAAGGATCTGGATTCTTATATCTTTATTGTCATCTTTAAATTAGTTGTAGCTGTCTTAGATGAAGTTACTTCAGATGTTTTTCGTCCACACTTTCCATGTTTAAATTACTTGGAAGTTAATCACTTTTCCTTTTAAGATTTAATATTCCTGCCAAATTTGTCAAGGATAAACATTTCCACTATCTCATACTTATTTGCTTGTGAAGCCATGGCAAAGGGAACTGGAAATTCATTTTAAACCGCCACCATCAAATATTCGAGGACAGAACAGAGGTATCGATGGTGCTCCTGCTCATTTACATTGTCGCGTATTCTTGCATTCTCCATGGTATTAATTTAATGATTAGAGATTGAACTACGCAGATTGATTTGAAGGACAAGTGGCGGAACATGACGAGGGGCTGATGTTGTCAACTTTTTACATGTACATGTTATGGTTCCACTGATCTGTGAGGTACGCTCCCCACCTATTATATTGCTGTGTGTATTCTCATTTCTTCTGAGCTATCTTGTCTAAAAAAGTGTTGTTACTGTTGGAGAAGATATTTAAATCATTTATGTATTGGACTAAACTTATTTTCAATAACATTTTGTTAACATAGTGCCATCATTATCACCTAACTATTGCTCTCCGAGTATCCTAGGTTTGTCTGCACTGACTCATATTCTGTAAGTCCTGTAACTGCTGGAATAGGTATTTACAGCATTTGTGGATTGGACCAAACTTTTCTTATCTTTTGGAACATACTGCTATTGGTACCGGCTTAGCGCATCCTGTTCATGAGTATTTGGTTTGTGTGCTATCCTTCCAATATGGATAAAATAAGGAAATGACTTGAACAACGAATGATGCCTGGTGATTTTTTGCATAAACCAGCTAGGTTGAATGCTGTATTTTATAGATGCAATTGGAAGTATGATGGCCCTTTCAGAAAAGAACTATTTCAAGTGGATTTTGGTTAGAGGATTTAAAACAGAAAAATCCAAGTGCATGATCACTCTGTAGATTTTGTAACAGGATCCTCTTTTATTATATTATTACTAGGGGAAGTGGCATGTGCAATGAATTTGGAGAGGGGAATGGAGAGAAAATTGGAGGGAAAGGATGTTGCTACATGTAGATAAAAGAGAAGGTTGCCAATGGTGGCTACCCCTCTGCACTTTTTTAAGGTTTTGTGGCCCACTCAAATTTTTTGCCTCTTATTTGGCTTACATTCTAACATGAGGCGGGGCAATAGATGTACAATGGATGTTTTAGAGTCATCACGGTGGGCCCTACCATAGCCTACGGCTCCTTGGTAGGATCCTTGTGTGGGCTACACGTGAATGTAAAGGGAAGTGGGAGCGGGCTATTTGTGCCCGAAATGGGAAGTGGAGGAGCGGTAAAATCCAAGCTTTCCGTTGATGCAGCTAAAATCCAAGCCATTGGTTTATAAGCACCCAGATTTTCAAATTTCGACAAAGATTAACTATATTGAAAATCAAATTTAAGGTCGTAGAATCTTAAAGGCCACGACTTACCTAAAAACTAATTGCTTGGGCACAAATGTCCTCTTGCTCCTCCTGTTACAAAAAGGAGTTTATTTATTTATTTTATTTTTTAAATAACCAATACATGGTATAGTAACTTCAAAGGTTCTTAGAATATCTAGCCTATTTTCAGTTTACTACAATCATTTTTGTGCAAGTCAAAAGATGGTCATGTACAGTGTTTGGAAGAATGCTTTGAAGGAATGAGCAAACATGCATACCACATAATTTCAATGGATTTGAAAGTAGTTCTCGCACCTAATGATGAATCATCCAAGATGATAGAAACAATTATTTATTTATTTATTATTATTATTTTTTAATTTCAGCTGGAGAGTGGACCCCTAAAGCAAGTGAAAGACGACTGAGAACTAACATGTTTAAACAAAGCTTCTTGAAATATTTCAGCATTAAGGAGGCCTTAACTATCCTATCCATATCTATGCAAACACCATCTTTTATAGGTGATTCCAATAATTCGATTCAGAAAAATCCCAGTCAAGGGCCTTGTTCTTTACTTTGAATTATGTTGGATTTAAAACTGACCTGGATCAGTGTTTTAAAGCTCCAACTGGACCGGCCGCTTTGACCAGTTTAGACTTGGACCCCAATAAAATGGATTGGTCCACCGAAAACCCCATTCTTGATAGTGAACCATTGGGTTGGATGGATTTACTGGGTCCAATTGGCAAACCATCTGACACAGTTGGTTTTGGGAGACCCAGCTGGTTCATGAGTTTGATGCAATTATCATTTTTAATTTGTTAAAAGTAAATAAAATATGTAAATTTAATGGAAATAGGGAACATAATTGAAATCTATAATTTCTAACTAGTACTTATGGTAATCTGGATTAGAATTATAGTTTCAAATTATTAATTAATATTTAGAAATATGCTTTAAATTTTATAAATTATGATTGGAATTGGGACTTGAAAATTGAAATTATAAATACAAATTGTTAATTTGTTTTAGGGGGTTTTACCTGAAAATTCTCAGGAGCATATAATAGTCCTGTAACATGCTTTGACTCTTTATATTTACCAAAACGTTCCTCTAACTATACAGATGGAGGATGAAAAGTCAAAATTACCCGTATGGGGAGATTTTTGAAGAACTGGAGGCCCCGTGTTGTTTCTCATGTGGAAGGAAATTACGCTTTGAAAGCTAATTTGGCCCTAACTTGTGTTTTTGAAAATCCAATCCGACCAATAGTTGCATGACCTAATTTCAAGCATAGATATAAAAAAATCGAGCCCCATCCATGATATAGGCAGACCACACGATTGGAAACAGTGTACACGGCGATGCCTACCCTCCAAACTGTTTCCTTCCTTGTGATCCACTTGAATCATGGATTCTCTTGATTATTGGGCCCTAGGTCTAAATGTTTTTGTAGAGTCTAATGGTTGGAGTGGATTTCTTATAATCTTCATGGCAAGCCTTGTAAAAAATCAACGTTGGACATCTCTCCTAATTGTTTCCTTTGGTGTGGCCCATTTGACTTATGGGTCAACCTGTTTTTCTTTTTTTTTTTTGCCATGGGCCTAATGTCGGATTACACAACTAATAATTGCAGTAGATTTCACATATGCATCATAGTGGGGCCCACCAAAAATTGGCAGTGGCGTCCTCCCTGCAACTACTTCTTGGAGAGATTTAGCTTTGGTATTTGCAGTGGTGTTGGAAGCGGATTGCGTGCCAAATTTCATAGGCCCCACCATGATGTATGTGTTATATCCAAACCATCCATCGATTCAACGAGATCATTTTAGGGCATGAGCCCAAAAATGAGGTAGATCCAAATCTCAAGTGGACCACACTACAAATAGCAGTGGGTAAAGGTGTACACGAGTCGAGTCGAGTTGAGCTGAGCTTTGCCCAGCTAGTGCTTGACTTGGATTGTTTGAGTCCCAGCTCGTGCTCGACTCGGCTTGGCCTTCGAGCTTGGAACAATAGCTCGTGCTCGGCTCTTTCGAGTTCAAGCCGAGTTTGAGCAGATTTCGAGCCAAGTTCAAGCAGAGTTTCAGTCGAGTTCCAATAACATTAGAATGTTTCACAGATCAACCTGATTTTGGGGCCCTAGAGGTAACATGTTTCACAGATCAGCAATGAGGAATTGGATTTCAGTTTGAAATTGAAAGAACACTTATCGGAGAGAGTAGAGAGAGAGGGTAGGTGCAGGGAGAAGCCGATAGGGGCGGGCGGCTGTGTGGTGCAGGTAACAGCCGATAGGGGTGGGCGGACGGTGCAGGGAGAAGTCGACGGGGGCGGCTGTGTGGTGTAGGGAGAAGGCTGCGGATGAGGGAGAGAGTAGAGAGAGAGGGGGAGGACGGTCGCCGGATGAGAGGGAGGACTGGGAGAGGGGCGCACGGGTTGAGTTTTCAAAAGGGGTAGGGACGTAACTAGGGTTTTTTTTTTGAAATGGGTATATATACTACACGAGTCAAGCTGAGTTCTAGTATATTTCGAGTCGAGCTGGGTCAAGCTTAAACTCATTTCGAGCTCCAAAAATCAGCTCGACTCGGTTCGAACTCAGCTTCGAGCCAAGTTGAGTTGAGCTTTTTCGAGTCGAGTCGAGCGAGTTACCGAGCTAACTCTACTCGTGTACAGCTCTAGCAGTGGGGATTGAATGCCTACAATTGAAAACTTCTTGGGGGCCACAAAAGTTGTATCAAACTGATATTTGTTTTTTTCCCTTCACCTAGGTCTGTGTGACCTTATGAGCAGGTTGGATGGAAAATTAACATCATGCTGGGCCCTAGCAAGTTTTCAACGGTAGGCATCATTGTGCCCACTGCCTTTGTGGTGTGGTCCACTTGAGCTTTGGATCCGCATCATTTTTGGGATAATGCCCTAAATTATCTTGCCAAATGGATGGACGGTGTGGATATAACACATATATCATGGTGGGGCCCACAAAACTTGGTGACATCAACACTTGGTATGTGGCACACCATGCAATCCGCTTTTAGTGGCATCCTTCTCGCAACTGATTGAATAGATCTAGCTTTTCGTATAAAAAAATTTATGAGAGGCACACCCATGCTCACCGTAACGTATATGCAAAATTTACTCCGACCATTAGTTGTGTAATCCCACGTTAGACCCAAGGCCAAAAAATTAAGCTGACCTGTGATTCAGATGAGCCTCACGAAAAGAAACAGTTGGGAGATATGTCCAACATTATAGGGCCCACCCTGAAGATTATAAGAAATCCACTTTAACCATTAGATTCCACGAATGCATTTAAGTGTAGGGCCCAAGAATCAGGACAATCCATGATTCAAATGGGTCACATGGTGGGCAAATAGTTTGGAGGGTGGGCATCACTGTGTACATTGTTTCCAATCGTATAGTCCACCTAAATCATTGCTTTTTAATATCTAGGCCTAAAATTAGCTCATGCAAATAGTGGTTAGATTTGATTTTCAAAAGCACAACAAGTTAGGGTCAACATAGCCTCTGGTTTTTTTGAAGTGTAATTTCCTTGTGCGCAGGGGAAAGACTGGCTTTTGGTTCTTTGAAATTCTCCTATCAAAGGTAATTTTGACTTTTCATCCTCCATCCGTACAATCATAGGAGCATTTTGGTAAATATGAACCGTCAAAAGCATTTTACGGGAATATCATATGCTTCTAGGAATTTTCGGATAAAAGACCCTTTGTTTTATAATTATGTATTACTATTTACTAATTAGAAATAATAATTAGTAATTAGTAAGAAACAATTAGAAGTTCCTAACTTTATTTGCTAATATTATTTAAAAAGCTTTCTAATTTTTTTGTTTTGTTTGTTCTCTATCGATTTCTTAGTAAAAGTATAAAACTCCTAGGTCGTCTATATTATATGCGTTTAGAGTTATAGGATATAGTGCTTTAGTATTTTGATCTAGGGTCATCTTTCGATGATCCAAATTGTTTATATGATAGGCCTCACCTTGGATTGGGGACATAGCAAAAAAAAAAAACCCTCGTAGATTAGAATCGGTGTTTTAAATAGCGAATAATGTGTAGCGTAGCGTTCACCCCTCAAAAGTGTAAAAACTTAAGCTACATAGCATGTCGCATAAGCTGCATGCTACTTCTAGATTTTACATGCTACTTCTAGATTTTTAATTAAGTTTGGGCTTGGTTGTGCCCAATATTTTAAATAGCGAATGACGTGTATCACGGCATTCGCCCCTTTGAAGCATGAGGTGTAAGCTACATTGTGTGTAGCACAATCTAAATGCTAGTTCTAGATTTTTAATCAAGGTTGCACTTAGCTGCACCAATTTCATGATATCAGCCAAATTAGACTGATTGATAATGAAATTTAACAAAATTTCACAATATTTGGTGCAACCAAATGTAACCTAAAGTAACAGGAAAGGGTAATCATTGAGTATAAAGGTAAAGAAATGAGCAATGAAACTGATTTAATACTGTTACATTATTTTTACTAAAAGCATTGAGAAGATTAACTAATTTTTATTAAAAGTAGAAAAATGTAATAAATTATTTAAAGCATTAATTGATTTTAATGCTGTAGTGAAAGTATCTTGCAACGTGAGCTACATAGCATGTAGTGTAGTCAATGTAGCGTGTAGTGTATGCAAATTATCATGTAGCATAGGCTAAATGTGGCTTAACCTATTTCATAAGCTATGTAACATTAAGGCTAAGATACGCTATGCATAGCTAATTAAAACATTGACTGTGCTAAATATCATGATGTTTTGCACCAAATTAGTCGGATTAGTAATGAAATTTAGGTCAACCAAACTAACCTAAAATAATAGGAAAAATAGGCAAAGAAAGTATAAATGTTGTTAAAATATATAAAGGCATTTCCTTGTTAGTATAAATTATGTTAGGCCCTTGTTGCAAGCTAGGTATCATTAGTATTAGGTGCTTCAGTTTGAGGGGAAGTGTTGAAAGGAATTTATTTTATTTTTTAATTTTTTTTTAAAAACCAAGTTGGACAGGTATAAAAAAAAGAGTTGAATAAATGCAATGGGCTTGGGACCAGTCCATCTAGAAGGCCTAAGGCCAATGTTGCACGCGGTTATATATATATATATATATATATTGGAGTATAGGGTTGAAGTACACAAGCAACTCTTCTCTCCCTTCTCTCTACATTCTACCTCTCTTTTATCATTCTCTCCCTCATTTTTTATCCTTTTTTTTTCTTGCATTGTTGTTACTGATTAGCCTTACACTCAAGCCGAGCATGCATTGTACATTGCCCATGTAAAGAGCCTACCATTAATGAACTATGGTAGCTGGCCAATTTATCAATGATGATTTTCTTCACCAATCCCATCCCTCTGTTGATAGCTTGATTTTGACTTCAGCCTCAACCATTCATGTGAGATGTAGTTCATTAGGTACATATAGACCTTGATGTTGAGGTGGAGGCTCTTGAAGAGCAAGGTCATGTTCAAATCTATAATCTACGGAGTCAATATGGACAATAAGGAGGTTAGCGACATGGTAGATCTTATGGGGTGCTCCTCGGGATCTTTCCTGGCGACTTTCGTGGGCCTTCCTTTATGCATCGGCCGTCCAAAAAAATACCAATGGGACAAGGTCATACAACGTTTTCATCATCACTTGGTTGCGTGGAAATGTCGTTACCTATCTATCGGTGGCCGGCTCATGCTGATTAAACCAGTGTTATCTAATCTCCCAACTTACTTCATGTCTTTGTTTCGCTGCCCTGTTACAGTCCTTAAATTCATAGACTCCCTCAAGCACAATTTCCTCTGGTGCGAGAAGGATAACAAGAAGAATTTCAATCCGATGGAATGGAGACAAGTATGCAAACCGATAACAGAGGGGGGCGCGGGCGTAAAGGAATTAAAAACGATGAATCGGGCTCTCTTAGGGAAATGGATTTGGAGACTTGGTACGGAAAAAAACAGTCTGTGGAATAAAATTATAAAAGGCAAATATGAGAGTTCAGAAGGAGATTGGTGGACTTCAGAGTCTTCTTTGTATAGGGCTTCCGTGATCTGGAAAGGCACTTATCTCCTGCAAAAAGATGTCATCCAAAGGATAGGTTTAACAGTAGGCAAAGGTGACTGCATTCACTTCTAGACGGATATCTGGCTTGGAGACACCCCCTGAAAGAGAAATTCCCCTCCATTTTCCGCCTTGCTGAGAAGAAGAACAGTTTCATTGCTGATAACTATTCTATCGCAGCAAATAGAGTAGTTTGGAATATTAAATGTCGTAGGAACTTGGAGGATAGGGAAATTAGTGAGTTTGTAGAGATTCTGAACTACGTGCATCATGTTATTCTGAACGAGTCTTTGAAGGACAGGCTAACGTGGAAAGCTGACAAATCCTTCACGGTCAGATCTCTTTACATGCATCTCTCTCTCAGGCACGGTAGATCCTCTTCATAGGGTATTCATTTCCTTTGGAAGTATGCTGTCCCCCCAAAATTTATCGTGTTTGGTTGGCTGGCTGGGAATAGGAAAATCCTCACCATAGATAACCTCAGGAAAAGAGGCATGGTCTTAACCAATGTATGCATCTGTTGCTTGAAAGTGGAAGAATCTGTGGACCATCTGTTGATCCACTGCCCGTTTGCTCAAGCCATTTGGTCAGATATCATCTCTTGCTTCAAGGTCAGTTGGTTTCCCTAGGGATGTAGAAGCGCTTCTTAAGGCTTGGCATGGCATTAAAATAGGTAGGCCAACATCTCATATATGGCAGATGGCGATCATGGCAATATGGCGGGGGGTGTGGACAGAAAGAAACAACCGCTGTTTCCGCAACGGATCGAAATCTTCTCATGGCGTGGCTTCCTACGTCAAATGTCTAATTGCGGAATGGGTTTTCCATATGGATGGGCCTAATGTAGATCTAGCCTTTATTAAGGCTTAGCTTTCCTTCTGCTATCTCAGCAATGTTCTTTGTTTGTTCTGTTTTTCTTTTTCTCTTAATATAAGTTATCTTTCAAAAAAAAAAAAAGAGAGAGAAAAAGATCTAGGGCATGTGGGGGAGGCAGAGGTTCTTGATGTTGAGAAGTTCCCAACTGTAGTGGCATTGAGGGAGGGGAAGAAGGCATGTGTGTTATATACGCATATGGACGAGGGCATGTTGGGAAATGTGGAGAGGATGGAGTTTAGCATCGAGGAGATCGAGTTGGGGAGAGAGAGAATGAGAGAAGGTTTGGGTTTTTTTGTTGGTCGGGTTGGGATTGGTTTATTTCATGTATTGGAGATATCAAATGGGGTGGCTTGTTAAAATCATAAATAAAAAGAGGGTCTGAACCATAAAAAAGATGGGGCTTGTTCTTTGTTTTTGTTTTAAAAAAAGGTACACCATTGGTAGAAAACTGCTAATAATGTAGCCTTTCTTCTACAAGAAACTTTAATACTCTGGCTAAGTGTGGTAGGTGTTATGCATGCACGAGATTCAGGCCATATTCATAAGGTACTCCTAATGGCTAATAGATGAAAGATCAAGCTGTTCAATGAAAAGTGGGACACACACCTACAAGAAAAATGGCATGTTACATAGGATAACCAATTCATACCCAACATACATGCACAACCCACCCCATGAGTGGGCAAGATTGATTTTTGGGCTATGGTGGGGTCTACCCGACGAACAACCTAGATCTTAGACATGCGTATAACCCCACACACTTGGCTAGAGTATCAACATTTTTCTCCTAGAAGAAAAGCTATGTTATTAGCAGGTTTTTGTCAACGGTGTACCTCATAAACCACATCTTACATGAATGGTTGGGGCTGAAGTCAAAATTGTCAATGGAAGGATGGAGTTTGTGACAGCTCTAAATAATTACTGAATGTCTGCTTTGACATTCAGCCAGCTATCATGGGTGATCAACGGTTAGCCCTTGACATGGGTAGCATGCAATGCATGCGCTGGTTAAGTGTAGGGCTCATCAGTAGCAACAGTGCTGGAGAAGAAAGAGATGGAAGAGAAGGGGGAGAGTGAGAGAGAGTGGTAAAAGAGAGGGAGAGGTAGAATGTAGAGAGAAGGGTTGATTATGTACTTCAATCCTAAACTCCAGGATCTTTATTTTTTTAAAACCAAACCATGTGTAAAACATGTTTGGTCTTAGGTCCTTTTATATGTGTTACCCAAGCCCATTACACTATTTAATTCTCTCCTGCTTCAAGGTTAGTTGGTGCTTCCCTAGAGATGTGGACATGCTCCTTAAGGCCTGGCATGGTGTCAGATTAGGCAAACCCATTTCTCGGGTCTGGCAGATGGCAATCTTAGCGGTTTGGTGGGCTGTCTGGATAGAAAGAAACAATAGGTGTTTTCAGAATGAAGCGAAGCCTCCCCACTTAGTCTCCTCCTTTGTTAAATGTTTCATTGCTGAATGGGTGTTCCATAGGGATGGGCTCAATGTAGATTTATCATTCCTTCAGTCTTAAAGGTTCTGCCTCCTTAGCAGTTCCTTTCTTTTGTTTTGTTCTCCTTTTAATACAAGTTACCTTTCAAAAAAAAAAAAAAAAACTCAGTGCAGAGCCTATTTAGTTAGGTCCAGATTTATTTTTTCATTGCAACAAAAGTAAATAAGAGCAACCTAATTGATTTAATACTATTACTTATATTATTTTACTAAAATCATTGAAAATATTAAATAATGAAAATGTAACAAATCATTAAAAACATTAATTGATTTTAATGTTTTAGTGAAATGTAACTCGTATTGTAAGCTATATAGCGTATACCAAAATAACTTGTAATGTAAGCAGTAAGCTACATAGCTTATACTATAGGCCATGTAGTGTGTAACGTATGCAAAATTAGCATGTAGAGTAGGGTATGCGTGACTAAGTTATTTTCATGAGCTACATGGTGTTAACGCCAAGCTAGCTACACCTTGTGACAAAAGAGAAGACATGCAGCTAAACTTTACGGAAAGAGAAGGGAGTCAAGGATCTACTACTCTAAGCTTCTTAAAGGCAGTTGGCAAGGGTATGCCTCTCGGACTCTTGGGTCTTGAGAAGCATATCCCAAACCATAACTAGTAGGAAGATTCAAGGGTTCGTTTCTACCCAGATCTCTAGAACCAAGGCACTCCATAGAAATAAAAATCATCTAAAGATGGAATCTCTACATTTTGTTTAATTATTATTGCTTGCTACATTCTCTTTCTTTTATATCCCTTTCCTCTGTCATTTTATTTTATTTTATTCGGACAATGGAGTTCTAATCCATGAACTTTGATTCACATAAAGTAGAGACATGTACAGGCGCAAAAGGTACATGACACCTTTCATCCTAATCGTGGCCCTTACATGGATCTTTGGAAAGTTAGACCATACTGAAGTCATTCAAACAAAATCATCAATCTTAACACTTGGATTATTTGGCTCTACGAATTTAGCCTTCATTAGATTACAAGATTTTTGGCTAGGGGCAACCCCTTTCCCTTTGTGGAAGTTTTGCTGGCAGATTTTGATATGGGATGGTTCCTTCTGTGAATGCTGACAAATCTCAGATCTACAAATGACTGTAGTTTATGGAGCCACATAACTGGGAAGTTAAATCGGTGATTTTGACTCCAATGACTCCACATATGGTCCTGCTTTTAGAGATTCAAGCAAGGGCCTCAATTATGGACAAATTCAAGCAAGGGCCTCAATTATGGAGAGGGAAGGCATGAATCACCTTCTTTGGCCACATGTGTGGTCTTCACTTTCTGGGATTCGAGTTTTAGGGCTAGTGCTGTAGGCAAAAGGCCCACAAAACAATGGCAATCTGAGGAAAATAATGCAAGCAATAACAAAATAAAATAATGCAAGTGAGCAGGAGGTGTAGAAAAGAAGAGAATATAGCAAAATAGCTAACAGAACTCCATTGCAAAGTGTCTTCTAGTTCTCATGGTGGACCTTGATTAGATATTTGGGGGAGGAAGAACAACAGTCCTCCCCGACTACTTGGCCATTTGACATTTTTTCATGGCATGCCTCTTTTGCCAACATCTAAAGGAAGACTCCTGAAGCTCCCAAACTCCCAAACTCCCTTACCCTTCTCTTTCTTTAATGCCCATTCTTCTCTTTCGATAATGGGTGACTAAGGTGTTCCTCTTGCTAGAAATTTGAGGGAAGAAAGAAGAACAATATGGTTTTACTCTACTGCTTGGCCAATTGACACGTCCTTGTGGTGTGTCCCTTTTGCCAACACCTAAGGGAAGACTCCTGAAGCTCTTAAGAATTAAGATCCTCACATTCTACTCCTTGAGATTAAGGATATGGTGGCTAATGATGCGGGTGTAGAGGCTAATGGTGGAGATGTCGAAGCTAATGGTGCGGGTTTAGAGGTTAATGATGTGGGGCTTATTGGTGTAGAGGCTAATGTTGTGGGGACAAAGGTGTCAAGAGTGGAGGCTAATGGAAGAGGCCCAAGGCTAATGGGTTTTAATGGTTTTTTGTTGTAGTCTCGTGCATTTCCTCATTTGCAATCCAGAGTCAAGTTAGCAATGACAGTGTCACTGGCTACAGGCTATTTGCTGTGCTTGTCTATCTTTTTCCGTGTAGTCTGCATTTGGTTGCACCAAATAGCATGATGATAAAATATTGTCGTGCCATTAAAAAAAAAAAAAAAAAACCATATTTATCAAAAAAACCTGCAGCCATTTAGTTAAGATTGACTAGTTTTACTGGTTGGCCATGGTTTTGGGATCTTCAGCTTGGACTTGCTCGTACCCATATTGCATCTTTCCACTAATTCATGTACATTTGCTGGCAACCATCAAGACCCTTAAGAAATGTTATTTCTTTATTATTATCGTGAAGCTTTAGGCCATGAATCCATTCATAAGTCTGAAGAGGCAAGCTGATTGATTATTAACTCATTTGAATTGCAAATTGGTAATGCAGAGACAGAAGATGCTAGCCATTGTTTGTAGAAGGCTCATCCAACTCTGAGGATCCTCCTCTCCACAAAGGTAAGCATGAATCTATTGTTTCATTGCTTCTGCAATCTTTTTCTGATAATTTTGTGCTTGGGGAGTTTTATTTGCTTGTGTTCTACTCCTGGTCATCGATGCTCTCTCAGATTCTAGGTGGACCAGTGATACGTATGGGAGCTTGCATTCAACCTGGAGGAAGATGTGCTGTACCCATACACCTATGCACTCGTGAATCTTAAATGTTTGTAGAAATGTCATGGCTCCTCTGTACATACTATGTATGTGTGCAAGTACATTTATATAATAGAATTTATATGTGAATGTATGTATGGTTTAGATTGAATGTGTGTAGGTTGGCAATGGATGCAGAGGAGCTTCGGCAACTATTGTTTGATGATGATAATGGCTTCATTATAGCTCCCCTTGGGTCCTTGTATTGGTTAATCTTGGATTAGTCAATCAATGTATCTACTCCCAATCCATTGTTTGGAGTTTTTCATGGATTGACCCATCGCATGGCTGCTCAAATCTGCCTTGAAGAGTCACTTGAAAAAGGTGTGATTGCACAATCATGTATTTAGCAATCCAATTCAAAATGCTCCCTCGGAAAGGAGATTGATGATGCGACTTGTGTCAGCCATCACGCTTGTGCGAGATCTGGGTCATCTATCAAGTAGGGCTTATCAGATCCCTGAAATTTTAGGGCATAAGCATCTCCATCCATAGCTGAGTTGGGCTTAAACACAAGAAACGACGAGGGGATGCCAACCATGGGCTGTGGCCCTCCACCAAAGAGGATCTGCTTTGGCAGAGTAGGCTGGCGTTGGAGTTTTGTAAAGGCCTAAAAAGGCAATTTTATAGGATGGACGAGGCTCACCTCCTTTTTTGCAGGTTCCCTCAAATGCTGGTGTAGCCAAAATTGGGTGTGTGGGTGTATGTGCGAGTATGGGTGTGTTGTGTAACGCTCTGAAATTCAAGTACATAGTGTGCACCATTGGATCCGAGTTTTGAGACGTAATTCATACATTATGTGTACTTAATTCATTTCATTATACAATTATTCAAAGTTAAAAATAATATTCATTTTACATTTCAACAAGGTCCATTTACAATTATTTACACAATGATTTAAGCATCAACATTCATCCATTCTTAACATTTGTAAACATTCAATCAGCATAAATTAGGCATCATTCATCAGAATATTTGCTATAAACTTGTAACAATTCAAGTAAATAAAATTAATCAAATATTTAAAATCATATAACTAAAACAATCATTCATTATATATGAATCAGACCATCCTAACAAATAAATTTTCAATTAAATAATTAGGAACGATCCAAATGTAGCTTTTGTCCTTCTTTTGATAGATACAACGACGACGTTTTTCGTGGGTAATGTTCATGTTCCACTAGATGGTTTGATTTTTGAGTAACTTCATCAACTGTAACTCCAACTATACGGTTTGTCCATTAATAAAAAAAGGTAAGTTGGTCAGGCTTAGTGAAATAATTTAGTATGTTTCATGTACATATCAATTAAAATAGTACAAGATATATGTGAAATGACATGAATGCACATGATGTATAAATGCATCAGATGGGGTAATCGTCCATATGCTTGTGTTAGATAACCGTCAACTTGCATCCACTCGTTGACTAGGCTTCCACATTTTGAAAGGCATAGGCATGGCCCACATCTAGTAACAATTCTACCAAGATCGACATTCTTCCAAGGAGGTCTATCAAGATCAACAATGCAACGTGCGTATGCGATGAATGATGTATGATTTTATCATTTCATAACTATTCATAAATTCTTTTCTTATTAGGAATATAAGTATGTGATTCCATTGCGTTCTAGTAATCAAATGCGAGATTAGAAATGAGCATGTATCACAATTTCATATATTGCCATCAGTTAAATCAACAAAACAATGCATTAATCGATACAACACATTAATCAATTAAACACATAATCAATTCTATTTTAATTTTCAAGAATATGAGATATATTGGGATTACTCACCGGCATTTAATAGTGAAAAATCCACAGGATTGATTTAAATTCAAAAATCATATTAATGATATATACCACATTATTATTTGATCAAATTTCATCACATAGTGGATCTCACCTTTGATTAATCACTTTAAGTGGATAACAACTATTAAACAAACGCTAAAGAATTTATACATTCTTAATAAAGTTCTGATTAAAGATTAATTTAATATTGTAAAAGTTTTTTCTTTATTATTAGATTAATGAGTTATTTACGTCTTTAAATAAGATCTAAATCATCCATTGGCTTCCACTTGATCGATTTAAGGAAAAACTTATGAATCATCCAAATCTAGACCATCTAAAATTCACATTTTTTCTAAGACCATGTTAATAATAATCATTCTTACAATCATTATGAGTCACCTGATACATACATTTGGCCTCACACCAATTTATATAACCAAGATGTTTCCATATAAAATCCAAGATTTTTCATCAAATCATCCCATAAATCAATGTGGTGATTGAGCAGTTGATCCGCTCCGATCATTGTATAGATCTGACAAAAATAAGCTAAATGCACAAAAATTAATGAAAAATGAACAATAAACTTATCGGATTTGAGTTCTACAAAGTTTCGCCTCTCTCTTTCTTTTTCTCAGTTATATGTAGTGTTTTTTGATTAATGTTTGAGTTGGAGTAGAACTACTCTTATCACACAGTCCTTAAAAGGAATGGCTCATTGCGAGGTTGAGAGATTATTATTATTATTATTCTATTAAAAATTGCAGGCGTTACATTATGCTCCTAGAGATTTGGAAAATAGTATCTCAATGTTTTTAATGGCTCGGGTCATGTTGATGTTATTAATAGCTTTAAACATTAAATTGATCGAGTCCTTGCTGTTACTCCGGTGGTAGACTCTCAGGAGTTTCAACACCTGGTTGAGGATTTGAGTACCCATAGGTGGTGAAATCCCACTACGGCGTGAGTGTGTAATTAAAAATTTTATATATATATATATATATATATATATATATATATATATATATATATATATATATATATAAACATTAGATTGATCTTATAAGAAAGAAATTTTAAGAAATAATCTTATAAGAAAGAAATTTTAAATTTTAATATGATTTTTCTTGTACCGAAAATTTTTTTGTACTTTAAATAAAGCACTTCAACTAAAAATGTTAATTTAAACAAAGGTGTGTGTGTGTGTATGAAAAGCTAAGCTAGTTGAATTGACGGGACACCAGTTTGGGCAGATTGGTTATCGGTTCAATGGCCAATGTTTCTTTCGCATTTTCTTGTACTTTGAAATTTCAAATTATGTTTGAAAATTTTCTCCCGATCCTATTATAATTCCATTGTGTGTGTTCTCGAAATCCTATTATAAGTCTACTATGCAGTGGCATTCAAGGTTGGTCTCTGCAATGGGGATGGCTAGCTTTGCTTGGAGAATGGTTGTATGGTCTGTGTATGATGTTTTTTGTGGATGAATATTTTTGAAGCTGTAGGGTGGTCATCTATGTGTCCGGAAGGGGCTCAAGTGCTATCATCTTTGGTTCGCGGCTGGTGAATAACTGTATATTTTCTGATAAGAAAAAATGAACTACAAGGCCCACCTGCTACTGACAGAAGTATCGGATAAGATAAGTTACAAGTTCAAACATTTGCAAATTACATTCAGATAGCTTTTGAGCCGGGGAAGGTGGACCATCTAATTATATTCTGATTTTGGAAACTTATGCCACATTGACAAGCTTCTCGTCAGTTACTCTCCATTAATCAACCATGACAAAATGCTCGGCCCGTCGACAATATTAGGTTCTGTTCACAACCTTTTTTAGATGGTGACCCACCCAACTATCACGTGGCATCCGTGTGCCTCAATCACCGTCCAATCACAGATCCCATTATTGTTGGAACATGGCCTGAAAACGTTTCTTATGAACAATGCTAGCCATCCATCAGATGGTTATCCAACTGATCGTTAAAAGTAAAATAGGATCAAGAGTCCAAATCATGCATGTGCCGAACCCAAATCATAGACCGTTTACGGCAATGGGTTGGATTGGTACCTTGGTCAACCGGTCCGACCTGCTTCTAAGGCGGTTTTGGGCCAAGCTAAATAGGTAGTTGGGTTCTGGTTAGAAAATGTGGCCTGTTTAAGTAAATGGGTTGGGACCCACTGGTCTTTTAGCCAAGTGGGTTTAGGCTTGGAATTTAAGTAAACGGGCTTATCCCTACCCAACCAGACTCACCCCATTCTTTATTAATGAAGTGGGCTGGATAGCCTGACCGACTAATGGAGGAGGTGGCATAAATACATTCTTAGCATAGTTAGACCAAAAGAAGGTGGACTAAAAATTGATTATAACTTTTCATCCGAGTATCGTTACGGGATATATAACTTATCAATCTTCACTGAAACGTGTCATCCGAGGTAAATTGACCAACATACTGTGGGTCACTTTTGTCCGTTTCGAGCTGAAAACGAGCGCTTTCAGCTTGAAATTGAAATTTAAGTAAAAATAACTCTTTTTATTAATTCTCATTTTTTAATATTTTCTCAATTTTAAAGTTTTAGATTTTCTTCTTTTTCAAAAATAACTTGTAATCATTCTAGGACACATTAGACAATTATCATTAATAAAGTTATTTTCAATTTTCTAGAATTAATTTCTATTTTTTCTCGTGGATTCAAGATATCTCTACGAGTAGTCCAATGAAGTTCCATGGATTTCAGAGTAGTTATCCCTTTGAAGAAGACAGTGATCGACCTCAACACACCCTCCCCTGCGTCACCCACTCGATTAGTTATTAAAGGGGGGGCTAGATGACCCAACCCATCCCATTAGTTATTAATAGGTGGGCCAGATGACCCCACCCAACCCAAATCCTGAAACAAACTAATAGATGATACATAGATACATGCACATAAGGTTGGGTCAGGTCTAGTTCAGACGAGCCCGACCCAAGTACAGTTAAATGGCTCAGGCCAGGTCAGGCTTTGGTTTGGTAAGTGTAAGCAGGTCGGTCAGGCAACATGGAAATGGGTCGCCAGTCGGGTTTAGCCGCTCAGACCGTTTAGTAAACATGTTGGGCTTGGGTGACCTGGACCATGTCCGAACTTGACCCATCGCCACCCCTAATTCCATTTGCCCTCATATGCACATGTATATATCCCACACTCACATTGCACGTGCACACGTGTGCATGCTTACACCTTATGTGAAATATCAAATCATATGAAAATATGTGCGTTCAAATAAGTCCAACTTTTACACATTTCTTTGAATATTTGCCAACGACTCTTGTATGTATATTTTCATCATCATATGTACAAAAATAAACTAGTTTGGTGGTCCACCACAGGTTAGGATTACCAAACGCCCCCCTCTTTTTTCTTTTTTTTATGGTCAGAAGACTCTGATAGTGAAATCTGTAGAAACCATACCTAATCAGTTGACAGGAACTGGGACATGCACACCCTCTTCCTGGTTTTTAGTTTGTTCAAGCAGGACCACTGTACAGTGATCTAGACCATTGATCCATTCAGCCCCACTGTGGATAGACCATACCCCCAAATCTCATTTATAAGATAATCTCAGCATTCCAATTTTTCATGTGCGAACAAACGGTTAACAAGAGAAACACAATATTGGTCCACATCTAGTGATTAGATCTTATAATATACAAAGAGAATTTCAGAGCATGGTCCATCATGCTGGTTGCATGAGATCAACGGTCTAGATCTTTGAACATGGGCCCCACATGTGCAAAATGAAAACCCAAGTACAATGTACCTATCCTCGAGCTTCTTCAGATGAGCCATGAGCCTATTTCGTTATTTGTACAGTTTGGAATAGAAAATAAAAAAATATCAGTATATATTTCAAACCGGTTGATACTCTGGAAGGGTACAGTGGTTGATACTCCGGCACTCTTAAAAGGAACATGTTGCAAAGTATATTAATTCAAAGTACAACGACAAAATTTTAAAACCCACTATCGCTAAGTTACAATCACAAAATCAGATTGGCTGAGTAATCCTAACCTCTGATTGGTGGACACTTGTTTGTTGAAATAGGACCATTGGATATTTTCATTTTAAACCGTCCAATAATTGTCCACCTAGATAATAAGATAAAGTCAGTTTTTGGTTCATGATACATCTTAACTGGAAACGATGATTTGGATGAATTACACGTATTCCACATGTGAAATTTCGTAGAAAAATCTAAGTGCCTGTGTATTAACCATCACACTCTGCCAGAGTATCAAAGTTTTTCCACATGAGAATGAGATTCTGTGTTTTGGTTTGGTGTCATTGTATCTTGATTTTGAATGGGAAGTACTGAGAACCCCAATCTCCAGCCATCCAAGGATGGCGGGTGGGAATCCCAGCGCATTACAGGATTGGAATTTTCAATTTGGAATGCATGTTGGGATTCCCGCCCATTGGAGTGCACCAAATACTTCGTGTGTACTGAAGTAATGTGTTTGTTATGCAGGAGCACTTCTGATGGGTGTGGGATAAGGCAGATTGGGACGTGAGTGCGTAGGATAAGGCAAAAAAATGGATCTAAGGTCATGTCTATATCTAACGCAAACAGAATCTTGAGGTGGGTTTAACCGTCCCATGTTTACATCACATCATGGGTTTGGTCCACCCACTTTTTTTAACGGTCCACGCACTCCCATTAACTTATCTTTTGATTACGTTGCTCAATAAGTACGGTTATGATGCATTGGACTGGAATAGTGTGGCAACTAGAGTGGGCATGGGACGACTTGGCTCAGCGAACTTAACTTGTCCGACTCGTTCAGATCTGACTCCATCTAAACAGGATATGAACTCGATTTGAACAGGGTGGATGAGTCAATCTAAATTGTCATGACTTCATTCTACTCAAAATGAGTTGTGTTTGAGTCACCCAGTAACTTAATTTGACTTGTCTTGAAATCTAACATGATACTAACTCAACTCAATACAAAACACAACTTTTGTGTGTTTGTGTGTATTTATAACTCATACGTGACTTTTGAGATCTCATAAAGCTCATATATCACTTTTGAGATCCCAGATGCTGTGTAACTAATGGAGAGACTGCAATTCTAGCAAACGAATTTAGGTTTTAAGTAGTGATTTTAAGTTGTGAATACCTGTTGCGCTCAACCCAACGTGGCACTTGTGATTGGGTTGGACTCAATCCAGATTAGTGTACGCTGGACTTGGACTTGAATCGGGTCAGGCATGCTAGACTTGGTAATGAGTTGGGTCAAGCCTATTTCAAAATTAGATTGAGTCCAATCAACCTTAACTTGGTCTGACACAACTCGATGCCCAACTCTAGTGGCAACATAGGCATTTATAGGTGTAGGGCACATGTTTCAGAGATCCAGACTGTCCCACAGCTGATTGGTAATGCGTAAACAAACTCCCATGTCAAATGATTCTTAAAACAAAATAATGAACTGAGATAACTAATATAGATGGGATGGATGAGATTATCAAGTTTGAAAAGATTTTTGGGCAGTATACATGATGTCAAAAAGGAGGATAAAGCGGCAGGGGGATGTTTTTGTGAGTACTTTCACAAAATGGGGATTTTGAACAAATAAGAAATTCTTAAGGAGCTCTGGGGAAATAAGAGCCAAATGGGCAGTTATTATAGATATTTAGACAGATACGACTAAAGTCAAAAGGCCCCAATCCATAAAACATAGACATAATCAAAGAAGTCAAAGTCAATAAAATAGACAACAAGCCAAGCAAGTGATATGATTTCTTAAATTTTTTATTATTTTAAAATAGAAAATTTCCAAATAAATTTATAATTTTGGTCACACGTGCCAAATTTTATTTATTTTATTTTAGTGCTTGGCCTAAACCCACATGAGTGCATATAGGGATGTTCGGACCCGGGTGAATGCTGGGGGAGCGGGTTCCGTGTCGCCCTTACCATGTGGGGCTCACCTTGATTTTTTTTTTTTTTAATCCATGCCGTCCATCCATTTTTAAAAATAAATTTACAATATAGTTCCAAAATTTAAGCAGATACAAATCCCATTTGGATCACACCATTGAAAAAAGTGACGAATGACTATTTAAAGCTTTTTATGGGCTATAAAAGTTTTGGATGAGGCAGATATTTATATTTTCCCTTCATCCAGGTCTGATTGACCTTATCAACGGGATGGATGGAAAATAAACATTACGATGGGTATTACCATGGGCCCTAGGACTTGTTAATAGTAGGCGTCCAATCACCACTGTTTCCTGTGGTGTCCACCTGAAATTTAGAGCTTCTTAATTTTCGTATACACATCTTAAAATGATCTGGAAAAACGAATAAATGGCATGGATATACAACACATCAGGCGTTACTGGTAACACCTAATCGGCTCCCGCATGATGGACTCAACCTGATTTTAACGGGTCTATGTCTCATTTATTGACCAACGAGAAATGAGGTTGGGTAAGGGTCTCACCTTTTATACCCTATTAAAGACAAGCAGGTTACTATTAATAGTGTGTATATATATATATATATATATATATATATATATATATATATATATATATATGTGTGTGTGTGTGTGTGTGTGTGTGCGCGCGCGCGCATCGGTGGGTCCGATAAATGATTATGAATGTTTTAATGGAGGGTAACCCATCTCAACTTTTGTATATGGTGTGGCCCACACAAGTCATGGATTGACTCGATTTTTAAGCCCTAGGCTTACCATTGAATGACCAAGTTTTAGATGCATCCAATATTTAGGTCGGCCCCACCAAGTGCTTTTATATGTTTTAGGTATGTCTTATAGGGCTAATTTATGGTATATCCCATAATTTAAAGGGAACCCATTAAATGCACGGTGTTAATGTTCGACATGCATCACATCACGGTGGGATCAACACAGCTCCACCTCATGGGAGATTCTTATGAGCTTAACAGCATAGAACCTTTTCTTATATATGTGTGTGTGTGTGGGAAAAGGTACTATGCGCTTGAGCTCACGATAAGCTTATCGTGAGGTCGAGCTGTGTAGGCCCCACCGTGATGCGTGTCGACCATCAACACCATGCATTTGATGGTTCCCCTTTAAATAATAGGATACCCCAAAAATCAGTTATATACGGAACTCAGGTGGGCCATACCATCTAAAAACATGTGAAGACATCATTAAAACATATAAAAGCACTTGGGGGGCCCACTTGAGTTTTGAATGCTGCTAAAACTTGGTATGACCCCTAATCCTAGTAGGACACATATAATGAATGGGCTGGATTTGCAAACCACATTTCGCTGGGACCCAAAAAATGATTATGAATGTTTTAATGGTGCATGGCCCCCTCTCGACTTCTGTATGTGGTGTGTCCCACAAAAGTCACGGATTGACTTGATTTTTGAAACCTAGGTCCACGATGGAATGATGCATCTAACTGATGGGATAGATGTTCGAAAGGCATCACGGTAGGGCCCACACAGCTCGACCGCATGAGACGGAGCCATGAGCTCGAACGCATAGTACCTTTTCCCTATATATATATATATATATATATATATATATATATATATATATATTGCTTATTCTGGCAAAAGAAATGAGTTTTCTAATCTACATACCTAACACCATGCACGCTTCAAAGTGGTACATGCATGTGCGCATGATCTAAAACTTTTATTGGGTGGGCCCAACCACATAAATGCTCTTATTCATTTCAACCTGACTCGAAATTAACTTAGATCTAAAGATCTATGGGTACTGAAACCTAATTAATATAGATGAGAGTCTTGAAAAACTAGACTTGGAGCCAAAAGGACTTGGACAGCAAAGATTTGCCCATTTACCTTATTAAAGAACCCAACCTAAGTGGGACTCATTTATAACTTTATTTTAAAAACCCATTTACAACCCTAAGTGTATAATGCATCCCATCTATATGCATCACTACATCTTCCAACCTAGAATACATGTGTTAGATCTATGGTTTCATCAGGGGGGTCCGACTGAGAGGCCACTTATCATTTATGGCTTAAAAATGACTTAGCCAATGTTTTCTTAGCCCTAAAGTTATTACAAACCCTACACTGACGTGATGGATGGTCTAGATCATGCATGCATGGTCTGGTTTGTAATGACACATCCACATGTGAGGCACATGTGTCATTTACATAATGCAATTTGAGATATGAGCTTTCTATCAAGTGAGCTATATTGTTTAGAACTTCTAGCATAAAAATTAGGCCATTTCATGCCTCAGGTGGGCCACATCATATAAAAACAAATAAATGGCTAAAAAATATTTTAATATTTGCAATGTTGTTGTCCCCATCTCTTTTTTTTCTTTTTTTTTTGAAGTTTTTTAGCGCTCATTGAACCTCAGATAACTTGCGAAGTGTAAAGCTCATCAATAACTTTCCAACATTATATTATGTATGTGAAATGGATAACATATTGCAAAGTTATGACCTTCCGAAGTTATAGTGCACATTTAAGCTTTTTTTATTATTAATCTTCTCTCCCTAGTTTGAGACTTCTGGCATCATTTCTTTCAATCTTGGCTATTCATGAAGTCATCTGTCACCCTGTTTTACAACAGGCTCTAAAATAATCCATCAAAGTTTAATTTGACCCAAGTTAGGTCATGAAAGGACCACTTAACGATCGTAGGGATATTTGTGAAGTATTTTAGAAGGGTTTGGTTCCATTTTAGTAGGGTGCTATATTGCTAACGGTGGCAATGGGCCTGGTAGCCATCCTGACCCGACGTGCCAAACCGGCTCTTCGCAGGGCTTGACCCACTAGCTTGGCTTGCAGGCTAGGCTCGGGACTTACATTCATGGCTCAATCAATCTTCAGCCTAGGCTTGCGCTCAAGTCATTTTAAACCCCCAGCCCAACCAACCTGACCTTGCCCTGCCCAACCTGACTCCATACATACACGTGTTATATCCCAAGAGTATGCTATTCCAACCTCAATTGGGCAATCCATCCATCTTGAATTGAAACTGTTGGTTTTTATTTTTTAACACACGCACTCACGCCGTAGTGGAATTTCACCACCTATGGGTACTTGAACCCTCAACCAGGTGTTGAAACTCCTGAGAGTCTACCGCCGGAGTAAGAGTAAAGACCCAAATTGAAACTGTTGGTTTCATTCCTCTAAAATGTCTATTTCTTTATGCATGTGTGGCCCACTTGATCAACAGATAAATTAGGAACATTTAAGTAGGAAATAAAGATTTTATCAATTTTTAGGTGCCTAGCTGAATTTTGAGGTGCCTAACTGCATTTTGAGGGCCATCCTTATTTTGGATGCTACGGTTTGTCTGCATGTGCCTAAAGCTCTATTAAGATGAACATGTCTTGGACATGGGTGCCAAGATGTTGTATTTGAATGACTGATAGAGGCACCCATAGCCGTCGATCATTTCTGAATGGACCGATCATCTCTGAATGGACCAAATACAAGTCCTTGGTAGAGATGAAAGAAGATCCTAAGACTTAAGAATTTTATTTTTGTTAAAGACACAAGAGCATATATTGAAGAGATGAGCTATTTACATCTGCTAACATTGCACGCACCCAGAAGATTTGGGCTCAATAATAAAGTAGGCATTCAGATGTGAGCAGGCTCTCTCATGAAATTTGGGTCATGTATTGTTGAAGTCCATCTAATGGGAGTATAATTGCAATAAGGATGCAGAGTAGAGAGCTTTTTGTGTTCTTGTGGGAAGTCTCTATCCATGATTCAGCTGATTACTCTTTCATGGACAACATAATAGTCAAATCTATGGAAAGTCAAATGAAAAGATGGAATGGTCGAATGAAAAAATGCACACTCGACGGCTACAAGGTGGACTAAAATCATGAATGTTCATTTGTTGAGACTGGTTGAGTGATCTTAGCCACTGATTGGAAGACTTTTGCACTTTGATTGTGTAGACACCTCACCTAACCAAGGAATAGTCGATCACGCCGGATCAAAATAATCACTCTTACACAAAATTCTAGAGCCAATGCACCTTGTTGAAGTCCATATAATTCCATATAGGTCCATCCTAGATCACCTTAGACCCTATTTGAACCAACCTAGTTCCCAATTCAAGTCATCTAAACCTAAAATTAAGGCCGGATTAGTTCTCTCATCACAACGAAAATTCAATTTCTGCTGGTACATTTTTTTTTTTCTCTAGAAGATAGTCTAGTGTCCTCGCGATCAACAACCAATCAAGTGTTAGAAGTCAAAGATTACTAGTGAAAATCGAATTTTAGTTTTTGATGATGATATAATTTCGATATCATTTACTTAATTAGTTTTCTTATTTTTCTATCATCCCTCCCTCTTATCATAAGCCACACTTAATCCCTATTATTAAAAAACCTTAAAGAAAATAATTTTACTCATTTTCCTTTAACATTTGATCAAATTAGAAAGCCAACTACCAAACCAACCAATGAAAAAGCTTCATGTGTCTCAAAGCTTTCAAAAGCCAATCACAAGAAGCCACATACTATTTTACTCATTACCTACCCAAAATGATTAAAATTTCGTCACACAACACAACTACACGTACTTTTTGTTTTTACACACACACACTCATGCCATAGTGGGCTTTCACCACCTATGGATATTCGAACCCTTGACCAGAGTCTACCACCCAAGTAAGAGCAAGGATCCAAACACATCCTACTTGAGAACTAGATAAGGATGTTCTAAAGATTATAGGCTAAGTGCTCCTCTTTCAAGAATACTCTCTCACATGTTTCAGGTACAAAGCTTTAGAGAGTAGGTAAGTAACGGCATTTTAGATACTAAGAATAAAGTGCTCTCCTCTCGTTAAGACTACCCTCCCACGGGCTTCGTGGAGAAGACCCTAGAAGTAAGGTGCAGATTGAAGGGCTCCAATCATCTTATTTAACTACGGAGAGCTAGTGTTTTTCATTTCACGCTCACCTCCAATGTGAGTCCACTGTCCCACGATCAAGAATTTTGTAGAGTAGAGTTAAAGATTTAAGAGCTTTGATAACCGTCTTTATTGAACTAGTGTCGAAGTTCTTCATTCTCCATTCACATGATCTCTAAGCCCTCAGTTAATCTGGATGTTTTATTTATTGATTTCCTTAGCTTGTTTTACATTACATTTACTATTTTGCTATACTTCCCTTTCATGCACCTTCTTATTATAGATTTGATTTATTTCTTATTATCTATTTATTTATTTTAAGTAATAATCTAGAATTAAAATCTCAAATCCTATAAAGTAAAGACCATATATTTATATGAGCAGAGAAGGGTGCTTTATGCTTTCTTGATATGGAGCCATTTAAACCCAAACCAGTCTTTACATTAGATTATTGCGGTTTGGCAGTCTCTATCTTATCATAGAGTTTAAAAATTTTAGCTAATGGTGACTTCAAACATTTTAGTCTTTTCATGTTGCATTATCTTTTTTAGGGTCCCTCAAATGAACTGTTTAGATTTCATTCGTTCACACCAAGGGTCTATTTAGATACCAGCAAATAAGTTACTTTTTCTACTTACAGTAGATAAATAATTTATTTGAGATAAGTTTAGTTTAAGATCAATTATAAATAACTTTTTTACTTAAAAGTTACTTAATTACTTTACCTTATTAAGTAAAAACTAAGATAAGTTACTTAAGACATAAGTAGCTCATGTTAAGTAACTTAAGATCCAAATACACCATTTGATGTCCGCTTGATCATTCACTTGGATGCATGGGTCCATCATCAAGGAAAACAATTCCATTATTTATCATTTTCTATGATTTTTGATTGAAGGGTTATGATTGTGTGACCAATGTGAATTTTTAGGCCATGCTCTAACCAAGTCAAGACCCAACCAATCGTGTTGTGCTGTTATTGTGAAAAAGGGGGTGACTTGATTCCCTTGGGACCAACAAGGGATATTACAGGAATATTCACTTGTTATTCATCAACTATGCCTTTTGGCCTGATCTTAGGCCCTGACTCACCCTCTGTGGAAAAACCTTGCCGAGGAATCTTTAGGTTTTCAGGGCTTCTCACTAATGTTTGCCTTACTCAAGCCAACATTCTTGCTTCCACTTTTTCCGTACATGTTTGTGTGGAAGCTTTCCTCTAAACGAAACGCTCCTCTACTAATGTATTTTTACATTCCACAGCTTTGGCAGATAGCTTAGCACCATTCATCTTAAGGTTTTGACTTTTCTCACTCAACAAATTTCCAAATTCGTTGGTCTCCCTGCCTCCTAGATATCGTAATTCATTGGGTGGACCACTATGTGCAAATGACACAGATTAGCCCATCCTACCCGTCCGATTGGTGGACCTTTCACTGATCGGAATGGTTAGCCTTGCCCAATCAGCGCAGGTTTTCTACCAAAGCCGATTAATGGTGGGACCCACTCAATGTTCAGGGATAATGGGCCTGTTTTGTCCAACTCTTTGGTGAAGCAGCTCACTTTTCTCAGCAACCCGTAAAAGACATTTGGCTGCATGTATCAGTTATTCACTATGTTGTGTGCACTACCATCCGATCCGTTCATAAAATGAACCCAACCATGATCATAAGATGCCAAAAAAATCAAGGTTTTCCGATCATTAGGTGGGCCACACCATAGGAATCAATCAACAACCACCCAAAACCTCTAAATTCAAGATGTGAGTTGCATGATGGTTGGATCAGCCTACTTTCTGGAGCATCTCACTTTTTTGCTGGGCCACTGGATGTATATGTCGGATGTTGTGGACCCCAATAGAGGCAAGATGAACAGCATGAATGACATAGATGAACGTTCGGGGTCATTTGTGCGGATGACACGTGTCAGAGATTCAGGCTATTTATCAAGTGGTGAACATTGTGAACATGCATATACCAACAACAACTCATCAACTGGGCCACACGTGTGTGGAATTTGAACCACCTGACTTTCTTTTTTCTTTTTTCTTTTTTCTAGCCCTTCATTGTTATCATCCAAGTTGGACCCGCTTGATTAGAAGACTGGCATTTATTTTCGATCCATGGCCTTTTAACTGTGTACCCTACCAAATGAATGGCTCGGATCTTTGACATGTGTGCCATCCACACGGATTCCTAACATGTGGTCCACTCCCTCAGATGAGGGCCCCTCACTGAGTTGTGACCCCACAAAAGATGTGACTGGGTTCCTCACAAGAAGTCTATGCTAGATATGGATATTGATAGGTCACATCTCTTGTGGGGTCCCAAATCAAAATCGACGGTCCGTATGTTAACGGCTTGGTTCTAGGACAGAAATTTAGACCCGATTATTGAATAGAAGCGGCCCGGACTACCTCTCCTCCTCTGGAACCCGACCCGTTTATGCCTCTTCTGTTCGATATACAACCATGGATTGGCGACTCGTCCGAGTCAGATGTGAGTTGTCCAAATTCAACTCGTTACTGATCTGACTCGGACTCAGTCGGGTCTTATCGGTTCAGCAACACGAGTTAGCATCGAAAACGTTTCTTGAGTCAGAGTCATCCCCAAACTCGGTCATGACTCAGTACCCAGCTGACTCGAGAGTTTTGAATCCATGATCGGATTGCTTACTGAGTAACTCAGTCTGGTGTAACGAGTAAACTCTGTGGGCCCACCGTGATGTATGTGTCTTATCCACGCCGTCCATCTGTTTTATCAGCTCATTTTATGGGGTGAAGCCAAAATTGAAGCATATTTAAAGCTTGAGTAGAACACACCATAGGAAACGGTGGGAATTGAACACCAACCATTGAAAACTTCTTATGGGCCACAGAAGTTTTGGATCAAGCTGATATTTGTGTTTTCCCTTCATCCATTTCTGTGTGACCTTATCAACAGGTTAAATGACAAATAAAAATCACCCTGGGCCCTAGGAAGGTTTCCATGGTAGACATTACTATACCCACTGTTTCCTGTGGTGTGGTCCACTTGAGCTTTCGATACGCTTCATTTTTGAACTTATATACTACGATGATCTGATAAAATGGATGAACGTCGTGGATAAGACACATACATCACGGTGATCCCCCCGTGCACTGCACGTGCCATCCCATGCATGCAAGTGTGCACGTGTCACTAACCAACCGTTCCAAGCTAAGTAAATTCCAAAACTCACCGTCTCCACATCCAACCATATCATACAATATATGAAACTCCAATCACAGCCGTCCAAATCCACCAAAACCTCAAAAGAGGCCCACTTCAACTTCTCAACTATACCTTCTCCATACACATCCATACATCCATGCATACATGGACAGATACATGGATATTTGTTTTGATACGTATATAAACAACCATTGGAGTAGATTCCATTTCTCATACATTGTCTTTGCTACTTTGAAGAATAACCATTGTTAGAAGAAATTCCTTAATTTCTATATCTTCCACCTTGAATTCGGCTTCTTATCTTTGCCTTCTTCCTTCGATCCTCCCTTTTCATTCCTTATCCTACGCACCCTTTATCCTGCGCACCCCCCTCGTCTTCATCTCTTCCCTTTTGAATTTGCAGGAACGGTAGAGGCATCTGCTTTCTTCAATTCCAGTCCAATGAAATCCGAGGAAGGTAAGCAAAAAAAAAAAAAAAAACCCAACTCGATTTTGTACCTTTTTATCTTCAAAATCACTGTAAATTCTCAAATTCTACGTTTTTATGCAGAAACAAGTGGAAATCAAGTAAACCCAGAAACAGAATTCCTCAAGAATTCGAATCCGGCTGATGGATCGCCTCGATGCGTATTGGAAATACCGATTTTGGGTGTAGATTCGGATAATAGTAGTAGTAGTAGTGTTAGTAGTAATGGCAGCGGAAGCGGCTGTAATGAATCGTCGGTCTCGGAGTCGAATGGATTGCAGTGGAGAAATTTTATGAGTGTTTTCAGGAAGAAATCGATAAGACGGCTTTCGACGTTTCCGTTGCCGGGTTCAGAGCTGTCGAGGAGGAATTTGAGCAGGAAACTGGCTCAAATTCGAACCGGAGAAAATGGAATAGAAGGCGGTGGAGAGGCGTTCGTTCCGAAGCCGTCGTGGAGGAGCTTCGATTATGAAGAGCTTGTGACTGCTACTGATAATTTCAGTTCTGGTGAGAGGATTTTCTAGATTTTCTCTGTTTCTGGTTTTTCTCTGTTTTTGCTCTGTTCTTTCGTGTTTGAATAGTCTGTGGTGGTGACCGAAATGCAGTACCTGAAACAGCCAGGTCTGTGGGGCCCACCATGTTGGATATGTAAAATCAATCCGTCTATCAGGTTCTATCATCAATTTTTGGCCTTATTTTAAAAAATCATCTAGAACCACAACTCCGGTGGGCCACACCAAGTGAAACAGTGGGGATGAGATGCCAACCATAGGGTTTTTGTGCGGGGCTACCATCTTCTGTATGTTTGATCGAATCTGTTAATAAGGTGTGACTCAATAGGATGAAGAGAATATACAAAACTATGGCAGACCCAGGCAGGCCACACCGTACCAACTCACATGTTTTGGGTCCAATATTAAGTGTAGCCTGTATGAGTTTTTAATTGGTCTTATTATGTGTATGTACGGTCCAAATAATGGTTCTCACCTGATGGACGGAGTGGATTTTACATATTGTGGGCCATACCAGATGAAGAGAAGTTACAAAAACTGTACAGGACTCAGGTGGACCACACCGGATGAAGAGAAGATACAAAAACTGTACAGGACTCAGGTGGGCCACACCATGTGAAGTTGGCGGTTCCGTGAGCAATATTAAGTGTGACCCATATGAGTTTTCAATTGTCGTTATCTTCTACATGTACGGTCCAAATGAGGTTCTCACCTGATGGACGGAGAAGATTTCACATGCACAACATGGTGGATCCACAGACCTTTGGTTTTCACGCGCTGCGTAAAAACAGGTGATGGCCCGTGGATGCGGATTGCCTCCTAACGCTGGCTACTGGACGGTACGCTGTGGGCCCACCATGATGTATATGTCATATCCACCCCGTCCATCCATTTTTCCAGATTTTTTTAGGATGTAAAATAAAAAATGAGGTAGATCCATATCTCATGTGAACCACACGAAAGAAAAAAGTAGATATTGAAAGCCCACCTTTAAAAACTTCCAGTGCTACAAAAGCTTAGGATGAACCTTATATTTGTGTTTTACCCTCATCCTGTACCGTGCAACATAACCTAATAGGGTGGATAGCAAATAAACATTACGATGTACCCTCGTAAGTTTTGAATTGTGGGAGTTTTATCACGGCTGTTTTCTTGTGATTTGGATCTACATCGTTTTTTATCATGTCTTATATATATATATAGAGAGAGAGAGAGAGAGAGGCATGCTCGCCTACCCATGTGTGCACCTCTGCACACGTGTAATGAGTGTGTAATGTGTGTCCAATCTGAATGGTCCATAAGATATGGAATCCCATAAAACTCTAAAAGTGAATTTTCACTCTGATTTAAGATTCTGGTGTGCCATAGCAAAGAGAAATTTAAATCAAGAGAAGAAACTGTTTGTATTTTTCATGGCCCATTGAAGTTTTGATTCAAAGTAAAATTTGATAGCAAGAGATTTCATGAGGTTTTGCTTCACGTGGACTGTTCAGATTTTCGAGACTCATTAAATATGATGAGTTATAAAAAAAGTTTATATGTAGTCAGTTTTACAGGTATGCAGGTGAGCGTTCTGCTAGCTATATATATATATATATATATATGGACATAATACTGTAGCTGGGATTAAGCTGCATCGTGAGTCTTAAGAAAGTGTCTCCCTCCTACCTTCATGCAGTGTGACACAGATTAGCTACTACGAAGTTGAGTAGTAAGACCTAAGTAACGTTACTAAACTTTAAGGGCCCACACCTTGATGTATTTGTTGTATCCAGGCTTTTCATCCATTTTTAGAGATTACTTTAAGATACAGAAAAAAATGAGCAGGCTGAAAGCTAGAGTGAACCTATGGTTGCCATGGTATATAACACATACATCATGGTGGGCCCACATATCAATGTCCAGTAGCGCCCAGGCTAGTTGCAGCGTCATTAGGCAATCAGAGTCCATGACCCGTATGAGTTTTGTCCATTAAGTGGGCCACACTTGTTTTGGGGCCGTTGAGAGATGCTTTTAGGTGTCTGTCCTTTTATCCGTCCCCATCTAGAACGGCTAATGTTCAAGCATTCCCCGTCTTTTCAGGGGATATACAGACCATGGCCGGCGTGCTGAGTGACAAACCTCGGATTTCACGGCATCCAAATTTGTCCAGAGTTTTTTAATTTTTGAGGGATTTTTTTTCTACAAATGAAAATATTTTAAATATTTTAATAAAATACAAATAAATCTTTTTTAAAGTTTTTAATAAAATATATTTATAAAATCTAACTAATTCAATCACAATTTACCGTCCACCTAGCCAATAACTTCAAACCTATGAACAACCCTTCGAGTTTGCGAGTAAAACCACGAGAATCATTGAGTGCAAAAGCCATCCCCATCCACCGATCAGGTGGGCCACAATACAGAGAATGATATCATGCCGTTGGTAAATAGGAAAATACAAATGTACTTGGCTCAATAATCATAATTTCTTATATTTACATAACAAACTCTATTTCTATTATTATTATTATTATTATTATTATTTGAAAATTTTATAATAATATAGCTATATGTATCATCTAATGTATACATTTGAAATCTCGGCCGTATTTGTCACAATGATGAGTGGGGCCACCTGATGAGCGGCCTGGATGTTAGGTGGGCCATATGGACGGAACAACTGTTCGATGGCTGGAATCAGCGCTTACTTGTGGTCCACTTGATGAGAGTACTGGACTATTTTGTCAGGCGAGCTGCATCGTGGGCCCAAACTTTTGGACGGCTTGGATGGATGCTTTTGGTATGTTTGAAAGAGATGTGCGGGTCCATCAGTGTCTGTGTGGAGTGTGGACGTTCCTCTTTTAAAATAGGAAAGTTGAGGAACTTCTGTTGTAAATAATAAATTATGGGTGTGGATTAGTTGGAGCAAATCCTCAATTAGGAAATGGAACCCCATTCGATCTGAGCCACTCATCAGGTGTGCCCCTCCTTCCAGATCCATCATACTACAGTTCAGTCCAGTCCACTCATCTGGTGGGCCTCACATGCATGTTGAATGACGACTATCCTCAATTTCTTTTAAAACAAAATGATTACCACTTGGGCTGGTCTGATCAGGACTAGGCCCAGCTCACTTTCTGCCTGGTTGTATTAATGGTCTAGATTTAAGCTAGAGGCTCTCGATCACAGTATTTTGATTAGTGGACCCCGCTGGCCTTATCTCAGTATATATGGGCTTGGGACCATGTACAACAGGCCGAGCCCGAGCCCATGGGAGGTCCATGACAGCCCGTTCAAGGGCCCAAGATGATTATTCGTAGCCTGAATTCAGATGGGCCACTCATTTTTTATCTGGGCTGTTCATTAGGTGTACCCCATTATTCATGATATATGATGAAAATGTCCTTGAAAACCCAAATGGGCCAGGTGGGCCAGGTTGATGGAGATTCCACTAATTTATCATTTTTCGTCGGATCGCAGAGAAATTGATAGGAAAGGGTGGCCATGCAGAGGTTTATAAAGGATGCCTGCCTGATGGGCGGCTTGTGGCAGTGAAGAGGCTAACAAAGAGAAAGACAGAGGACGAGATCATAGCCGATTTCCTAACTGAACTCGGCATAATCGCACACATCGATCACCCGAACGTGGCCCGCTTGATCGGTTTCGGGGTTGATGGAGGTTTGCACCTTGTTCTCCGGTTCTCCCCACATGGAAGCCTAGCTTCCATGCTCCATGGTAATTCTCTAGTGGCATTTCCTTTTTAATGTTATAAAACTCGAGAAGATCCTGACTCGGTTCGCTTGTCAAGTGAGTCTGGGTTGACTCGATGACTCGGTTGAGTCACTTGATAAAAGTTGTGTTGTGGACGATCAGAGCCGTTCATTCATCATAAAGGTTTCATAAATGAATCATGGCCAAGAATCACAATGACCAGATAATCTTTAGCATGTGAAAAATGCCTTCCAAACATAACTCGTTGCCAAATTTTAGTGATTTGTACGGCATTTTAAAGGGGAATGATCACGTGGGTCTGATTGCTTGGCCTCATTGTGGTGTATAAGTGTCATCCAACCCGTCCATTATATTATTTCAAAAATTTTATGTCTAACCCAAAAAAATCATCTTGATCCATAACTCAATTGACCCACACTAAAGGGAACAATAATGGACATTGAGTATGGTTACACACCATAGAAACTTCTGGATGGAATGTTGGGTGTGTGGCATTGTTTATATGCCATCCAACCCATTAATCAGATGAATCCCAACAGGATAAAGAGAAAAAGAACTCAGGTGGGCCCCACCACCTGAATATATAGGTTTTACCCTTAATGGTACCTTGCTTTCTCGTGATGTATCCCACATGAGTTTTGGATGAAGATGATTCTTAGCTTTCTTGATGAAAATGAAGAGATTCACTAGATTTACGGTTTGGATTCCACATACCCATCACAGATTGGCCCCACACAGCTCAAACATATGCTAATTACCCTACATTATCACGCATCTGATCATTCTCCTTCTTTAAATAGTAAAGATTATCCAACACTGTTAATCCATGGTTGTCCCCAGCGGATGAATGGTTCAGATCACTACAAACAAATGTGAGATTGGTATTTACATCCAGGACGTCCATTCAGCATCCCACATCTTGGACGGTCTATTTCCCGAAATCCATACCGATCAAGCATAACTTAAACATCCGATTGGTACCCTTCATTGAAAATAACTTCAGTTATTCAGGTTCAAAGGACGGTCTGGATTGGGCTATCCGATTCAGGGTAGCGGTCGGGGTAGCAGAAGGACTGTTATACCTTCATCAGGGCTGTCGGAGACGCGTAATTCATAGAGATATCAAAGCATCCAACATACTACTCACTGATGATTATGAACCACAGGTGAGAAGAGCTATCTTGGGTCCATGTTGTGTTTTTGTAGGCTGCGTTTGGATGCCCAACTGAATTGAATTGTAATAATTAGTTCAATGGAGTTGAAGTGACCGAATCATAATCACTTAGGTAATATATACATCTCTTTTAAGTTGGACATGAAAGGAATGTAACCGTGAATGTGATTGGGATGTAGCATTTCTTGATTGAACTGGATGTCTGTAATTCAATTCAATTGTACATCCAAACGGGCCTCTAAAAGAATAGATATTTGTAGGAATGTTGTTTTTTTGGTGGTGCAGATATCTGATTTCGGACTAGCGAAATGGCTCCCCAACCAATGGAGTCACCACATTGTGTTCCCCATCGAAGGCACATTTGGGTGAGATATGTCTTTAGTTTATTTCTTGAATTGTTTGTTTAAGAGGAATAATCCGACAATGGGTTCTTATATATATATATATATGGAAAAGGTACTATACGCTCGAGCTCACGATAAGATTATCGTGAAGTCGAGTTGTGTGGGCCCCACCGTGATGCATGTCGACCATCAACACTGTGCATTTGATGGTTTCCCTTTAAATAATTGGATATCCCAAAAATCAGCCGTATACGGAACTCAGGTGGGCCATATACCATCTAAAATCATGTGAAGACACAGTTAAAACATATAAAAGCACTCGGTGGGGCCCACCTGAGTCTTGAAAAGTACTGAAACTTCGTATGACCCCTAATCCTAGTGGGACACACATAATGGATGGGCTGGATTTGCAAACCACATCTTGGTGGGACCCAAAAAATGATTATGAATGCTTTAATGGTGTATGGCCCCCTCTCCACTACTATATTTGGTGTGACCCAAAAAAGTCATGGATTGACTTAATTTTTAAGACCTAGATTCACGATGGAATGGTGCATCTGACTGATGGAGTAGATGTTCGAAATGCATCACAATGGGGCCCACACAATTCAACCACATGGGACGGAGCCTTTGAACTCGAGCGCATAACACCTTTTCCTATATATATATATATATATATATATATATATATATATATATGGGAAAAGGTACTATGCGCTCGAGCTCATGATAAGCTCCCATGAGGTCGAGCTGTGTAGGCTCCACCGTGATAAGTGTCGAACATCAACATCGTGCATTTGATGGGTCCCCTTTAAATTATGAGATATCCCAAAAATCAGCTGTATAAGGAACTCAGGTGAGCCATACCATCTAAAATCATATGAAGACATGCCAAAAACATATAAAAGCACTTGGTAGGGCCCACCTGAAATTTGCATGCGTTTGAAACTTGGTCTGAACCCTCATCCAAGTGGGACACACATAATGGATGGGCTGGATTTACAATCCACATCTCGATGGGCCTAAAAAATGATTATGAATGTTTTAATAATGCACGGCCCCTCTCAACTTCTATATATGGTGTGGCCCACACAAGTAACGGATTGACTTGATTTTTGAGACCTATGCCCATGATGGAATGGTGCATTTGACTAATGGGGTAGATTTTCGAAACGACATCATGGTGGGGCTCACACAGCTCGACCTCATGGGACGTTAAAATTAGCTCGAGTGCATTGTACCTTTTCCCATATATATATATATATATATAGGAAAAGGTTCTATGCAGTCGAGCTGTGTAGACCCCACCGTGATGCATGTCGAACATCTACCCCATCAGTCAGATGCACCATTCCATGTTGGGCCTAGGGCTTAAAAATCAAGTCAATCCGATGACTTTTGTGGGCTACACCACATACAGAAGTTGAGAGGGGCTACCCTCCATTAAAACATTCAAAATCATTTGTTGGGCCCACCGAGATGTAGTTCAAAAATCTAGCCCATCCATTATGTGTGTCCCACTTGAATGAGGGGTCAGACCAAGTTTCAGATGCATCAAAATTTCAGGTGGACCCAACCAAGTGCTTTTATTGGTTTTAAGCATGTCTTCACATGATTTTAGATGGAATGGCCCACCTGAGTTCCGTATAATGCTGATTTTTGGCATATCCCATAATTTAAGGGGACCCATCAAATGCACGGTGTTGATGTTTTACATATATCATGGTGGGGCCCACATAGCTCAACCTCATAAGGAGTTCCCATGAGCTCGACCATATAGAACCTTTTCCCATATATGTGCGTGCGTGTCTGTCGGTGTATGTGCGATTGTCAACTCCGCAAGTTCTCATGGCTTTTAGTGAGAATGTTTAGAACTCATCACATGTGATGTGAGCTCAAAATTTAAAAAGTCCACATAATACAGCACCCAATGAAACCCTAAGGTCTAACTTCTACCCTAATCCAAAACTTTGGTAGGCAAATAGGCAATGGTAAAAGAAAACAGTTTCTTTCCTTAATTTGTATCTATTTGTCATGGCCCCACTAGAATTTTGATCAAGGTGAAAATTAATCCCTAGAAGTTTCATGGGTACCGCATCACATGGACCATTTGAATTTTTGGCCCATGACACCTGTGCAAAGGTGTGCGTAGGTGAGAATCTCTCTCTCTCTCTCTCTCTCTCTCTCTCTCTATATATATATATATATATATATATATATATATATATATATATATGATGAAAAGGATATGAGCATAATTTTTACATTGGTGTGCAGATATTTGGCACCAGAATACTTCATGCATGGGATCGTAGATGAAAAAACAGATGTTTTTGCATTTGGGGTGTTGCTGTTAGAGCTCATAACGGGCCGCCGAGCTGTTGATGCTTCTCGCCAGAGCCTCGTTATGTGGGTGAGATTTGGCAATGCTTGAGTTGTGGCCTATGGAGACATTTCGTAATACTCATCTGACTATGGGACGCATGTATTAGATCTCATCTAATCATTTTGGGAGGCCCCACTGTGGATTGTGACCTTAAAAAATAAAAAAATCACATTGGTCAATTTGCATGAAAAATAACAGTTAAGGAATATTAACTAGATCAAACTCGGTTAATATTCCCACGACATCTAAAGTGGGGCTTCGTCCAATGAATATTGCTTGGATCTCATATACATACGTATGTTTATGTGTGCCCCACATGTAGGAATGCAACTAGCGTTCCACAACAAACTGCAGGCTGACTAGTTGGCATGCAGGCCAAGCCGCTGCTCGACGCAAACAAGGCCAAAGAACTAGTGGATCCTCGCTTAGGAGATGCACACGATCCTGTCGAAATGAGACGTGCCATGTCCGTCGCTTCCATGTGCATTCACCACCTATCATCCATGCGACCACACATGAATCAGGTAAGGAATCATAACCACTAAAAACCCATGATCAAACGACATGAACATGTGTACCATGGTTGGATGACTCATTTAAGTCGAGTGCGACTCTTCCGAGTTGACTCGAACTGGATCGAGACTAGTTCAGTTTGGCACCATGAGTCCCAGTCTGGGGTGACTCAGCTAACTCATCCGAGTCTATGTGGGTTGGGGTGACTCAGTCCATGTCAGTCCCACACGACTCGGCTTTACTATAATTCTTTTCTTTGGATTTTAATGTGTGTATGTTTCACATGCTTGCACAAGTATCCATTTCGATCGACGGCTTTCGGGCGGCCACATAGGCCTGATTTTTCGAATCTAAAATGGCTGATGATCATGTGGGATGGTGGGCCTGATGGGTGCAGGTGGTGAAGCTTCTCAGAGGTGAGAATGGTCGAGGAGAAGTACTGAAGGGAAGAGAGCACAGACCCAATGTTTTAAAGTCATTTCTCTTTGATGCTTGTGACTTGGACGACTATACATGCTCCAGATATCTCAGTGATCTCAATCGACATAGGAAGCTTGCTTTGGAATAGATTGTTGCAGTGATTTACTAAATCTGTATCGTGACTATGGTTGTTTTTCATTTTCCAATCGGAGCCGTTCAGATAGTTTTGAAGTGTAATTTGGTGGGGCCCATCTTTTGATATCTTCAGATCAGGAAGTTGGTGTTGGATTTTGTGGTCAAGCAATGTTCATGTTCCACATCACATATTATCAATGTAGAACGTGTGGGTGAAATCTCAACCACATGTAATTTGATCATGGATTGTAATTAGATAATGGATAGTTAAAACTACAAATTTTCTCAGATGTTTGTTGCCGACACGTGTAATTTGATCATGGGTTGTAATTAGATAATGGACCGCTAAAACTTCATTTTTTTTTCTCAGGTGTTTGTTGCCTACCTGATGAGTGTACTGGCCTGATTTTTGGGTCAGCGCATGTTCATGTTTCGTCCCAGCTAATAAGTGGGTTGGATCTTGGACGGCCTGATTTTTGGGTCACCATGTTCATGTTTTGTCCTGGATGATGAGCGGTCCAGATCTTGGACAGCCTAATCTTTGGGTCGGCACATGTTCATGTTTTTTCATGAAAGCATTATGGGTCGAGACAAGATCCACCACAAAGCTTTGTAGGTTGATCTTAACCTACAACACTGTGTGGGGCCCACTTTGATGTTTTTTCATGACATCCAGTTCTCTCATCATGTGTGCCCTCTCATGTTTTGGTTGGCACCCAAAATCACGCTCGTCCAAAAACCGAGTTCGACGACACCATGTAAAATCATTAAACCTAGAATGGCTTAGTTGTGAAGTGTTTCTTTCATCTTGGTGGGCCATGTCTTTATAAATGAGATGGATGGCATTATACAAAACACGGTGGCATATACAAAACAAGGCAGGCCCCATACACTAGCTGGAAGGTTTTAATGGTGGGCATCTCCATCCTAATACTCAACTGTTATCATGAAAGAGGTCTTTTACATAAAATAGATTCACACACTTTCTAGGGAAATGACTCTCATGTTTGGATGCTGAGAAGATGGGCTTCACACAATTTAGGCTGTCTACCATCTAAGTGTGTTTGGGAGCATGGGTTTTGGAACCCTCCCTTTGTGTTTAGCACCCTGGATCCCTGTTATTTAAAAGTAGATATGCAGAGTATATTTACGTGCGCTTGAACTTAATTACTAAATTAACTTTAATATCTCTAATTAGTGTATGTATGTAATGTTTGATAGCATGATTATAATAAGTCTTTTGAAATATATACTTTGTTGGAAAATAATGGAGTTCTAATTATTAGATGGGCTACAAGTATAGGATTACATCCGAGTAATTGACCAATGATTTTTAACAATTGATTTACATGGATAATGTTTGGACAGTGCATATCATCCTATTAAAGTAATTATAGTGGTGCAGTTAATAATATGATTGTTTTGAAATATTATAAGTATGACATGTGACCAATAAATTAGTAGTCCAATGACACATGTTACATATACAACTTTTAGAAGGATTTTAGATATAATCTATAACGTCTACTCTGGATTTCAAACCCCTCTTTGAGGGGATTTCTGTGATCAAACCTATATCCAACGTTCATCTCTCTGTCTCTCTCTCTTCCCTTTTTTTTTTTTTTTTTTTTTAACACACACCCCACACACGCACACCATGGGATTATTTTTTTAACACACGCACACACACCCCACACACACTCACCCCACACGCACACACACCCACACGCACACCGTGGGATTTCACCACCATGGGTACTCGAACCCTTGACCCGGTGTTGAAACTCCAAGGAATCTACCACCCGAGTAAAGTTCATCTCTCTCTCTCTATCTCCCCTCATTTGCACTCCAACACTAGCATAAAAGGCACAGAAATCCTCCCATTATTTCCCAATATCAGTGCAAATTTCCCTTTTTAAGGCATGGATGCAGTTAGAGATTTGTTCCAATGGCTCTCTAACATTCATCTCTCGAACACAAAATTTAGATGGTCAACATTGTAGAGATGAGTTGAGATGAGACACCCACCGTTAGTTGCACATGGGCCCATCACAGTATACACATACCATCAAAATCTTTCATCTGACACAACACCAAGATGAAGGGATGTTCCAAAAATTACTGTTCTTAAACTCATGTGGACCAACAGCAGGTTTAACGAATATTACATTGCTCCTATGGTGAGACCCAAGTAGATTTTTTTGGATTGGTTACATTGGGATGGGACACTCATCATTAGTTGACTGTAGAGCTACCATTGTTTATACGTACCATCAAGACCATTCCTTTGACACAAAACACCAAGATAAAGAGCTGTTCCAAGAATCCTTGTTCTAGAACTCAGGTGGACAACAACAGGTTTTAATAAGAAGGGTATTTATATTTTTTCATTTAGATAAAAGTGTTATGAAATTCTTAGGTTATGGTTAATTAAATAATTAATGGGTGGAATAATGTTATCATGACATAAATATAGGTGTTTAACTGTAACTTTCTTCAAAAAGCATGTGTTAATGCATAAATCTAATTAGCTCCTTCTAGACTCGCTTTTCTGTATAAGGAACGGACAAAAAAGACTCTAGATTAGTAGGAAGATCTTATGAGACCCCTAGCAAAGATCTTAAAAGTCTGAGCATATCACAGAAATTCTCTAATATTTTTGGAGAAGACTTCGGGCGGATTTTTCTTATCTCGGATCTAATTATCTGAGGTCATTGGAGACATGTAATAGGAGACTAAAGTGGTCTTGGCAGACTTAACTTGAGAGCGGCGTGCTAATAGTATTATGCCAACTTATCTCTTTAGTCGGGCAACAGGGCAAAATATTTCTGAAGAACTCTTGAGATCTAGGATAGGATGAAAATAGTGTTTTCGTGAGCAAGTTACGCTGTCACGGGCCAAGAGTAGGAAGTGGGTCCTTATGAAATCAAAGCCTCATGTCATCTTTTCACTGGACCAAGCTTGTTAGGTTCTGACCTAACCTATCACTATAGGTCTGTCCATTTCCCGTGACAATGGGTATGTTTAAAAATTATTAGTAATAGCATTAAAAAAGAAAAAAAAAGGTGCTTTATTAGTTTCTCTTTATAACGACCGACCATGACTGCAAAACGCGTTGTCAATTTTTTAAGAGGTTTACTATAAGTATTTATTTTTCAAATTACACCAATAATACATGACTGGAAATGGACAATCATTACTTGGGATGCACGGTATGTTAGGTTAGATTTGGCATAAATATTAAGATGGGGCCTACCTATGCTATTGATGCCTTTGCTCGCGTGACTGACCGTTGCTCCCAGCTGAAAATTTTAAGAGAAGGTACTCCACTAATAACTAATTATTATTTTTTTATACAGGACGAGCTTCATTAAAAACTTTAATTTTTCAAAAGGACACTTGGATGTCGATATGAACATAAATAACTGCATCAGTGAGGCAGTATGTTGTAAAAATTCCCATTGATGGTGTTGATCTTTTGTGGGATAAAAACCAGCCATAAATTGGTCGGTCTAAATTTACTTATTACGATCATGTGTGTGGTCTCTTCGGAAATGGGTTGGGTACTCCCCCTGCCAGTAGCCCGGTGGCTGATGTTCAGTGCTCTGTGGGCTCACCATGATGCATGTGTTTCATCCATGCCATTCATCCATTTTTACATATCATTTTAGGACTTGATCCAAAAAATGAGAGGGATATAAATCTCCGGTGGAACACAACACAGGAAAACAATGGTGATTGGATATCCACCATTAAAATCCTCCTAAGGCCCAATGCATTGTTTATTTGACATCCAATCTGTTGATTAGGGCATACAGACCCAGATGAAAGGAAAAACAAAGATCAGATTGATCCAAAACTTTTATGTCCCCCAAAAAGTTTTTAATGGTCGACATTCATTCAACACTGTTTCCTGTAATGTGGTCCACTTGAGATTGGGATATGGTCATTTTTGGTATCATACCATAAAATGATCTAGAAAAATAGAAGGGAGGAATGGATGAAACACATACATCATCGTGCGGCCCACATAGCACCAACCATAAGTTATTGGCTGATGGTAGGGAGTAGCCAATCCCTTTCCGCCTTCTTTTACCATATTCCTGACAGTAATTTTCCAGTCCCTACCATGGACGCCGATTGCGTGCTACCCTGCCCGGGTGGTAATCCGTCCAGGCAGGGCTCTGTGGGGCCCACAGTGATGTAAGTATTTTATCAACACCGTTCATCACTTTTCTCATATCATTTTAAGGTATGCAACAAAAAATGAAATAAGTACAGAGATTAAATAGACCACAAAGTGGGATTGAACTTTCCCCATTAAAAACTTCTTGGGAGCTGGAGAAGTTTCGGATCAAGCTGATATTTGTTTTTTCACTTCATCCACGTCTACATGAGCTTATTAATAGGTTGGATGGTAAAAAAAACATTACGGTGGCCCTTAGAAAGGTCTCAACGGTGGGTGTCATTATCACACCAGCTTCCTTTCGTGTGGTCTCCTGGAGCTGTAAACCTACTTCATTTTTATTATAATACTTTAAAATGACCTGAGAAAAACGATGAACGGCGTTGATAAAATACTTACATCACTGTGGGGCCCACAGCGCCCTGCCTGGACGGATTACCACCCGGGCGGGGGTAGGAAGAAATCCGCGTCTACATTCGACGGTGGGGCCACGTCCGTGCATGAATATGATCTAGAATGTCCATCGGGTACATCACTCTATAAACCAACGGTGCAAGATTTACATCATATAAGCCATGGCCCAATAAAATCAGGTGGTCCACGTGTGGGATGACCATACACGTGTGCATGTCCGCATGGAGAAGGGTACCTTAGGAGTTTTAATTTGGGATTTGACACATCTTCATGAGAGCTGGCAGAGGTCGGTTGTAATTAATGGACTGTGACCGTTCTCTGCCACTCTTAAAAAATGATGGTGATCCATCAACTAAGATATTCCTTATCGTATGTATGCAAATCCGAACATTTACCCAGTACAGTCTCTATGGGCCCTCCCTTATGTTTTTGCCTGCTCATCCTGGAAGTGGATTGACCTTGGTAGTGCGTTGACGTCATCAAGTTCTGTGGGCCTCATCATAAGGTATGTGTTATATCCAAACCGTCCGTCCATTTGGCGAGGTAGTTTTAAGGATTGAGATAAAAAAGGACATATCCAAAGATCAAGTGGACCACACTAATAAAGCAGTGGGGGATTGAATGTCTACTATTGAAACTTTCTTAGGATTACAGAAGCTTTGGATCAACTTGATATTTGTTTTTTATTTTTTTCTCTTCATTTAGATCTACGTAAGCTTATAAATAGATTGGATTGAAAATAAACATGACGGTCGATGTTTTAATGGTGCTTGCCATTCATAGCGTGGTCTACTTGAGTTTGGTATATAACTCACTTTTGAGATCATTGTCTAAAGTAATTTATCTCATTTTTTGATATGTCTCATTTTTGGAATCATTGTCTAAAGTAATGGATATGTCTCATTTTTAGAATCATGCTCTAAACTGATATATTCAAATGAGTAGCCAGACTACGGATATAATAAGGATTCCTGACCGTGAGGTTCAGTATTATGTTCGTGTCATGTGCACGTCGTTGGTCAGCTCCAAAAACTCATGTTAGGGTATGATCTAAAAAATAAAGCAAATACAAATCTCAGACTAACCATAATCTATGAAACAATAATAATCAATCATTAAAAACATATTGCTGGCCATAAAAGCTGACTGTGTGTGGTCTCTTCATTGATGTCTTTATGACCTTATCAACATTGTTGGATGGGAAATAAACATTCGTGTGGCCCTCCAAAACTTTTAATAGTGGGTTTCAACTTATCTGCTTTATTTTTTAGATCGTTTCCTAAAATGAGTTGTAAAAATAAATGAATTGTAACGATGGAAGGCACATGCATAACAGTGAGCACAATTAGAAATCTACCCAAACCACACCCCCTTTATTCTAGGGCATTAGGTCAATCATGCAGAACCATTTGTCATGTGCGGCCTTTTTATTTTATGGAAGCATGCATCAGGCAGGCACATTCTGTATGTACCCTTGCCCAAAATTTGGGGCACTCACCGAGGATCTATTGGCACGGTAGATTAGCCTAGCCTCACCTAATATATTTGCAGTCGTAAATGCGCGGTAACCTTGATGGGATTTTTCTTTTAATATCAACATTATCCATTATTTTATTTTTTTTGGATCATTTTTAGAGCATAAGCTTACAAAAAGAAATAAATCCAAATCCCAAGTGGATCAACCATAGGGAACAATGGTGATTGACCGGGTCACATATCAACATAGGTTTATGTGACTTTATCAAAGGTTGGATGGAAAATAAACATTAAGGAAACATTACAACATGCTTGGGGATGTTTTTTATAGTTGAGTGTAAAATCATCAATATTTCCTATAGTCAACCTGGTGCTTTAAATAGTGAATAGTGTGTAGCATAGCTCACACCCCTTCTGAAGCGTGAGGTGTAAGCTATATAGCATGTAGCGTAAGCCACAAGCTACTTTCAGATTTTTAATAAAGATTGCCCTTAGCTGCACTAATTTCATGATTTATGCATCAAATTAGACTAATTAATAATGAAATCTAGTAAATTTTCATGATGTTCCGTGCAACCAAAGATAATATAGAGTAATAAGAAAGGATAATGATCAAGTATAAAGGTAAAGAAAGAGCAACAAAATTAAGTAATATTGTTAATTATATTATTTTACTAAAGCATTAAAAGATTAAACAAATTTTTTTATTGAAAATATAAAATTGTAACATATCATTGAAAACATTAGTTAGTTTTAATGAAAAATAGCTTATAATGTAAGTTACGTCGCATGTAGCATAGTTTATTTAGTAAGTGGCATATGTAAATTATCATGCAGCGTAAGCTACATGCAACTTAAGCTATTTTCATGAGCTATGTGGCATTAAGGCTTTGCTACACTACATAGCGTAAGCTATATGCTACCTAGCATCGCTCTTTAAAACACTGGGTTTACCAAAGATTTAGATCTACTGCATTTTTGGGCTCATGCCATAAAACAATCTATTAAAATGGATGAATGGCATAAATATAATATACATACAACAAGGTAGGCCCCCTAGTAAGGGGTGCACCCATCTTAGGTGAGGTGGGGCTGCACCTATTCTACTCCCCTTTTGGTGATATTCACTCACACTGTTTGTTTATTTTGCCTGCTTATTTCGGGTTATTAGGTTTAACACAATGGTGATCCTAAATTAATGCAATTCATGTGGGCTGCACTATACTTAATAATGAGGATGGAATCACTTACCACTTAAACCTTTTATCTGCCATTCAATTCAATTATAACATGGCATGTTCATAAGGTGATTCTCATATAAAATTACAAATATCAAACTAATAAAAAAAACTACAATGGCCCCTAAAAAGGTTTCAACGGGGAGCATTCAATCCCCACTATTTCCATGATGTGGCTCACTTGAAAGGATAACCCTCGTGTGTGGGCTCATCTCATAAAATAAGCTGTTAAAATGGATGGAGAGAGTGGATATAACAAAAGTATCATTATGTGCCCCACAGATCCTAAGGTTATAGAAGACCATATCTATTGTAAGCTTCACCCTGATCTATATCTCAAGTGGCAAAGCGAGTAAAAATACCTTGTTTCAACCCTGAAGTATTGGTATTGATTCCCTAATGTGGGTGGCTAACAGTGAAGTGTGAAGTGACAATGAGTGTGTACTACCAAGCTAACCTTTAAAAAATAAAAAAATAAATTAAAAGGTAAAAAACAATCCATGTTAAGTTTGGTTTACCAGTTTTCAGTATAATGCAAAGTGAATGTGCCATCATTATTATTTCAAGGTGTACATTTAAATAAGAATTACAATTCATTAAAAAAAAAAATCATAAATAAAATAGGAAAAAACCTATTTGGTTTTTCAATTATAACAACAACATATAGTCAAAATATGTATTTATTTTAAAGTGTGTTTGACTCTCTATTTATGAGCCATAATATTTCTTATTTAAACAACCACTAAAAATGATAATGATAACTTATTTACTTTACATTTTACCCGGTATGGTCCCGATCACTTGAGTCGTGAGAGCAACTTCATTACTTCCCATGTGCCGTGTTTGATGTCGACATCAATCATGGCTTTCCACATCCCACGTCAAAACCAGTGAACTGTACACATGGGCTTGATAGGGATGCATAAAATAAGACATGGAACGTGAGGAATGAATTATTAGATGGCCGTGATTGTTGTCCAACCATGTGATGTATTAGGTTGGCCCACATCCACAGTTGAATCAACATGTAAACGGTCTAGATTGATGTGATTGATGTATAACTATGTCATGTAAATATCTTTACACGGTGTACGACCATTTGGCCTCGTCAATTAAGGGAACTGGAGGGTATTCGAAATCCAAGGGTTGTTCGGCCGCAAGAATTGAGGGTATTTGGAATCCCATTGCCAATCCTACCATCTTTATCTCAGTACTAATTCTTTCCATTTTTTACTTATTTTAAAAGGCACGAGAGTTACATATGTAACATAGGTGTCATTATGCTATTAATCAATTCTACATGCGACCCATTGTTAGTACCCTGAAGCAATGAGCTTATCTATTTGCATCACTTGAAATTACATTAATAAAATTATCTTTGCAGGCCAAACATTGGTTATGTAAACTAATGACCAAAAATTGTTAGATAGTTGTTGAGTTGTAAATTGTAATCTTATGCTTATGATCCATTAAAGGATTGGTATTTTATCAATTTTTTATTTTTTATTTTTTTTGTCAAAGTATGTATTTCAATGGACCTATTATAATTAATGTGTCAAAAATCACATATGTAGACTAATTGGGTACCGGCTCATTTCTCAATCAAACTAGGTTCAAACTAAATATAACCCATCACCCAGCCTGGCTCATTGGATTTTGCAAAGGCAATGTTATTAAATATATAATATGTAAAAATCATCATTAACATATGTGTAGCTTATATTTCTTAAATAGCATGTGATCCACTTAAGAAACACGCAAACTTGAGCCCATCATAAATATTATGGATCAGGTTTGGGCTTGCGCTAAGCGAGTATTAAGAGCTAGTTATACCTTTAAAAAAAAAAAAAAAAAGAAGATCAAATTCTAATGGGCCTCTTGGAAATTAGGTACTAGCCTACTAGGTGGTGTGTAATTGCACATGGTCCCATGCAAATTTCATCTCACGTATGGAAACAAGAAAAAAAAAAAAAAGAATTAAATTAATCTAAGTGTCATATCATTCAATCCTAACAATAGATATCATGAGATTTTTAGTAAATTTAAATCCATTGCATTTGTGAGCCCTACATTGATGCATGTGTTTTAGCCACCTAGTCTATGTGTATATAGGTGACTAACATCAGTTGTGAATTTGATTCATTGATTATTAGGTTTAGCTTAATCAAGAAGAATTTGAGTCCAAACAAAGAATTTGACAATTGATGCAAGGGAGGACATGAGGTCAAGCACCGTCTTCCTCAAGAGGATAATTATTCTGAATCTACGGAACTTCTTTAGACTCCTCACAGAGACTTCTTGATTCCACGAGGAAAAAAAGCAGAAAATAGAAATAAATTCTAATAAATTTGAAATTGATTAATAAATTAATAAAAACGAATTCACAATCCTTTAAATAAGGGTACCAAACAATAGGAAAGAAATCGGAATCAAACTACAACTAGAACTTCTAAAATCCGCGACTTACTATAAATAGTAAACTTACTATTTATAGAAGGTCGTGATGTCTACTAGTGCGTAAGGTTTTCGGCCAAAAATAGTAAGTGTCCTATTTGGCTTCACCAAACCGTTCTCCTAATTATTCTAAGCACTTTTTATGTTGGACACAACTCCTTAAGCCTAACAAATGAAGAGTTATAATCAAATTAAAACTTACTATTTATAGTAAAAATGAAAATAAAACAAAAAAATGACCATCGATCAGAGGATATTTCACAAATCAAGGTTGCGCAATCCGATGTAACGAGGTTGGTTGGCTAAAGTAGCTCGTTCTACCCGAAAATCATATATTTTACATTAAATAACTCGTTCTGAATTGCGAGATACGCTCAATCTAAGGTCCGACGATCCAGATCACTTTTGTCATCGACCGGGCCTTTTCTAATCCATCTTGGCCATGAAACTGTCTGCGACCCTGCTCTACATCAACAATCAAAACACCCTAATATTTTTAGACATACGATGATTATGTAATAATAGTATTAATTTCATCTAATGCAATTCCATGCCATTTAATCTCACTAACCAAACATACTCAGGAATTTAATGTAATTAACTATCTTTAATTAGACCCAACAAATGAACAGCCCTGATCACATGAGATGGTGTCCAACTTATCCACATCAAAGCAAGAGGACAAAGTGCATTTCAGGCAGAGAATCCTATAATTCTGGGATCCTACTAACCGATACATGGATTTCTCCCTCACCAAGCATGCCTTCCCACATACCATGGTAACCGTCAAAACGTCCATGCGGTGGGCCACCTACGTATGATCCTTAGCCCATAATGTCAGGAAGGCCCACTCACCTGTCGAGAGTGATCTGTCCACATCATATATATGGAAGAATTTAATGGGGGGGGCCAACCTGATAAACTGTCCATAGTCATGATTGAACATGTTTCTACTATAAAGATTGTGGACCGTCCATTCAATGAGACGAGGGTAGCTGTGGCAGGGACCATATGGAATCCACATGCAGCTGGTCCACCACATTCATGCGCTGCAGAGTCCAGTTTCCATACACGTGGCATTCATATATCTCAATCCAAACCGTTCAAATTGTTGGCCACGTACTAGATAGGGTGTATTTAAAAAATTGCCGTGACAGGACTATCCTAACCGACTGATTGGTGGGCATCAAGTGGTTTTCAATCATCAAAGGGAGGATTAAAAAAACCATCAAAGGGAGGATAAATAAGACCATCCGATCAATCTGGTTTTGGGGGGATGTCCCACCTAAAGTGTGTCTAATAATCAAGATGGTTTAACGGTGATTTGAGGCTCAATGAAAATTTTCATCCATTGGATGATCCCCAACCGTCCAATTGGAGAAGTGCCATAATCCGATGGCCGTAATTCGTAGCCTTCCAATAAGATCCTGGCTAAACGTTACGTAGAGTAAATCATGACCTACAAATCAGACTAATCCACTCATCAGGTGGGCCACACTTTATGAGGACGGACGGTTAGAAAGTAAATCAATCTGTAGCATGTTGCCCAGCTGATGAGTGGACCAGCGTGGCATTAGGAGTTCACCACGTCAGCATATTACTGCGATTTCATTCAGTTTCTCTCCTCGCGCGAAGGGGAGACATTTCCTACGGTACGACCAGTGTATGGCCCCCATCCCATTTTACATCCCAAGAATACTCCCCAGGTGTACGGACGCCTTCCCAAAGGTCGAAAATGCCCCTACTTTTTCCTTCAAGCGGATCGGCCGCTGCGCAAAGACGAGCAATGACGCTCGTCGAACTCCGAGTTATACGAACGGTTCAAAAGAGATCAACGTTACATGTGCCACACGGTTATGTATTTATTATATCCACAACGTTCATCCAAATTTCGAGATCATTTACGAGCCTAATTCCAAAAAAAAAAATCATATCCAAAGATCAACTGGACCACACCACAATGAGCAGCAGAAAATTGATTTTCACCGTTGAAACTTTTGTAGGGCCCACCATAACATTTATCTTCCATCTAATCCATTCATGAGGTCACAAAGACCTGGATGAATAGGAAAAAAAAATCGTAATGATCCAAAACTTCCGTTACCCCCGAAAGGGTTTCAACGGTATACGTTGAAAGCATAATGACATTACCATTTGCTACGGTCAGATCTATAGCTACGGATTATAACCATAGCCATAGATACAATAATTCGTAGCAATAGGGTCCGTCCGGAGTGGGCACGCCAAACTAGCGGCCCCCCGCGCCACTTCCTGGCCTGTCTGGCGCAGCCACGTCGATCTGGCGAGGCCGCGCCCATAGGGTGGGCCCTATGGCTACGGATAATAACCGTAGCTAAAGTCCGTAGCAATAGGTTTTTTTATATTTTTTTGTATTTTTTTTTTTTTTTTTTAATGGAGAACTTTATTCTACCTATAATTTTTTCTAACACATATCTATATAAATATGTATATATAAGCATATAAAAATTTTTTTCTCTTTTTTTTTCATTTCTTTCTTTATTCATTTAACAAGAATATCTTCTAAATTAAAATTAGTTACTTGATGTACCCCATATGATTTTGGGGTAGGAGGAGAAGCTACTTTAACCAACCAACTTGGTTATTTTCCAAGATTTCATTAGCTCGATGATCGAAAATCCATTTCATTCACTTAGCGGTCAATTTCGTTCATTTCATTTACATGCATTTCACGGTCATTTCACTTCAATTCATCATCACTTCCATGCATTTCACGGTCATCCAAAACATTTTCGTGTTGATTCACGGTCATTTCGAGGCATTTCACAGTTAAACTCCACTTCACGATCATTTGCATGCATTTCACTTCAATTCATCATCACTTCCATGCATTTCACGGTCATTTGCATGCATTTCATGGTCATTTCACTTCAATTCATCATCACTTCCATGCATTTCACAGTCATCCGAAACAATTCTGTGTTGATTCACGGTCATTTCGAGGCATTTCACGGTCAAACTCCTTCACTTCACGGTCATTTGCATGCATTTCACGGTCATTTCGCTTCAATTCATCATCACTTCCATTGATTTCGCAGCCATCCGAAACAGTTCCGTGTTGATTCACGATCATTTCGAGGCATTTCACGGTCAAACTCCTTCACTTCACGGTCATTTGCATGCATTTCACGGACATTTCGCTTCAATTCATCATCACTTCCATGCATTTCACGGTCATCCGAAACAATTCCATGTTGATTCACGGTCATTTCGAAGCATTTCACGGTCAAACTCCTTCACTTCACGGTCATTTGCATGCATTTCACGGTCATTTCGCTTCAATTCATCATCACTTCCATGCATTTCATGGTCATCCGAAACAGTTCCGTGTTGATTCACGGTCATTTCGAGGCATTTCACGGTCAAACTCCTTCACTTCACGGTCATTTGCATGCATTTCACGGTCATTTCGCTTCAATTCATCATCACTTCCATGCATTTCACGGTCATCCGAAACAATTCCATGTTGATTCACGGTCATTTCGAGGCATTTCATGGTCAAACTCCTTCACTTTACGGTCATTTGCATGCATTTCACGGTCATTTCGCTTCAATTCATCATCACTTCCATGCATTTCACGGTCATCCGAAACAGTTCCGTGTTGATTCACGGTCATTTCGAGGCATTTCACGGTCAAACTCCTTCACTTCACGGTCATTTGCATGCATTTCACGGTCATTTCGCTTCGATTCATCATCACTTCCATGCATTTCAGGGTCATCCGAAACAATTCCGTGTTGATTCACGGTCATTTCGAGGCATTTCACGGTCAAACTCCTTCACTTCACGGTCATTTGCATGCATTTCATGGTCATTTCGCTTCAATTCATCATCACTTCCATGCATTTCACGGTCATCCAAAATAATTCCGTGTTGATTCACTGTCATTTCGAGGCATTTCACGGTCAAACTCCTTCACTTCACCGTCGTTTCCATGCATTTACGGTCATTCCTAGCGATTCCGTGTTCATTCACTGTCAATTCACTTCACTTCACGGCCATTTCCACGCACTTCACGGTCATTTCACTTCACTTCACTGTCATTTCCATGCATTTCACGGTCATTTCCGGTGATTCTGTGTTCATTCACGATCATTTTGACGCACTTTATGGTCAATTCACTTCACTTCACGGCCATTTTCAAGCACTTCATGGTCAATTCACTTAACTTCACCATCATTTTTATGCATTTCATGGTCATTCCCTGCGATTCCGTGTTCATTCATGGTCAATTCGACGCACTTCACGGTCAATTCACTTCACTTCACGGCCATTCCCATGCACTTCGTGGTCATTTCACTTCACTTCACCGTCATTTCCATGCATTTCATGGTCATTCCTAGCGATTCCGTGTTCATTTCACAGTTTAGGTTTTGGGATTTGAGAATGGGTTCGGGTTTAGATTATAGGTTTTAGTTTCGATTTAGGTTATAAGTTAACGGTTTAGGTTTAGGTTTAGGTTATAGGTTTTTGGATTTGAGAATGGGTTCGGGTTTAGGTTATAGGTTTTGGTTTTAGTTTACGTTATAGGTTTTGGAATTTGAGAATGGGTTCGGGTTTAGGTTATAGGTTTTGGTTTTGGTTTTGGTTTAGGTTATAAGTTATAGGTTTAGGTTAAGGTTTAGGTTTAGGTTTTACGATTTGAGAATGGGTTCGAGTTTAGATTATAAGTTTTGGTTTCAGTTTAGGTTATAGGTTAACGGTTTAGGTTAAGGTTTAGGTTTAGGTTATCGGTTTTTGGATTTGAGAATGGGTTCGGGTTTAGGCTATAGGTTTTGGTTTTAGTTTAGGTTATAGGTTTTGGGATTTGAGAATGGGTTCGGGTTTAGGGAATAGGTTTTGGTTTTAGTTTAGGTTATAGGTTTTAGTTTAGGTTATAGGTTTTGGGATTTGAGAATGGGTTTGGGTTTAGATTATAGGTTTTGGTTTAGGTTTAGGTTATAGGTTTAGGTTATAGGTTTTAGGATTTGAGAATGGGTTCGGGTTTAGGTTATAGGTTTTGGTTTTGAGAATAGGTTCGGGTTTAGGCTATAGGTTTTGGTTTTAGTTTAGGTTATAGGTTTTGGGATTTGAGAATGGGTTCGGGTTTAGGTTATAGGTTTTTGTTTTGGTTTAGGTTATAGGTTTTGGTTTAGGTTATAGGTTATAGGTTTAGGTTTTGGTTTAGGTTTTGAATTTATAGGTTTTGGTCTTAAATCCCAAAACCTATAACTTAAACCTAAACCAAAACCTATAACCTAAACCCGAACCCATTCTCAAATCCCAAAACCTATAACTTAAACCTAAACCAAAACCTATAACCTAAACCCGAACCCATTCTCAAATCCCAAAACCTTTAACCTAAACTTAAACCTTAACCTAAACCAAAACCTATAACCTAAACCAAAACCAAAACCTATAACCTAACCCGAACCCATTCTCAAATCCCAAAACCTATAACCTAAACCTAAACCAAAACCTTAACCTAAACCTATAACCTATAACCAAAATCAAAACCTATAACCAAAACCTTTAACCTAAACCATAACCCATTCTTAAATTCGAAAACCTATAACCTAAACCTAAACCAAAACCAAAACCTATAACCTAAACCCGAACCCATTATCAAATCTTAAAACCTATAACCTAAAGCAAAACCAAAACCTATAACCTAAACCCGAACCCATTCTCAAATCCCAAAACCTCTAACCTTAACCTAAACCAAAACCAAAACCTATAACCTAACCCGAACCCATTCTCAAATCTCAAAACTTATAACATAAAGTTAAATCAAAACTTTAACCTAAACCTATAACCTATAACCAAAACCAAAACCAAAACTTATAACCTAAATCTGAACCCATTCTCAAATCCCAAAACCTCTAACCTTAACCTAAACCAAAACCAAAACCTATAATCTAACCCGAACCCATTTTCAAATCTCAAAACCTATAACCTAAACCAAAATCAAAACCTTAACCTAAACCTATAACCTATAACCAAAACCAAAACCAAAACCTCTAACCTAAACCCGAACTCATTCTCAAATCTCAAAATCTAAAACTAAACCTTAACGTAAACCTATAACCTATAACCTAAACCAAAACCAAAACCTATAACCTAAACCTGAACCCATTCCCAAATCCCAAAAGCTATAACCTAAACCAAAATCAAAACCTATAGCCTAAACCCGAACCTATTCTCAAATCCAAAAACCTATAACCTAAACCTAAACCTTAACCCGAACTCATTCTCAAATCCCAAAACCTATAACCTAAACCAAAACCTATAACCTAAACTAAAACCAAAACCTATAGCCTAAACCCGAACCCATTCTCAAATCCAAAAACCTATAACCTAAACCTAAACCTTAACCTAGACCGTTAACCTATAACCTAAGCCGAAACCAAAACTTATAACCTAAACCCGAACCCATTCTCAAATCCTAAAACCTAAACCTAAACCTTAACCTAAAAATTTTCAGGAAGTGGTGTAGTCTCAACACATTCCGAAGTATCAGACTTTGGTTCAATTTTCAGCTCCTCCTCCCCTAATGGTAAACATTCAGGATCTGTGGAAGAAGGGGCTTCAGAGTAAGGGTTCTCCCGGTCAGTGATGACTGCCGAGTTGTTGTCTTGTAAGGCATTCACTATGTCTCTTATCATGGGATCATTTGAATCTACAAAGTGTGTCAAGCAATCATCAAAAGAGTTGGGACATTCAGTTGAGAGTGATTTATTTTTCACCTTAGAGCGCGTGATAATCTGTCCATGGAATCCATCATCCTTAAAAGTGGACGGATGTATGCTCTCTTGCTCCAGGCCTGCACAGATAGATTGAGGGTCAGTATGTGAAGCATTGATATGCAGACTCTGTTCATTGATATTACTCAGAACAAGCATTGAATCGTCAACATTTAATAGTTCAGATGGTAGCCTCAACTGGGTGGTTTCAAAATCCAGAGTCATATCGAGTAACCCGTCCATCTCCCGAATCATATTATTCAATTCAGGAGAGTGGTTCAAACATATCTCATAAGAGATAGAAGGGTCGGTTGTAAGGAGCTTATCCACTTTTAGATCAGACATGTCCGGTGAGTGAAGTAGTTCATTAAGACCGTTCTCTTCGTGTACTCCTTGATCATTGACCTGGACCAAACTTGGGATGAATTCTAGAGGAACTGTGGCTGCACATTCATGATCATCATCCCAATACTCATCATATTTTGGTTCAGTGCAGTGCACACTTAGGATGGAATCACTTTCCTCATATTCTTCATTTAGAAGGGGTTGAGGTTCGCATAAACTAACATCTTCTTCATCATTAGAATCTAGTGTGTCATGTGATTGCAGTGTGTCATCATTATTATATTTGAAAGACAACCATGTCTCTTCCCCATTCTTTTGAACAGTCATCGAGATCGACTCATCGGTAAATTGGACCGTATGCTCGTTAATGGAATCCAACTCCTCATTCCAAATTTCAGAGTTCTTCAAAGGCGAGTTAGGATCACTTTCCTCGCATTGTATTTCTGGAATGAATCGTGGCTGAGATGACCGAACCTCCTCTATCCTATCGAGGCATGAATTGAGTCCTTCCATTGCTTTTTTAAATTTCGCAAACCACTCCATGTTATGTTGAATTGAATTTTTCTAGATCGTTTCTGGTTGAATCTTAAAGGTAGAGGGTCCAAGAGAATAATCACTTGAAATAAGTGCTTCCAAAGTTTTTATACTTTCTTCACAATGGGCCAAGTAATGCTGAAATGAATCCTCTTGGATCGTTTCTAGTTGGATCGCAATGTTAGGGTATCCAAGAGGATAATCCTTATAACATGTTGTTGGTTCATCTTCATAACTTTGTTGTTTCCACTGGTTATAATCATCCTGATCATACATGAGACAATATGATGGCTGATAATAATCTCCATTCGCATAATTATGATCGTATACAATCCTATTAACTGATGGAATATAACGTTCTAGTCGGTTCTCAATGTCTGTTTTTGATGGAGAAAAATCTTGAGGTATACGTTGAATTCCACAATCCTCAGGCATTCTCCAATATCTCCTATCCATCTCAGCGTATGCACGTACCCACGATTCCATGGTAGAACCCTGACTCTAAGTCTAATCCTATAATAAAAGAAAAGTCCTACAGCAATATGAAAAGTAAGAGAAGAAGTTAGAAGGGTGTTACCAAATAAGAAGTTCCTATGTTAAGATCCTGCATAAGAAAATAAAACAAGTTAGTTTCTAAAACAGTTAGTCTAAGATTAAAAAATTTCTAAAAATCCTAATTCAAAAAATAGAAAGAATAAAGAAATTAGAAAGATATCACAAAATTTAGAAGTTTCTATATCAGGATCCTACAAAACAGGAAAGTTAGGTTAATTCCTAAAAATCAGAAAAAATCTAGACCTAAAGTTAGTACAATCCTAATCTTAATCTAATTCTAAAACTAATTAATTTCAAAAACGCAACCGTCAGTCCCCGGCAACGGCGCCAAAAACTTTTTCATCCCCAAGTGCAGGGTTGTGATGTAGTAATAAACTCGGTAAGACCGAGGTCGAATCCCAAGGGACTTAAACTTGTACGTTATCTAAAACTAACTGGAACTATAACTAGAATGAGATAAATTCTAAATCAAATAGCAATTAAGGAATGATTGCGAAATAATTAATCTAAAGCTAAAGAAAATTCAGAGAAAGGAAAACTAGGGATTCAGAGGATCCACTTGTAGGGATCTTATGCCTGCTTTAAGAATTATGGAAATTAACTGAACTGTCATTGATCTAGTTTTCAAGAGATGAAAGGTATATGAATTAGAATGGATTCCATCACCAAACCATGCCCAGGAGACTATCGCAAACAACAGAATTAAACTAATTACCAACCAATCACATGTATGAAGGTTAGGAAGGGTACCGTCATCCAACCATGCCCAGGAGACGATGGTGAACAACAGGGCTTCCTGGCGTCATAAACATCAAAAGAAAAATAACATACTCAAAGCCATTGCAGACCCATTGTAATTTCAGTCACAACAGACCATTAAAGACTAAAAACATGCCATTAATTAAACTATAATTAAAGTCAATTCAGTTTAAACAAAAAGCACAAGCAACTCACTCCCATCACGCTACAAGCTTCACCTCTTAGCCCTGACTAAGAGGTTTAGCCGCACATACGCATGATGAAGCTAAAATCCCTTTTAAAAAAAACATAAAGGAAAAGAAGAAAAAACAAAGAACAGTTGAAGCCCTCTGTCTCTCTCTTCCACTTCACGTCCTCCTCCAAGCCAGGTCCTAGCCGTGTATCTTTTCAAATAGCCTCTCTCTCCCTTTCCTTTTATATCTGCTGTAGTCGGTGGCCAAAGTCAGCAGGACCAACTCTCTTTACGCATCGGAAGTTGCCAAAAATGAACTGCGTAATCTCTGTTTTTACGCAGCAAACACACTCAACCATCTTACGTTTGATTTCTTTTTTGGGACAGTTGAACATCTCAGATTCTGTTTGTCTTTAAAGTTATGGTCGTCCCCACCTTCTGCAGCCTGTGAACGGTCCAGATGGACCATCCGATCACGGTGGTGGGCCACGAAGGGCCAGACGTGCGAACGCACGTCCCTGCATAAACAGGGACTGCGTTCCTTACGCTGTGATGATGGTGGGCCCCCATTCGAGGTTGCTAGAGAAATCCAATTTGTCCATTGGCCTCTCCTCAAAATTTCAACCAAAGATGGAAGTTTTGGTCTTCCATTAAAGCGGCCCAGGGAAACAATCCTGTTAAAACAGCAGTTGACGGTCATCTGTTGATTGCTGTAGCGAGCACGTTTACGTATATAATTGCAAACGGTCAACTAGGGTTTGGCATGATCAAACTCATCTTCATGATAGACGGTCCTGATCATCAATCAGATCCACGCTGGTGGGCCGCTAAGATCATCGGCAATCTCTGTTTCCGGAACAGAGCTCGCGGAGACACCGCGCTAGTGATTGGTGGGACCCATATGTGACATTTTCTGCAAAATCCAGACCATGCGTTGAATTTATCATGAAAAATTGGTTAGAAATGTACAGTTTTGGATCCCTACTGTGGTGTCTCACGGATGTTTGTTTAGCGTCATCCAACCTGCGTCGAAGACTACCTGTACGTGTAATATTCGAGAAAGTCTAGTTGAAGATTAGGGCACGGTCGGTTTGATCCCCTGGATGCAATGAACGGTTTGGATCATCGAATAGGATGATGGTTGTGGGGCCCACACAACAAAAACGGACGGACAGTCTGTCCGCTGTCCTGGCATGAAACGGGTCGGGTCAGCAACGCTGACCGACCTGCTCGGTTTTGATTCACGGTCAATTCGACGCACTTCATGGTCAATTCAATTCACTTCACGGCCATTTCCACGCACTTTGCGGTTAATTCACTTAACTTCACCATCATTTCCATGCATTTCACGGTCATTCCCGGTGATTCCGTGTTGATTCACGGTCAATTCGACACACTTCACGCTCAATTCACTTCACTTCACGGCCATTTTCACGCACTTCGCGGTCATTTCACTTCACTTCACCGTCATTTCCATGCATTTCACGATCATTCCCGGCGATTCTGTGTTGATTCACGGTCAATTCGACGCACTTCATGGTCAATTCACTTCACTTCATGGCCATTTCCACACACTTCGCGGTCAATTCACTTAACTTCACCGTCATTTCCATGCATTTCATGGTCATTCCCGGCGATTTCGTGTTGATTCACGGTCAATTCGACGCACTTCACGGTCAATTTACTTCACTTCACGGCCATTCCCACTCACTTCGTGGTCATTTCACTTCACTTCACTTCACCGTCATTACCATGTATTTCACAGTCATTCCCGGCGATTCCATGTTGATTCACGGTCAATTCGACACACTTTACGGTCAATTCACTTGCATGGAAATGGGCATGAAGTGAAGTGAATTGGCCGTGAAGTGCGTCGAATTGACCGTGAATCAACACGGAATTGCCGGGAATGACCGTGAAATGCATGGGAATGGGTGGGAAGATAAGTGAATTGACTGCGAAGTGCGTGAAAATGGCCGTGAAGTGAAGTGAATTAACCGTGAAGTGCATCAAATTGACCTTGAATGAACACGGAATCGTGGGGAATGATCGTGAAATGCATGGAAATGACAGTGAAGTTAAGGGGTTGTTTGATTTTTAATTTTCCCTAGTAAATACATGGAATCCAGGCCGTGAACGTGAAGTGCATCGAAATGACCGTGAACTTGAACGGAATTGCCGGATATTGCCGTGAAATGCATGAAAATGGCCATGAAGTGAAGAGAATTGATCGTGAGATGTATGAAAATGGGCGTGAAGTGAAGTGAATTGACCATGAAGTGCATCGAAATGACCGTGAACGTGAACGGAATTGCCGGATATCGCCGTGAAATGCATGGAAATGGACGTGAAGTGAAGAGAATTGATCGAAAAATGCTTCGAAATGGCCGTGAAGTGAATTGACCGTGAAGTGCATCGAAATGACCGTGAACGTGAACGGAATTACCGGATATCACCGTAAAATGCATGGAAATGGGCATGAAGTGAAGAGAATTGATCATGAAATGCATGGAAATGATCGTGAAGTGAAGTGAATTGATTGTAAGTGCATCGAAATGACCGTAAATGTGAACGGAATTGTTAGATATTGCCGTGAAATGCATAGAAATGGTCATGAAGTGAAGAGAATTGATCGATAAATGCTTTGTAATGGGCGTGAAGTAAAGTGAATTGACCGTGAAGTGCATCGAAATGACCGTGAACGTGAACAGAATTGCCGAATATCGCCATGAAATGCATGGAAATGGGCATGAAGTGAAGAGAATTGATCGTGAAATGCTTCGAAATGGACGTGAAGTGAATTGAATTGACCATGAAGTGCATCGAAGTGACCGTGAACGTGAACGGAATTGCCGGATATCTCCGTGAAATGCATAGAAATGGTCGTAAAGTGAAGAGAATTGATCGTGAAATTCTTCGAAATGGCCGTGAAGTGAAGCGAATTGACCGTGAAGTGCATCGAAATGACCGTGAACATGAACGGAATTGTCGGATATCGCCGTGAAATGCATGGAAATGGGCATGAAGTGAAGAGAATTGATCGTGAAATGCAGGGAAATGGCCGTGAAGTAAAATGAATTGACCGTGAAGTGCATCGTAATGACCGTGAATGTGAACGGAATTGCCGGATATTGCCGTGAAATGCATAGAAATGGTCGTGAAGTGAAGAGAATTGATCGAGAAATGCTTCGAAATGGCCGTGAAGTGGAGTGAATTGACCGTGAAGTGCATCGAAATGGTAGTGAACGTGAACGGAATTGCCGTATATCACTGTGAAATGCATGGAAATGGTCGTGAAGTGAAGAGAATTGATCGAGAAATGCTTCGAAATAGCCGTGAAGTGAAGTGAATTAACCGTGAAGTGCATCGAAATGATTGTGAACGTGAACGGAATTGCCGTGAAATGCATGGAAATGGGCGTGAAGTGAAGAGAATTGATTGATAATGGGCGTGAAGTAAAGTGAATTGACTATGAAGTGCATCGAAATGACCGTGAACGTGAACGGAATTGTCGGATATCGCCGTGAAATGCATGGAAATGGGCGTGAAGTGAAGAGAATTGATCGAGAAATGCTTCGAAATGGCCGTGAAGTGAATTGAATTGACCGTGAAGTGCATCATAGTGACCGTGAACATGAACAGAATTGCCGGATGTCGCCGTGAAATGCATGGAAATGGTCGTGAAGTGAAGAGAATTGATCGTGAAATGCTTCGAAATGGCCGTGAAGTGAAGTGAATTGACTGTGAAGTGCATCGAAATGACTGTGAACGTGAATGGAATTGGCAGATATCACCGTGAAATGCATGGAAATGGGCGTGAAGTGAAGAGAATTGATCGAGAAATGCTTCGAAATGGCCATGAAGTGAAGTGAATTGACCGTGAAGTGCATCGAAATGATCATGAACGTGAACGGAATTGCCGGATATCACCGTGAAATGCATGGAAATAGTCGTGAACTGAAGAGAATTGATTGTGAAATGCATGGAAATGGCCATGAAGTGAAGTGAATTGATCGTGAAGTGCATCGAAATGACCGTGAATGTGAACGAAATTGACCGCGAGGTGAATGAAATGAATTTTTGATCATCGAGCCGATGAAATCTTGAAAAATAACTATGTTCGTCGGCTAAATTAGCTTCTCCTATCCCAAAATCATATGTGGTGCATTAAGTAAGTCATTCTAGTTTAGGAGATATGTTTCTTAAATAAATAGACAGAAATAAATTAAAAGATAGAAAAATATTTTTATATACTTATATATACATATTTACATAACTATGTATTAGAGAAAAATATAAGGGAGAAAATGTTTTCCTTGTTGTGAAAAAAATAAAAATAAATAAAAATAAAAACAGTCTAGACTGCCGCGGCACTGCTTTTTTTTTTTTTTTTTTACTGATGAATTTTAGTTGCTTTTATGGGTCCCATCATAAGGTCTGTGTTATATCCAAACCGTCCATCTATTTGGCGAGCTCATATTAACGCTTGAGACGAAAAATAAGACAGATATAACTATCAAGTGGACCACACTATAAAAGGCAGTGGGGAGTTAAACGGCAACCATTGAAACCCTTTTAGGAGTTACAGAAGTTTTGGATAATTATAAAATTTGTTTTTCCTCTTCATCCAGGCCTTTGTGACCTTATGAATAGATTGGATGGGAAATAAATGTTATAGTGGGCCCTACAAAATTTTTAACAGTGAAAATCAAGTTTCCTGCTGCTATTTGTGGTGTGGTCCAGTTGATCTTTGGATATGATTCTTTTTTTACTATAATGCTCTGAAATGATCTCGAAATATGGATGAACGGTGTGGATATAATAAATACATCATTATGGGGGCCATGTCGGGGAGCGTCAGCGCGCTCGTCTTCGCACACCAGCCAATCGGCTTCCGGAAGGAAGGAATGAATGACGGGGGTATTTTGGTCCTTTGAAAAGTCGGCCGTACACAGGGGAGTATTCTTGGAAGCTTAAAAAGAGGTGGGCTTCAAATGGCTGGTGGGCCATAAATGGGTCGTACAGTAGGAAATTTCACCGCGAAGGGCTTTAGCATTTCCCGTCACGGAAAGTTATTTCATACTCTGGCGTGACTGGTAGTTGGTACGCATGCACTTACAAACTATACACTTGGCACAAACTAGCTCTAATTAAACCGTGAAAATTGTCGTATGCACGATAGATATATGATCATATCTATTATCATAATGCTTGAATGATCTTAACCTGTGATCTGTGGATACTTGTTTGCAAATTACGGATCGCCGATCGAATGGCTGATTGCATTGGTGTGGACCACCCAATAAGCCAATGGGCATGAATTTCATTTTAAAAAGAAAATTATCAAATTCGTGTGGCCCACCATCTGCACGGATCGGATTTTCTAAAAAGCGACCATTGAACGGATATAAAGCGATCGTACCAATACAGCTGTTGTATATGGTCATTTCTTCCAAAAATAGTAAATATGTTGACAAAATCTAATCTGTAGATTGCTTCTTTAACTTCTCCCTATCTAGGACGTTAGTAACTGTTGGGCCATTGGATTGTAATATTCTAGTGATCCAAACCGTTAATGTTATGGGACCCACCGTTTAAGGTAGATATGAAAAAAAGATCGGAGATGAAAAGATCTCAGCTCTTCCAAAAAGAAGAAAATAAAGCAATGGTTCCCATTCAAACAGAAAAATGTAAAATATTCTGTTACTACGATCTTCCGGTATGAACGATTTTGTGCATAGTCCTCACGTGGTGGGTCCCATCATATCAACGTCTTGGATCAGTGAACCATGTACCCCACTTCGAATGTACAATCAAACATTCCACCTGAGTATTCCGTAATTAGAGTCGTACAGGAGCTGTGTGAGTTTGAGCCAAGTTTGGCCTGGCTGGCTTACGTGACACCTTTATTTGAGCTTGGCTGGATCCGTAAACGGGTAATTAAGAAAATTCGAAATTAAAAAATATATATTTAATTTTTTAAAATTTTGAATAAATAGGAATTTAGAAATTTTATTTTGCAATTGCGGAGATTGGAGTAAGAGAGAGGGCCTACGAATGGGTGTGTGGCACGGGCACGTGTGTGTTTCATGGCTAGGGGTGTACATTAAGTCGAGCTGAGGCAAACTCGGCTCAGTTTGGCCACTAGTTAACCTTAGCCCGAACTTGGGGCTTGGTCCTTGAGCGTAGCTGCCACCTCAGCTCAGGCTAGTTTGAGCCGAGTTCGTATCAAGATTGAGCCTACTTCACCATTAAAGCATTTTCATAAACACTTATACTGCACTTTAAAAATTTCACTCCACTTGAAACAGTATCAATGGTTTTACATGTATTTTGTTAAACATTGTTTAAGTAACATAAAAAACAAGGAAAAAATAAGATGTTGGTTTCATATACATACTTTCCTTGCCACTAGTCACACTTCTTTAAGTTATTTTATCAAACACTTAGTAAGCAATATCAATATCAAAGTAATCGAGTCACTGAACTAGTTCGATCCAAGTTCAATTTAAGTTGGGTTTAATTTGAGTCGAGTCAAACTAGGGCCAGCTCGAACTCATTTTCGAGCTCAAAAAATCAGCTCGACTTAGCTCAAACTCAATTTCGAACTGAGATGAATCGAGCTTTTTCAAGTCGAATCAAGCTAGCTCAGTTTGCGTACACATCTATTTATGGCATAAATTGGGGTGGATGACATATCCCTCAAACAACTAAATTCACATGCCTCAAAGGCGCCTAAGCTCTATGCAATATTTTCATCTTGTAAACTCAAAATTTTCATTTTACTTATTCGATGTGGAATTAAACTCACACCATTATAAAACAAAATGCCTTCGTTGCTTTGTTAAAAAAATTAAATAATTTTTTTTCCAAATAATTTAAAACTATTTATTTATTTATTTATTTTAAAACACAAAAAATAGAACAGATTTAGCCTAAATTATATGAGTTTGACCTTATTTTATCCCGATTGAGTTGAACTAAACCCAATTCAAAAATGAGTTAGCCCTTTTTTGTTAAATAAATAATATAGATAATATAAACATTTTTATACAAAGATAACACTACAAGATAACATTAAAAAAAAAAAAAAAAATGTAAACTAAAGCTCAAGTGGACCAAACCACAAGAAATAGTGAAACATTGTGCATTCATGTGTATGTGTGTATAGAAATAGTTCTATGCAGTGGAGCTCATGGGAACTTCCCATGAGGTCGAAGTGTTTGGGCCCCATCGTGATGCGTGTCGAACATCTATCCCATCAGTTAGATGCACCATTCCATGATGGGCCTAGGGCTTAAAAATTAAATCAATCTGTGACTTGTGTGGACACCACATATAAAAATTGACGAGGGTTACCCTCCATTAAAACATTCATAATCATTTGTTGGGCCTACAGAGATGTGGTTCACAAATCCAAGCCATCCATTATATGTGTCCCACTTGGAGAGGGGTCAGACCAAGTTTCAAACGCATCCAAATTTCAGGTGGGCCCTACCAAGTGCTTTTATATATTTTAGCATGTCTTCGCATGATTTTAGATGGTATGGCCCACCTGACTTCCGTATACAATTGATTTTTGAAATATCCCATAATTTAAAGGGAACCCATTAAATGCAAAGGGCCAATGTCCAACATACATTATGGTGGGGCCCACACAACTCAACCTCATGAGAAGTTCCCATGAGCTCGACTACATAGAACTTTTGCCATATATATATATATATATATATATATATATATATATATATATATATATATATATATATATATATATATATTATCCACATACTTATATGTAACACCCCAGGTTTTCGAGGGCCGAGTAAAAACTTGGCTCCCGAATTCCCACGTGTCATGGATGTCCTAATGGGCTTCATATTTTAATTACATTTGGATGATCTTATAAACAATGAAGGATTTAGCAGGGCTTGAAGCATAAGTACGTTATAAAGTAGTATCAATTGTTATTAAATATAAAAATATCTAGACAATAAATCCAAAATCATCTAAATAGAAACTAATCCCAGCCATACATGACATAAGACAACTAGGGCCTTAGTCCATACCATGCGGTAGCCTGAACTCAACTAAAAGAATCCGTTGAAAGTCTGAAGCAGGGAAGCTCCTCTTCCCTATCATTACTCACCTCGCTCGACTCATCGAGCTCCGCCTCACCAGGCTCCTCATGCCTTGAATTACCTGCATCTATGAACGGGTCTGGTTGGTGGTTTTAAAACACCATACCAGAGTAGGAGTGAGTGATCAACTCAGTAGGTGTTATTAATCTTAAGTTATAACAGACATCAATTATAATATAAACTTAATGAAACACAGTCAATCATCAATGCCTAACAACTCTTATTAAAATGCATGCATGCTTAATGATATGATGCATACTCTCACCACAACGCTCCCTCGAGCGACTCCATTTAACGATCGCGTATGTCAGCACTCCCTTAGAGCGACCTTGATTTCCGAATCGCCACCCTAACTAATACGATACAATAAGATCGTGTTATCCGAGTTATTAGTTAAGTCCATTTATGCAAAAGGTTGGAGAATCTAATACACCTCACGTATTAATGCCCTAAACGGGTTACGAGGCCAAGACCCCCCAATGCGTGAGGCCAAGACCTTGCGGTCCGTGATCCCGTCAGGTTCCTTATCCTCGACTTCAAGCACATGAGCAGTATCGAGAGAAAGAGATCGCTCGCGGTCACTACGGGGAATCGTGACACCCCAGCATAAGCCGACAGCTCGAACACAGTGTCTCATTCCACCATGCCCGGCTCACGAGGCTGTGGACCAGTTTTAAGTGGATTATTGGTGAGTTACAACGGTTGTAGGGTGGTTCAGATTCTATACATATGTGAGCAAACATGGTTAACAAACAGGGTTGGTCAGCCTGTAGACTAGACCGCACGAGTCCAAGCAAGTACCTGACAGAACGGCATCGGGTGCAAGCAACCCATGTAGTCTCACTACTGTCACCCACACGCACTCGTCCAAATCCATGAGTTTAACCTCGAGGCAATCCTACCAACGGAACCGCCTTCGCTCTCCTCATGTTCCTGGCCAACCCAAGGGTACGAATAATGGTTCATAACATGCCGACTATCAATGTATCACTAGAATAAATAACATCATGTTCTCATACTTCACCACATACAATTCAGATTCTTATAGGACGCAAGACTAACCATATCAAGAATAAGTGCATGTGAGTGTGAGGGTGTGTATGTGTGTGAGGAAGTTAAACACTTCCTCCATCTTAAGAAATCATATGCATAAAAGTATTGAAATCATACATACCATGAAGCAATAATACATGGGAAAAATAACAAGGCATGAGCAAATAATCATCCATACACAGAATCATGTGAGAAGCAAGAACAACATCATGAGAGCCAAACATACAATTCCATACAATTTCAACAAACATGCAATTCCTAGGGATTCTCTAGGTTCTCCAAACATGGCATCCAAGCAATCAAAATCATTAATCTCATGTTAAAATTGGTGTTAGGCCATCTAAGAGCAATAGTTCGTACCTATGGATTGTTAGATATTTAGAAAACGTCCTAGGAAAGAGAGCTTTGAGGTCGATCGATCGGAATCCCTAAAACAAATCCTTGCATGTGAGAGATCCATGCCAATCCTTCCTCAATATATGAGTTTCAAGAAAAAAGAGGTGAAAGATCTTACCTAGACAAACAACGGTATGAAAAGGGACAGTCTTGAATGAGGGTTCTTCTTGGAGGAGAGGTAGGAAGTTATGGGGTTGCTCTCCTTGGGCCCCACCTCGATCTAGGGTCCACCTAACTCACCACCACTCTCACTTTCTTCTCCTTAACTCTCTTTTGCTCTCTCCTACTCTTTGGTGGTTGTGGTAAATGAAGGAGTTATGAGATAGCTAGGGTTTATTTCCTAGACTTGGGCCATTTGGCTCCAAGTTTCCTCAAATGCTTAAAATAGCCTTCTAGGACCCACTATTGGGGTAGGGGCCGCCCTAACACCCCCTAGGCCTTCAAAATTTGTGTGAAGGTGCCTCATGACCCGATGAAGGGTCATGCAAAGTTTGAGGACGAACGAATCAACGAATGTGGGGTTTGATCCTACGGTTCCGATCTTCATATGTCTCTCTGGGGACCATTCCGGTTGTTGGGGTAATTTTGGTGGTCCCTTTGTCATGAAACTTATAGGGTAGGTGGTCCATGGCCCGATGAAGAGTCATGCAAAATTTGGAAACGATCGGATATGGGGTTTGGTTGTACGGGTCTAATTTGCGATCAACGGTCGTCGTGCCACGATCGGGTTCAAAGTTTTGTGGACAAGTGAAGGACACTACATTAGAGATTTATCGCAAATTTGGAAGAAAATCAACGGCTGAAAAGTCCGGAGCCTTAGTTTCATTATCTAACGCTAGATTTCTACTTTGGCCTTGGATGGGTTGACCAGCGCTATTGGAACGAATCAAATAATAACTTCTGGGTGTCCAATGAGTTTGTGGTCCGCGATGAACCACAAGTCCAGTGAGATATATGGTTTCCTAAATTTTTATAATTTTTTGACCTTCTTACATCGCGGTATAGCCCGTACGGGCTGATGCTAGGTGTAGACGGTCATTTGGCTTAGCGGCCCGCATTAGGTCCTATCATGACCCATCTGGTCTACTCTAATGGACTAATCGTAGGTTAATTAACTTATGATACCTCACTACGAGTAGTCTAAACGAACGATCTTAAGACAAATTGTACGTGGATGTCTCAGGACACCGTGTTGGTTGGACTAGACGTTACCGGTTCTTTACTGGTTTCACTCCTATATATATTAACATTGAGTGCTGATGGTTATTAAGTGATATTATAAATTAATTAATAAAAAAAATTTTAAAATTTTTTAAAAATTCAAAGCAGTAAAAATTAAGGGTGTTACATTATGTATATATTTTTATTTATTTGTTTGTTAGTTTGTTAGTACACCTCACTATTAGTTCACACGTCAGTGTTAGCCACCACCCTCCACTAGGGAATCCATACCAAAGCCTCAGCCATGAAATGACTATCTTTAACTTAGTCAACCACTTGGGCTAGGATCAGGTTATAGTCATGTTTACATATTATCCGTGTCCTTCATCTATCTTTGCCTATCATTTTAAGGTATAATTCGGATCAGGGTATAGTCATGTATACATTTTATCCGTGTCCTTCATCTGTCTTGGCGTATCATTTTAAGATATAATTCTAAAATTGAATCATATCCAAGCTCGAATAGGTCACATCTTTATAAAACAGTGTAGGTGCATTCTACATGCATTCTAGGAGCCAAATTAAATCGACTCAAACCAAATTGAATCACGCCGAGCTTCGAGCTAAGCCGAGCTCATGCTGTTTTGGTTTGAGCTTGGTTTATTTTGTTTTTTTTTTTTTTAACGAGCTTGACACGTAGACTTGTATTCCAATCCGAACTTTTTCGTACTAATCCGTACCAGCTTTCCAATACGTAGGTACTGAATAGTAGCCTTGTATGACCGGGACTGTGACCATCTGTCGCTATCCAGCTGAATGGTTAATTCTTACCAGTGGAAACCGTAGTAGAATGCGGACAATTAAAAGATAAAAATTCAATAACTCACAATCAAAGCAATAAATCAATGGTCAGGATCATTTTTCCAGCAATAAATCAATGATCATAGACCAGACAATCTAGGGGCTGCAATGACTGAGCCCTCTAAGGCCTGACTCCAGAACCAAGATATGTGCCATGTTGCTCACAAGTGTGAGATCCAATACATACATCTTGTGCAAAAAATCAAACGCATCAGCACAAGAGGTGGGCTGCACCAATGAAGCAAATGGACGGTCAATGATCTTAATCAATGTACCTTCGTGGTCCACCGGATGAGTGGGTTGGCCTGATTTCTGGCAAAGGTTCTCCTCACGTGAATTACCACCTTTTTCATGGATTGGATTTTCTGTACGTGTAGTAATTTAGCAGAAAATATGGTGCATTAGTTCGACCGTAGCATAGTCCAGTTGTCTATGATAATCCGTTTTCTGATATCTTCACCCGTTCTTTTTATACATGCACCACTTTGTCGACTCATGTGGCAGTACGGACCTCGTCTAAAAAGAGAAGCTGCTTATTAATCAGTGGTATAGCTATCAGATTGGTGGGTGCATCAATCAACCTGAAGAGATTAATAGGCCACGTCATGGATGGGCCAACGGTAAAAAACCACAGTGATTAGCTATTTCTAACCATTCGATCCATAGACTCGTTCCTGGACCGTCAAAGTACGTGATGCATCTGATATGTATCAGTTTCCATTTGGCGCGACTGCTGGCTATGGTTTAATCTTAATCAAGTGGTGATCCACTAACTGGATGGTGTGGATCGACTAGAAAGTGCACCTATGGAGGGTTTTTAGATAGTTGACGCCATCTATTTTTTTCCTACTGAAGAACAGTCGCTATTTTAGTTCTAACCGTCCATTTTATAGCCATCAGTTGGATCGTTAAGATTACTCGATCAAGATGAATTTTTTAGCTGTGTTCCAATCCTTAGGTGGGCCCTTAAGTGTATACTCTACCTACCTCAAAAATCATCCCAATCAACCAATCAGGCTCACCACCGTTCAAAAAATAGAAAAATGGACGGTTGAAAATGTCAGCGAACGGTCCCCATCCCCTCCAGAAGAACTGCACGTGAGGCGCACCTTAGTCATCTTTCTGGATCTCACACACGTGCCATGTGGGCCCATATGCAAAGCCAAGCTATACACACGTGTTAGGACTTGGGAACTGAGCCCCCACATGGAATAAATACCAACGACAAGTCACGAGTCGCGTTACCATAAATGGCGGATTGCTCACCCAACTACCAATCTCAAACGCACATCACGTAACGTTGATGGCATTAATGGCCCACCTGCTTATACTGTAATCATTACCTCTTTTTCTCCATCTAACCCGTATTTTCCCTATAAAAATAGCCACTGATCAAAGCTCTCTCTCTATTCCTCCTTTCTTGTCCTCCCTCTCGTTCACAAAGGAACCATGTCCCTATCCAACGGTCAAGATCTCGTCTACGATGTAAGGATGTCATCCGTTGTGCCCGCGGCGATCACCGGTGGGAACGTGGTCCACCAGCTTAGCAACATGGACTTGGCCATGAAGCTTCATTATCTACGAGCCGTTTATTATTTTAAGAGCGATGCGATGGTGGGCCATGATATCTTCAGCTTGAAGCAGCCCATGTTCAAGTGGCTTGATATCTACTGCTCTGTGGCCGGCCGGATCCGGCGATCGGAGTCTGGGAGACCGTTCATCAAGTGCAACGACGCTGGGGTCCGGATCTTTGAAGCTGTGTGCAGGGTGACCGTTGATGAATGGCTCGCGATGGACGATCCATCTCGACATAAACTGCTCGTATCTAACAAAGTCCTTGGCCCACAATTGCAGTTTTCGCCTTTAGTCTACGTTCAGGTATGTCATCCAACCGTTAGATTATGATTTTGAGGAATAGTACCATATCTTGTACGCTCAAAAAGCTCTGTTGTATAGACGTGGGTGCTCGAAAATCTTAGTGGGACCCAGTATGATGTATGTGTTTCATCCATGCTGTTCATCCATTTTGATAGATCATTTTAGGGCCTGTGCCCAAAAATGAGGCAGACCCAAATCTCAGGTGGACCACACCACATGAAATAGTTTTGATTCAATGCATACCAATAAAAACTTTCTAGGGCCCACTGTAATGTTTATTCGCCATCCAATAGGTCAAAAAACACGGATGAAGGGGAAATATTAGTTTGATGCAACACTTTTGTATCCCTCGAGAAGTTTTTAACGGTGATCGTTCAGTCACCATTGTTTCCTATGTTATGGACCGTATGGTACATCTGTGATTTGGATCTGCCTCATTTTGTACTCTTGCCCTAAAATCGATGGACAGCATGTATAAGACACGCAATCAGGAGCATTATTTTAGTGGAACGTTATACGGGTGGGCCATCTCTCCCCGGCAGAAATGATTAATGAACTCGAAAGGGATCATTAGATTAGAATATAAGCAACGGTTCACATTTAACGAGCAAATCTGGCAAGAATTGGATGGTTAGAACTAGTTAATCATCATGATTTTTTGCCGATGGCCCATCCAATTTGTAGCAAATAAGGTTAATGGTCCCGATCACAATACAGGTTAGCCACGTGTACCGTGTAGATGATGCTTATTTGAACTTCCATGAAGTTGCGCCTCTTGTGAGAGGAGAAAATGAAAAATAATCTTATGCGGCATGTGAACCTTATGGATCGGTAGATATTTATTGGACGGTTAAAAATGTAAAATATCAATGGTCCCACTTCAACAAACAAGTGTCCATGAATCAAAGGTTAGGATTGTTTAAACAAATTAATTTGGGGAACGATGCTGTGGGGCCCACCATGATATTACTCGCGCTTTCGATCTACTTCAATTTTTTAGCTTACCCTCAGGGACCGTTGGGTTTGGCAAGTCGCATGATATCAAAGTAAGTAGCATACGTGGCTGTAATTCAGCCATTAGATCACGAGATGCCATATCATGCTAATCCATAGCAGATGGGGAGAGATATAACCTTCCCTTTCAAGTAATTGGAGGTGATCCATTTTGTATCATCATTCTAGGGTGTGAGGCCCAAAAAGCAGTAATTCGAAACTTCAAGTGGACCACACCACAAAAAGCAGTAGCGATTGAATGTCTACCATTGAAAACTTCTTGGAGGCTATGGAAGTTTTGGATCAAGCTGATAATTGTGTTTTACCTTCATTAATATATGTGTGACCTCTTGCACAAGTTGGACGATGAATAAATATTGTTGTAGGCTTTAAGAAGTTTTCAATAGTAGTCGTTTTATCCTGCTATTTATGCTGTTGTCTATTTGAACTTACTCCATTTTTGGTAGCTATTCTAGAATGATCTAGCAGAATGGATCGATCACTAACTTGTCCAACTCCACACAATAGTGAGTTTTCGAGTCTGCGATAATCACTTTTTTACACAACACATTACCATAGTATTTACCCATCCAAACATGCCCTTGGTCTGTTTGTTTTATAATTAGTTATAAATAACTTTTTTACATAGGAGTAGTTAATCACTTTATTTTATATTTTTTGGATTTTTAACTTTTCACAAATTTTTTAAAAGAGACATTGGAAGAGACAGAGGAGAAGGTGATAAGAATATTGTTTACGTAAAGCTTAATAAGTAGAAATCAAGTTTAACTACTTGAGGCATAAGTAGCTTAAGTAACTAATAATCAAAACATCTTCTAAATGAGTAGAAAAAATAGAAATATATGCATCCAAGTAACCCTAACACCAATTATCAAGGACATTTATGCATACCCAAGAATCATAGTAAAATAAGGTATTAAGATTTGACTGGTGAGCCTTGTGCACATGAATGGACGTCAACAAGTTTTGTGAGTCCCGATATATGTGTTATATCCAAATTATCCATCCATTTGGTGAGCTCGTCGTAAGGTTTGAGCCGAAAAATAAGATATATTTAAAGATAAAGTGGACCACATTGAAAAAAGTAGTGAAGGATTAAACGTCTACCATTGAAATCGTTTTTGAGGCCACAAAAGTTTTGGATCAATGTTAAATTTGTTTCTCTTCTTCATCCCGCCAATTTTGACCTTATGAACATATTTGGATGGAAAATAAACATTATGATAGGCCTTGTAAAATTTTTAATAGCGAAAATCAATATCCGCATTATTATTTTTTGGTGTAGTTCATTTTAGCTTTAAATATGATTCAATTTTTTTAGCTAATACTCTAAAATGAAGTCAAAAAATTAATGAACTTTATGGTATAATAAATACATCATTTTAGGAGCCATATAACTTTGATTTCCTTTGACCTATTGGTACAACTCAGAGCTTAAGAAGGGTCGGTGCTTACCTTTGCATGATATATATCTACACCAGCTATATAGCTTGTGTGCGGTACACCAACCAATTCACCTTCCTTTCGAAGGAACGCAGATTGTGCCTACCCCACCCGCCTCCCAGCTGGAGACAGGGTAGGACGCAATACGCATTGGTTTCAATGGCAGGCGTTGACAATGTAATTGAGCTACATCATTATTATTCAATGCAGCAATCTCCATTAAGAAAGGCAGGATTTTACTAATTGTGGAGGATCCGGAATCCTTTTATTAAAACATCATTGTATAATGTACGGAGCTTCCTTCTTTTCCCCATAGGCCAATTACTCTGTGGGGCCAAAAATAGTGATAAAAAAGGACATCTACGGTAAAATTTATTTCATTCAACGTTAATGTCTGTCATATAACTCATTTATGAGAAAAACATTAAGATTAAGACATGAAGTTTTCAACGTGCGCATTTCAATTCTATATTTTTTGATTTATTTTATTTATGGGTGTTCGGTGCATGAACTGAAATGGGATTACGTGGGATGATAATAACTAGTGAGCGTTGGGGTCGTTGGTGGATCAGAGTAATACACCAAATTTAATGGATTAGGATAACACACCGAATTTCGTTTTCATGTTAGGAAAGTGTGATTCCTGTCATTGTGATGTGATGGACGCGGATTGCATTCTACCCGGGCAGCCGGACGGTACGGGCAGGGCTATGTGGGGGCTACCATGATGTAAGTGTTTTATCCGCGCTGTTAATGGTTCTTCTCGTATCATTTTAAGGTTTGAGCCAAAACAGGAGGAAGGCAAAAGTCTCAAGTGGACCATAAATTTGGGGATTGGACGTCCCCCATTAAGAACTTCCTGGGAACTAAAGAAGTTTAGAATGAAGTGATATTTGTTTTTTTTGCTTCATTCACGTCTATATGCCCTTATAAATAGTTTGTTTGGTAAAAAAAAAAATATCACAGTGGCCCTTAAAAAGGTTCCAAGGGTGAGTATCATTATCATTGCAACTTCTTTTAGTGTGGTCCATTGGAGCTGTGAAGCTGCTTAATTTTTTGGCTCACACCTTAAAATAATCTGAGAAGAATGATTAACGGGGTGGATAAAACACTTGCATCACAGTAGCCCCCACAAAGCCTTACCTACATGGATTACCGTCGGAGGAGGGGTACGACATAATCTACATCCGTAATGTGATGTGAATGTAATGTGATGTAATGTGATGTGATGTAAAGATATCACGAAGATTGCATCCTACCCTGTCCCTAGCCCTAAACGGGCAGTTCCGTGGGCAGGCTCACCATGATATATCATTACATCTAAGTTATTTACTCCTTTTTCTTATATTATTTTAAGGCATAAAAACACAAATGAGACAAATCCAACGATCAAATGAACAAAATCATACATTGCTCATGCATTTAATGCAACTAAATTTATTATTAGGTATGGTCCGTTTGGTTGTTAGATCTATCTCATTTTTGTGTTCATACCTTAAAATGATATAAGAATAGTGATTGACAACTTAGATGTATAGATACATCACGGTGTGCCCGCCCATAGAGCTGCCCATTCGGGCTGAGACAGGCGGGGGTAGGATGCAATCTGGGTCCCAAGGATACTCGTTCAGTATTTCACGGGAGAAATTAGATGGTGTAGAGTGTCACACACCACTGAATTTCGTGGTGCATCATCAAGTTCTGTGGGCCCGACCATGATATATATATATATATATATATATATATATATATATATATATATATATATATATATATATATAAAATATTCAGCTGGCAAAGATCAGTTCACGTCATGAACAAAAACATGAGGCAAATTTAAAACTCAAGTGAATAACAACACAAAGCAACGGAACAATAATTCCTACGGTTAAAACTTTAAGAGGGCCTACCATGATGTTTATTTGTCATCCAACCTGTTCATGAGATCACATACACACGGATGAAGGGAAAAAACAAATATAAGATTGGTCCAAACCTTCAGTGGGCCCCAAGATGTTTTTAATGGTAAACGTTCAAGCTACACTGCCTTTTGAGGTGTGGTCCACTTGAGCATCAGATCTGTCTCCTTTTTGGGTTCACGCCTTAAAATGATCTTGTATAATGAATAGATAGTGTGGATATAATACAATTATCATGGTGGCACACCACCCAATATGTCACCAAAATTTTCTCCAGATGTGGTGATGGATATTCCAAATCCAAAATGGATACGCCATATTCATCTTCAATCCTCACCGCATAAGCACTATTTTCAAAGTTTTAAATTTTCACTGATTGACTACCCTGGCCAAACACAAGTGTGTGATTAAAACGTGAGATTATAAAGCCTATTTCATCTAATTCATTCTAATACCATGCACCAAATTGGCCCTTAAACTTCAAATCTATTTATTTTTCAGCTCATACCTTGAAATGAGGTCATGGAAGGATTGAATGGCATGGATCAGTACCATGCATTATTGTGGGCCTAGCAATTTTTATTTTCCCTCTAGGATGTGAGTACATGCTATCATTATCGCATTAGGAACTATGCATATAACTATACAAGTAAATAATGATTAACCATTTTAGGTATTTATCTCTGTAATTGAGAAATAAAAAATCTCCTAAGAATATGAGCCCAAAAATGAGGCATGTAAAGGATTAAACAGGCCACATATTTGGTATTGGATGCTTACCATTAAAAGCTTTTTAGGGGCCATAAAGGATTTAGATGAAGCTGACATTTGTGTTTTCCTTTAATATAGGTTTGAGTGACCCTTTGAATAGATTGGATGCCAAATAAGGGTCTGCCTCATTGAAATGATCTAAAAAAAAGAATGGATGAAAGGCATGGATAAAACAAATACATCTTAGTGGCCCCGTAGAGCCCTTGTTTGGATTGATTTTCGTCAAGGCGAGGCAAGATGCAATCCGCTTCGCCCTTTCACCTTACACATGGCAAGGAAGATGGTGAATCAATACCGTTGGCCCTGTGGAACCTACAATCAATCATGGATGCATGATTCTAGGATTGACATCTTGCTAGTTGATTTGAATTTAGGATTGGCTTTTAGGTTTTTTTTTGTTTTTTTGCCACCCAAAAGAAAATGTGAATGAATAAAAGTTGTCTCTCTACCAAAATGGACACAACCATTCATGGCTAGCAATTTCCTTATTTGCAAAAACATAAAAGTTCTTAAAGGGTTACTAACATATAAACTCTCCTTTTAAGTATCCTAAATAAACACTTACCTTTTCATCTAAGTAAGAAAACCCCTATCCTCACTGAACCTTATGTATCATAAGTGGTTGGTTTAGATTGCATGGTCTAGATTGATCTTTAGACCATTCACCATTAGTCTTGAGCAATATAGGTCCCACATACCACCTATTGATCGAAGAATGTGTGTATGCATCCATTCACATGAGTGGTCTAGATTGCATGGTCTATATTGGCGTAGACCATTGATCAATGGTCTCACTTCATCAATACGGGTTCCACATGCATGCTAACCGTTGATGGGGAAATGTATGTCTACATGCAACCAAAAGTCGAACGATCTCACTTAGAATGTGTTGGGGGATTTTGACCTGCGGAATCATACAGATCTAGATCTAGGATAGCAATTCAATGACACCAAGCACATACAAGAAAATACACAGATTTAATGTGAAAAATACTTGCGGAAAAAAACCACGGCATAAAACGACAGATCTCTACTATAAAAACAGAAATTACAAAGAGAGAGGACTTACCCAATTCGAACAACCTCGAATCGTACCCTTGCTACACCCTTTAATTTCCCGGAACCTCTTTAGAAAGCTTTAGAATTATTTCTCATCCATTCTCATACCCTAGAAAAACCATAGGAACACCTATTTATAGTTTAAGTAACTTCCCTTTTGCATCCCAGTTGTGAAAGGACACAGATTTCTGCAATCTTCAAAATTTCGAAACGAATCTGCGTAACCTACGACTAGTCGAAGGGGAGTTACGACCAGTCGAACTACGACTGATCGAACAATCTCTACGATTGGTCGAAGGGTCCGGATATGAAAAAACTGAGCTCGCTGGACTTCGAGTCGTACAAGCCACGACCAGTCGAGCAGCTCCCACAACCGGTCGAGCAGTCCCTACAACCGGTCGAAGGTGGTAAAGACTTTTCTCTCAACAATCTCCACCAAGTCTCTAACCTTCAACCGTGTAGCTTCTTGACCTCTTCTCTTATTTATGTATCACATCATAGCTTCTTGTGCACACTTCATCCTTCTTTTACGCAATCGTTAATCCCAGAGAAGTTATACAGAACTTGAACTTCTCTGCAAGAACGATTTAGGTGAGCATGTCTGCCGGATTAAAATCCACAAGCTCAACCACCTTTGCCCTTGCCTTCTCAAAAGAAAAAAAAACGTAGCCTTCTTACCATCTCACCGCTACTCAATATTGTTTGTCGGGGTACTTGCTCACAACACTGATAACCTGTGAAATAATCGGTCTAATCCAGACCATGACATACACTGCCAACTGCATTCGAATAAGGCTTATGAAATATCTTGCTTTTCCTCATCTATTTTGGGACAAATCCTGAGGAAAACTTGAGGAGAGATACGTAGGGAACTCTCTCCGGCTTTACCCGGCCCATCATATCCTTGATCAATACCTACACACAAGGTATTCCTCTTGTGATTACTAAAGCCTACTTCTCCTTCAGTCTCAATGCCGAGAACCATCTTTGCAACCCCTAATCCTTCATCCTGAATGTCCCACTTAACCGAGTCTTCAATACATTGATTTCAGACATGTCATAATTGGCGATCTATATATTATCAATTCCTGACTCACTATAAAGGAATCAAATCACTGCCTAGGCGACAGGTCAAACTACGACCACGTGTAAAGTCTTTTCTCAGCCCCTTTAACTTCGAACCGCTCTAGTTGCTTCATGTAGATCTACTCTTCACTTTCCATTACAGAAATGCAGACTCCACATCCATCTTTCCAGCTCAAGATCACATTGGCCAAGCAGCGCCAATAACGGATCTAATAGATACCTGTTATACCGTCGACGCGAATATCTCTGAGAAGTCGATCTCTTCTCTCTGAGCATAACCCTTCGCTACTAACCGTGCCTCGTATTTATGTTGAATATTCCTGAAGATCCACCTGCATCCAACCACTTTGCTACCCACTGGAAGCTCCACCTGCTCCCATATGTCAGTCTGGTACAACGAATCCATTACATCGCCCATAATCACCTTTCACTTCTCAGCACCAGGCTCACCTAGAGTCATCTGAATAGAAGATGAATCCTCCTGCGATATTTGAGTCGTCCATGTACCTCGCTGATATTCTGTGATCATGCCATGTGATTCTTCTCATAGGTGGCTGCTCCACCTGCTCTGTATCTCTGTCCGAGCATCTCAGCCTTCCTATCCTACTCGCTCATGTGGTCATGCCCAGCATGCCACACACGCGCAGAGGTGGAATCCGCTACATCTACTGCAGTTCCACCTTTTGAAGTGCTCCTAATCAACCTGTACAAGTTACCGAGTTATTGCGCTTTTATGATTACCCGTGCCCCCTTAGATACTTTAAGAGCACCATCAATACCTGTGTACTTGCATCCTTTTGCTTCAAGCACATCAAGAGAAATCAGATTCTGCTTCAAATTAGGAACGTGTCTCACATCTGTCAAGGTACGCTCCACCCCATCAAACATCCTGATGCGCACAGAACCAACATCCACAACATTACGGGCAATGTCATTGCTCATAAATACCTGTCCACCATCGCACTCCCTGTAACTGGTGAACCAACTCCGATGAGGAGTCACGTGAAAAGATGCCCCTGTGTCTAGTATTCACTCGTCCTTACGATCATCGTATGACCGTCTAAGTGGAGACACAAATAAAACATCACCATCACATCCATCTGACGTGGCAACGTTGGCCTCCCTGCATGAAGCCTCAGAATATTCCCTCTTCGATTTATAATTTTCACAATCCTTCTTCACATGTCCTTCCTTCCCACAATTCCGACATTTTACCTTTCATTTGCCCTTGCCCTTTGATTTGGATCTAAAACCTAAAGAACCTGTACCTTGTCCAGAATTTCTACCCACTATAAATAGTGCATTAGAAGATATCCTCATGTCGTTGTTCAGTTGTCTCATAGCCTTTCCTTGAAGGGCTGAGATAACGATGTCGACACTTAGGATTTTATTCATGCTGCGCATAGTGTCCTTGAATGACTCATAAGATGTCGGAAGAGAATTCAACAATATACATGCTTGTTCTTTATCTTTCATTACTTCCTCCATATTAAGGAATTTACAAACTAATTTATTAAAGTTACTGAAGTGAGCCTCCAGATCTCCACCCTCTACCATCTTGAAGTTATACCACTGCCGCTTCAAGTGCAGACAATTTTCAGAGAATTTTTTCACATAAACATCCTCTAATTTCGCCTAAAACTTAGCCGCAGTTTTCTCCCTCATGATATTGTAGAGAACCTCATCCGTGAGACATAAACGGATCGATGATAAGGCTTTCTTATCAAGAGTATTTCAATCAGTATCAGTCATAGTAGACTTCCGCTCCTCAAGAGCACCATCTTCGCCTTGCTTGATTAAGGAACTCATCATCTTGATTTTCCATAACTCAAAATTATTTTTTCCTGAGTACTTCTCAATCTCATACTTAGCGCTCGTCATTATTATTAATCCCTTAGATTCAGATCTGTGCCCCAACGATAGCTCTAATACCAGTTATTGGGGGATTTTGACCTGCAGAATCACACAGATCTAGATCTAGGATAGCAATTCAATGGCACCGAGCACATACAAAAAAACACACAGATTTAACATGGAAAACCCTTGTGGAAAAAAATCACGATACGAAACGACAGATCTCCACTATGGAAACAGAAATTATAAAGAGAGAGGACTTACCCAATTCAAATAACCTCGAATCGCACCCTTGCTACACCCTTTAATTTCCTGTAACACATTTAGAAAGCTTTAGAATTATTTCTCATCCATTCTCATACCCTAGAAAAATCATAGGAACACCTATTTATAGTTTAGGCAACTTCCCTTCCGCATCCCAGTCGTAAAAGGACACAGATTTTCGCAATCCGCAAAATCACAGAATGAATCTGCGTAACCTACGACCAGTCGAAGGAGAGCTACCACCAGTCGAGATACGACTGGTCGAACAATCTCTACAACTGGTCGAAGGGTCCGGACATGAAAAAACTGAGCTCGCTGGACTTCGAGTTGTGCAAGCCACGACCAATCGAGCATCTCCCACGACCGATCGAGCAGTCCCTATGACCAGTCGAAGGCGATGAAGACTTTTCTCTCAACAAAATACCCATCCTCAACAACTTTGGACTCCATATCCTTTTCTCCTTATTTAGAAGTTTTGTATAAGGAAAAAGTAACAAAAGCTCATGAAAGTGAGATGATGTGAAATGAAGATCTAAATGAGTATTTATAAACACACGGAAACATCACCAAAATCAATGGAAACTCTAGAATGCGTGTCTCATGCATAAATATGGATTTCTAAATTGTTAATATACAAGTTTGATAAGAGATATTGACGTTTAAAGTAAGCTTTGATCTATAATAATGCTTCTGACCTTTACTTTCCGATCTCTCTCCTATTAATTAATATTTATTGAATTTTTTTTAATATATAAACTTTAAACTTATATTATCTTATGATTTTCAAAATTAGCATCAATGACGCTAACGCCAGCATAAAATACCTGCCTCACCCTAACTTCAAACACGGTGTCAATTTCTCTACTGTGGATTGGCAATTTTGAGTATGAGCTTAGGTTACTTTGACATTGTCTAGCTATCGTACTGAAATGCAATTTGTTTTTTATAAATATATTTTTTGTGCTAGCAATAATGCCTCTAACACTTCACACTTCACTTTTAGTCACCCCACTAGGGAGCCGATACTAAGATCTCAGCGTTGAAACGAGGCATCTTTCACTCAGTATACCAAGACCTCAATGCATATTCCCATTGATTACCTAGTAATACTTTAAAAGGAAGACTTATATATATATGTGCATAAAAGCTTAGGTTTATATATGTTGTTAAATCATGAAAAACTACATTATAAAAACTATAATTTATTTATTTTATTGACAATTAACATGAATATATAAAACTTGTGAAAGATCAATTAAAAATATCTAGAGATCGTTATGTGTGTGTGTGTGCGCGCGTGTGATTGTAAATAATTATCTTTTGAATGTGATAAAATGCAAAAATTTAAGATACAACATTGAGATTTTAAAAAATAACGTACAAAAAACCATATTCGATTTAACGATTGGTTAGCAAAATTAGATGTGTAGACTCATAAGGCCATACCCTCTAAAACGTAATATCTATAAAAAAAAATCAAGATGGTGTAATATAAGTCCCATGCCTTTTCCTTGAAAATGGGGGACACGGATTGAGTACTTACAGCGCTCTATGGGCCACCCCCATCATGATGTATGAATTCTATCCATGCCATTCGTATTCTTTTTTTTTTTTTTTTGCACAATATTTTATCCCAAAAATGAGGTAGATCAAAATCTCGTATGGACCGCACTATAGGAAAGAGTGGTGATTGAACACACACTTTAAACTTCTTAAGAGCCACAAAAGTTTTAGATTAAGCTTATATTTGTATTTTTTCTTCATAAGTATGCATTACTTAATCTACATGTGACAGATAAACATTATAGTGAGCCCTGATAAGTTTTTAATGGTGGGCATTCGCATCTCAACTGTTTTCTTGTAGTGTGGTCCACTGAAGATTTTGATATCCCCCATTTTTCTTACAATGCTAAGGGCTCGGATAAAACTCACATACACCATGCGGGCCCCACATAGCGTTGTCAGTGTGAAATCCGCGTCCGATACAAGGACATTCTATTCATGGTGGCAAACATGGGTGGGAAGCTAGGTGGGCCCACCGTAATGTTTGTGAGAAATTCACCCCGTTCATCCGGTTTGCCATCTCATGGTAGGACATGAGCCCGAAAATAAGACGGATGAAAAACTCAAGTGGGCTACACGACAAGAAACATTGGGGATTAAACACCCACCGTTGAAATATTTGCGGTTCCCGAGAAGTTTTGGATCAGGCTAATTTTTATATTTTCAGTCCATCCCAATGAGAATGACCTTTGAAAAGTTTCGATGGCATATAAACATCACGGTGGACCGCATAAATGTTTCAATGGTGGGAATTTCCCTCCCCACTGCTTCCTGCCGTGTGGCCCACTTGAGTCTTGGGCTGTCTCATTTTGAGCACATGGAACGTCCTAACAACAGCCGGCAAAACGAATGGACGGGTGGATTTCTTACAAACATCAAGGTGGGCCCCACCTAGCTTCCAAGTGGGCAAATAATTCTGATGGGGCCCATGTCTCAAAACCATCCGATCATGATCACACGGGGCTGTTCCTTGACCATTGAATAAACGGTCCCACCACACATCCTATCCCTATCCGTTGATCTTTGATAATCTACGTATATGCAAGGGAAGATCGATCTCATTTCATCTAACTTGTATTTTGGTGCAGTTCACATGGTTCAGATGTGGAGGAATATCCGTTGGATTAAGCTGGTCCCACCTCATCGGAGATATATTCACGGCTTCTATATTCATGAACATGTGGGGGCAGATCATGGCCGGGGAACCGTCAATCAAAACCGTCCATCTCCCAAGAACCGAAGTTGAAAGGCCCCCCAAACCGGCATCCAACCCTACAATCCCGCTTTCAGTGAAACAGGTCAATAACATTGGAGATGAATGGCTACCAGCCAATGCCTGTACAATGTCCACATGCTCTTTTCATATCACAGACATCCAGTTGAAGCATCTACGGTCCAAAATCTCCGATCAAACTGGGTCTTTTGAAGCGATCTCAGCCCTATTCTGGCAATGTGTGGCCAGGATTAGAGAAGAAAAGGAACCAAAGATAGTGACCGTTTGCAGAAATGATTCAAATGCTAAAGGAAGTGGGATCTTGAGCAATAATCAGGTAATCAGCACCGTTAAAACAGATTCTCATGTGGCCAAAGCTGAGGTGACAGAACTAGCAGCGCTGATCGCTGGAGGGACCATGGATGAGAGCAAGCAGATCGAAGAGATGGTCGAGAGCGATGATCGGTCAGCAGATCTTATCATCTACGGTGCAAATCTCACGTTTGTGAACTTGGAAGGTGTAGATTGTTATGGGCTGGAAATGAAGGGCCAGAAACCCATCTCGGTCTACTTCGGCATAGACGGAGTAGGCAATGAAGGGACTGTATTGGTGCTTCCAGGACCCGTCGATGGAGGATGTGATGGTGGGGCCCACGGCGGGAGAATGGTAACGGTCATTCTACTGGAAAACCAAGTTTCCCTGCTGAAAAAGGAGCTGGAAGGAGAATGGCGTGCGGCTGGGATTTATTAAGCTTCATGTGGATGAAGCGTGTAAACCGGTGAAAGCAATCACTGATCCAGACCGTCCATCAGAACCACCACCTCTTGGATAGATCAGTCCCAAATCAAGATTGAGTGAACGATCCAAACCATCCAATTGATCGCAATATATCTACTTCACCGGACCTATCTAAGAGATGGTCATGTTGATGGAGGGTCTGGATTAGCGATCACCTTCACCGATGAGTAAAGGTAAACAAATCCCGGGTCTGAAATATCAGTATTTGCTACCATGAATGCCCGTACTCTTCTATTTTACAATGCTATAGACATATAGTACATGGCCCAGCATGATGTGTGGTTGAAACGGGTAGTGTGCGTGTAAACATGTGGCTGTGATCGTGTGTCATTTTAAAGAAGTATATACTGGTGTTTCCTGTGACTCCAGCTCAAATTATTTTTTTTAATCTGGTGGACCACATTTGGAAAATGGGCCATGGTTGGATATTTAACATTTAGGCCCTTGAGATGATCCTAGCCATCGAATGAGACAACTAAAGCCAAAAACGGATGGTTTGTATCACACAACTGGAAAGGCTTTTGGGGTATCTCCAATACAGTGTGGGGTTTCTGTATGAATGATTTGAACCATCAAAAAGGTGGGCCCCACGGAAAGTTCATTCAACCCAATTTCGATGGCCCATTTACAAAAGACATCCCATATGCAAAATCCTAACCGTTCAAAACATGTCCAGCAAATGGATTTGGCCCAGCTCTGCTCAAGCTCGGCCAGCAGAATACCCCAAACTTGAACTCGGCTCAACTCAGTCCTCAAGCTTGACTGACCAACTCGGTCAACCGCTCAAGCTGATTTTGAGTCAAGCCAAGCTTGAGGTCGATCTTTCGAGCTGAGTTAAGAGTTCGAGTCTGCGAGCTAAATTTGAGTTTAAGTTATATATATATATATATATATATATATATATATATATATAAAATGGGAAATAGCACTATAAGGTCGACCTCAAAACAAAGCAGTTGACCAGGCAAGTGACACGGTCGAGTCATGACAAGTTGCATCGAGTCAACCAGGTTTATGAGACAACCACAACGAGTCTTGTCCAGACTCAACCAAGTCATGCTCAAAAGCGAGTTTCCAAGTGACTCAATTGGAAATCTCGTCAAGACGAGTTGACTCAGCCAAGTTTTGAGTCGAGTCGCCGAATTTTAGAACTACGGTTGAATTTTCAGGTTTTTGAACTATGATCGTTACGAAAGCAAAACCACCATGATAGCATGATTATATTTTGAGTGTGTGAGGCTTTTCTTCTTTTTTTATAATTCCAAAGCCCTTCAATGCTTCCAATATTAATTTGAATCAAACAAAAAATTCCAACAACAAATTCCACGTTTCCATTGTTAAAATAGAGGAATCATGCAATATGCATGGCCAGTATCGTAATGTGCACGGGTTGTCAATTACAGGATACCCCATCCACAATGACGGCCAAGATCAGGGCCTAGATTGACGTGCTTGCATGCATGCAATGTGTGAATAGATTTATCGCCACCATCTAAGGTGGAAATTAATACACAAAAGTAAGCGAAACCCATTGAAATTTGAAGCTTGGGAACAGCTTACCTCCAGAAATCTCGACATGGATTGCAAAGTATATCTGATTTTCTGCTAGACCACCTGCAACCAGCAAAGCAAGCAAATGTATTTCTTTTTACAATGCAACAAAAAGGAGAGGGAGTTACCATTATTGATCGAACTTCATATACAACAAACCCTTTGAAAACACTTTTTGACTCCCAGAATGATACACTCAGGGTGGGTGTGAAATCAAAGATGGAAGGAGTTCTATTCCATGTCAGATTTCATATCCAGGATCTATCTTCTGTTGAATTTCGCCATAGCTTTGTAACTCTTCCATGTCTTGCAAACTCCCCAGGAATAAAGGAAGCCTTTGATGCAGCTCGACCGGTTGCATCGAAAGAATCCTACTCTTACCATCAGACCCTCTACCCCCAGCTTGCTCCACAAGAAAACTGAGAGGATTCGCCTCGTAGACTATGCGCAGATGGGCTCTCGGATTCATTACCACCCCACCATAGATAAGAGTTCGATGGAAATCAGCAACAAGCGAACAGATATATCGAGCAGAGTACTTCTTAGGGAGCTGCCCTTTACCTTGTCTAACAGTATCGATGTAACGCCTCAAACCATCAGGCCAATCGAAATACCGTGCATCATTTACGGAATAGATTTGTCCTGACAGTGACATAAAAGGCATTGGCATAAATGAGTTTGTTGGATCCATCTAAGGGGACAGAATACTAATGTTTGGAACATACTGTAAATTCTCTCTGCTGCTCCACAGGTGAATCTTCAGTCATATAAGATCTATCCATGTGGGTACAGGGCTGCAACTTGGGTTCAGATCAACCCGAACCTGATGGGCAGGTAGTTGAAATTCCACTTGAAAATAGGAGGACAGCAGCGTGTTATAGATTTTTTAAATTTAGAAACAACCTTTTTTTCCTTTTTTTTTCCGAAACAAATGGGTGTTCTTCTTTCTTTAAAATGGTCAACACACATGCTTATTTTTCCAACACTTCCTTGAATCATGTGAAATATGAGATGAATATTATATAAATAACGTTAAAGAAATTAATGACTTTCCATTCTCACAAGAGTTTCAACATGGGGGCATGGGTTCAAGCACCCATTGTGGTGTGAGTGCACAGGCATGCGTGGGGTGTGTGAGTGCATTTGACATGAGGTTGTGGGTTCAAGCACCCATTGTGGTGTGAGTGCGCAGGCATGTGTGGGGCATGTGAGTGCATGTGATAAAATAAAAAATAATAATAAATTAATTAATTTCTATTCTCCTCGATTCTCCAACTATTAATTCTATTTCTTTTATTTTTTATTTTTTTTACACATGCACCCGACACACACACCCACGCACGCCGTAGGGGGATTTCACCACCTATGGGTATCGAACCCAAGACCTCTTGTTGAAACTATTAATTCTATTTGGATGTAAACCATAATCAAGAATATTTTAGTAAGAGTGATTAATGCACCTCAGTGTTCAGCTAGTAACTGTCCACCCCCAGCACACATGCCGACGTTACATGCTTACAAAATTCAAGCGATGCAAAAGATGGGCCCTGCCATGAAGATGCATGGCACCAACGGGAGGAGGCATTCTACTTATCAACCATGCCACACCTTAGGAAAACAATGGCAATTTAAATCAGACCTGCCAATGGTCTGATTCCATGTATGCATGTTGTCCACCTGATGACAGGACTGGCCCGATTTTTGTGCATGATGATCATGGTGAAATCATAATCTACAGCTTTTATTAGCAACCATATGTTTCTCCCAAAAGACCGACAAGAATGTGACGAATCACTCCACCTGTACTCCACCAAAAAAATAAATGCAACCATACATGGTATTGGGGATTTTAGAAGGAAAAAAAATACCTCGAGGTGGAATCGTTATGTGGGGATGTGTCAGAACAAAGTCACCAGTTGAATGGTCCAAAGTAAATGCATGCGTTCCAGAACCAAAGCTGACACAGAATATGGTGGCAGATGAGTAAAGAACATAGCCAGCAGCAACAAGCCTCTGCCCGCTTTGGAGTGAATTTAGTAGTGCCTTCTCTTCGATGGGTAGATGATCCAATTCCACAAGCCGGTTATAGATACCAAATATCGTCCCGGTTGGAATAGAGGCATCAATATTTCGAGAACCGTCTAGAGGATCAGTGACCACGACAAAATGACCATCTTCAGCTATCCAAACTGGGACAGGGTCTTCTTCCGAAGCCATGACTGAAACTTTGCCAGAACTACGGAGGGAGGACAGGATGATGTCATTCTGCATAATCAGAGAGTTCTTCTGTTTAGAAACATAACCTTCATTTTCTTTTCACTCATTTTTAATTATAATTCTTACGTGTGAAACTGTGCATTACAGGGGCAGGTTCTCTAATGAACCTTAGTATGCTAGTCACGAGAAGCAAGAGCCCCACACATGCCATGCAGCACGCATGTGCAAGATCCAGGCAGTTCATCAGGTGTGCCAAAGTCATGGTGGTGTGGTCATTGGCTGGGACATGTGCATGTCATATATGGACTTTTGGTCGATTCTTTTGAGATGTTCATCCTTTTGCATGAGTGGTCACCATACGGTTGTGCAAGCCTGATTTTGGGGCCACTGCAAATGCAAACCAGAGCCCACCTGATGAATGATCCTACACACATGTATCACATGATTACGTGTGGCATATCTTACTTACATGAGGGTATGCATGCCGGCGACTAGAAACAAAGTGCTAACTGAAATCTAGAACAGCTCATATATAAACATTTTAGGTCCATAACCAACTTTTGGAAACTTCACAGACCTTTTTTTACTTTTTGAAAGATCATCTGCACTCTTATTAGGGGTAAAGGCGGGCATAAAAGAAAACAGAAACAAAAGAAAAGAAAAACTAAAACAAAACAGAAAACAAAAGAAAACAGCCTACAAATGACCACCCCGATTCACCAGCCCCAAAAATACAACAAGCTCAGCCCTCCCAATCAGCAATGCATATGAAAACCCGATTAAGAACACCACCCACCGTACTGACCCTGTAAGAACCAGATTAATTACCATATGAGGTTGTATAGAGACTAGAAATTATCAGCTTGATCCAAAACATTTGTGGCCCCAAGAAGTTTTTAATGGTCGGTGTTCAATCAATACTGTGCGGTCAACTTGAGATTTAGATCAACCTCATTTTTGGGCTCATAGCATAAAATGATCTGGAAGAATGAGTGGACGGCATGGATGAAACACATACAGCAGGCTTCTCTACCAAACAACAACTACCAAATTTGCTAGGGCTGCAACTTGGGTTCGGGTCAAATTGAGTTCTGAGTTTTGAGTCGAGTCTATGAGTTTTAGAACTATGTCATGGATGAGCTACCACAATGCAGTGAATAGCAGCAAAAGCGCATCGTAAGATTGAGAATTTATAGAAATTCGAATTCCCTGCCCCATCACAAGCAGAAATCAAATGAAACTAAATGGAAAAAAAATTCCAAATTCCTCAGCGATTTCACATCAAAACAGAAACAAATTCCAAATTATAGAAAAACCCACAAAAAGAAATTCGAAACAGAATAGAAAATAGACAAATTGGCTATCCCAAACCGACAAAATATACCTCAAAAATTCAATGAAGGATAGAGAGTGAGAGTACCGAAACGATATCCAGTGGCTTCGGAATGTCTCTTCCAGCTGCCAGATCAGCCCCACCAACACCCTTCCATCTCCCAATCTCGGAATTGAAAGGCGAGGCGACAACGGCCGCGATCCTCTTACACGCGTACTGCAAGTGATTGATCAAAATGAGGAGATCGTCCCCGACGCCGGCCTCCGCCTTCCCCATGTAATCCATCAGAGTATGATAACCGTCCGTTTGAGAAGGTCCCATGTCGGATACTACCCTCAGGCCGGAGAAAGACGCCATCAGAGAACGGGAGGGACCGCTGCCCAGCAGCTTGAGCGGTGGCAGGAAGATGGAGGGTTTTCGCGGGAAGGTGAGAGGTTTTGGCGGGAAATTCAAATTCGAATTTGGAATGAGGGTCGATGATAGCATTATTGCTTGGGTGATCAGATCGGAGAGTGTGAGAGAGGAGTTGAGAGGATGAAGTTGGGGATAAACCTCTCAGGGCGGAATTCTAACGTGCGCATTGCGTTCAATGGACGTGGGTGGAATTGTAGGATGCGCGACCCGAGCTTTTGTACAATAGACTCGGGTTCCTAGGACGCGGATTGCGTACTGACACGTCAGTAGCGAGGTGGCTACTGACGGTGCTCTGTGGGCCCCGGATTATATATATATATATATATATATATATTATCCAAGCCATTCATCTACTTTTTCGTATCATTACAGAACATGGACTCAAAATTTAGAAAGATCCAAATCTCAAGTGGACCACACCTTAAGAAAAAGTAGAGATTAAATGCCTACTATTAAAAACTTATAGGGCTTACCCTAATGTTTATTTGTCCCCTAAACTTCTGTGGCTAATAAGAAGTTTTCAACGGTGAGTGTTTAGTCATTACTCTCTCTCTCTCTCATGGCATTGTCCATGTGAGATTCAAATCTTTCTCATTTTTTGAGCTCGTGCAATGAATTAATTTAGAAAATGGATAACACCGTCAATAGCGACTTCGTTAGCACCAGGCAAACCGTCGTCGCAGTTCCAAATTCTGATAAGTGGGGACGTGCGGTCTCGCTGACTCTAACCCCATCGAGCTAGCTCATGTCAAAGGGGCGCGGATTGGATACTGACAAGGTCAGTAGCTAAATTGCTACTGAAGTGACGTCACCTAACTCTATGAACCCCACCATCATACACGTGCTGTACCCATACCGTCCAACCATTTTTAAAGATCTTTTTATGTCATTAAACAGAGAATGATATGGATCTAATGTTCAAGTGGATCCTACCGTAGAAAATAATGGGAATAGTGACATCCACCGTTCAAAACTTCCTAAGGGCCTCAGTAGTCTCCGATGAAGCTGATATCTTTTTTTCACTTCATCTACCTATATTTTAACTTATGAGAAGGATGGATCTCAAAAATACATCACTGTAGGCTCTATAAATGTTTCATCGGTGGGTGTGATGGCTCCCACAGTTTTCTGTGATGGGTCCACTTGAACTTTAGATTATCTAATTTTATTTTTAATTCCATGAAACGGTCTCCAAAAATGGTTGGAGGGTATGGATACAACACATGCATCGTGGTGGGATCAACAGAGCTTAGTGACGTCATTTCAGTAGCCAATTGGCTACTGACCTTGTCAGTATCCAATCCGCGCCCATGTCAAAGTTACGTGGGCTAGGCTACCGTGTATGTGTTTTATCCACGTCCTTCAATCATTTTTATTTTTAATATTCCTATTTTAGGTCATGATTCAAAAATAAATTAGACCTAAATTTTAAGTGTTTCCCAGCACAAGAAACAATGGATATTAAATACTTACCTTTGAAAACATTTTAAGAGTCACAAGTTTTGAATCGAAAGATAATATTTGTGTTTTCTAAGTCATATAAAGTTTTTAATCGTGGACATCCAATCAATATTATTTTTCCGTGGAGTGGTCCTCGTGAGATTTGGAGACGTCGTCATTCTATTTTTCAGTTCAAGGCATAAACGGGGTGTAAATGGGTTGCCCCTGTATTTACTTTTGGTAGCCGCCCTTTGACAATAACTCAACGTGAAAGGATGATATTTTAGTGAGGCCCACTTTTATATGTGTGCTTGATCCATGCCATTCATTCATTTCTTTTCATTGTAGGGCATGAGCCCAAAAAGAAGCAAATCTAAAGCTTAGGTTGGGGAATTGAAAACTTACCATTCATTTATTCTATGGGGCAATTAGAAGTTTTGGATCAAGCCTTTTTTGTGTTTTCTATTAGTCTGTCTGTATGACATTTTAAACGGTTTGGATGGCAGGTATGCAAACATGTGAATCCCAGGCTCATTTTAGCGATTAACAGTAGGCATACATTTCCCATGTTTCCTGGGGTGTGGACCACTTGAGCCTTGTACTCCTATTTTTTTAGCTTATGCTCTAAAATGAGCACCTAAAATAAATAGACGGTGTTGAGCAAACACATGCACGAGGATGGGCCTCACAAAATTTACCACCATAATTTTCATCAAATAACAACATTTTGTGTCGCTACTTTGGAGCTATATATAGAGTAGTGGTCTCCTGTGCACTATACTGCAAAAAAGTTATATGCGAGCCTTCATATAAGCTGTGAGATAAAGAAAATGACTCGGATTCACTATAGAGTCTTCGTAAAAAATGACTCTCCTACACTTACGCAGAGATTAGCTACTACTAAGTTGAGTCGTGTTACTTAAAGTAATGTCACCAAGTTATGTGGGCCCACCTTGATGTATTTGTTGTATCTACACCGCCCATTCATTTTTAGAGATCATTTTAAGACATGAGAAAAAAAAAAGAGCAAATTGAAAGGTGGAGTGGACCCCACCATAGAAAACAATAAGGAGAGAGACGCCCACCATTAAAACTTTCCTAAGATTCGTTGTGATGTTTATTTAAGATCCAACCTGTTCATAACTTAACATAGACATTAAAGAAGGGAAAACACTAGTATCACCTTGATCGAAAACTTTTGTAGCCCTTGAAAGTTTTTAATGGTGAGTGTCACTCACTCCACTATTTTCTATGGTGGGTCCACTCAAGCTTTGAATCGGATTCATTCTTTGGCTCATGCCATAAAATGATCTCTACAAATGGATTGATGGTGTGGATACAACACATACATTGTTATCTCTCCATTCTCTGTCAGATCCGAGAAACAGCTGCGGCCCATTCCTAGATCTCACGACCACTACAGGGTCTCCCCTGATCCGCTCCCAATTTTAATCAAAACGGATTGGCTACTCCCCCCAATAGTTGGTGATCGGTGCTCTATGGGCCCCACCATGATGTATATGTTTCATCCATGCCGTCCATCTATTTTCTAGATTATTCTAAGATATGAGGCTAAAAATGAGGTATATCACAATTTCAAGTGGACCACATTATAGGAAACAATGTTGAATGAGTGTGGACCATTAAAAAAGTTTTGGGACCATAAAAGTTTTGGATCAAGCTAATCTTTGTTTTTTTCCCTTCATCTAGGTCTATATGACCTAATCAACAGATTGGATGCCAAATAAACAGTACAGTGGGCCTTAGGAAGATTTTAATGGTGGATATCCAATCACTATTGTTTTCCTGTGTTGTGGTCCACCTGAGATTTATATCCCTCTCATTTTTTGGATCAAGCCTTAAAATGATCTTTTAAAATGGATGAACAGCATGGATGAAATACATACATCATGATGAAGCTCACATAGCACCGAACACCAGCCACAGGGCTATTGGAAGGGAGTAGCCGATCCGTTACCCCGAGGGACGCAGATTTTCTGTAAAAGCCTTCTGCACCAAGTTCCTGCACTAGGAACCCGGGTGTTGCCATTTTGATGTTTGAGAGAAATCCTCTCTGTCCATCTGTTTTGTGAGTTCATTTAAGACATGATATCAAAAATGAAGAGTATCCAAAGCTCAAGTGTGACGTACTAAAGGAGAATGTGGATAGGGAAATTCCTATCGTTGAAACCTGCTTGGGTTCAACGGTGATGTTTCCATGCCATCTATACCATTAATAACATCGTTTCTACTGGAATGAACCGAAAACACAAATATTAGCATGATTCAAAACTTTTGTGGCCTACGATTATTTCAACTGTGGACGTTCAATTATCACATTTTCAGCCCACTTAAGCATTTAATAAGGTCCATTTTTTGCATCCTGTCCTAAAATGAACTCACAAAAAGGATGGACGGGGATGATTTCTCAACAAACATCAAAGTGGCCCCACCTGGTTTCCTTACCTTTCACAGGAAATCTGCATTCCTCCGCGGCCTGGACAGAATCGGTCCAGTCAGGTGCTCTGTGTAGCCCACCATAGTATGGGTTTTATCCACGCGGTTCATCCAATTTTTTAGATAATTTTAATTTAGATTTTCAAAAATTAGAAAGCTCCAAATCTCAAGTAGACCACATAGTGGAGATTGAACGCTCACCATTAAAAAATTCTTGAGGGTTAAGAAGTTTTGGATCAACCATACATTTGTGCTTTTCCTTAGTACATGTTTACGTGACCTTATGAGCAAATTGGATGGCAAATAAACATCAAGGTGGGCCTTAGGAAGGTTTCAACGTTGGCCATCATTACCACCACTGCTTCCTGTGGTATGGTCCACTTGAGCCTTTTATCTGTTTTATTTTGGAGGGTAAAGCCTAAACTTATTTGGAAAAATGGATGAACGGTGTGGATAAAACCAATACAACACGATGAGGCCCACGGATCCCATCGTACAACAAGGTTGGATTACGTAATTGTGCATGGGTGGCGACCTGCTTTGTGATGTGGTATCGATACCACGGGAGTGGATTACTTATTACCCGACCCTTACCTTGTGGGCCTCACTACCATGTATGTGTTGTATCCACACCGCCCATCCATTTGTAGAGATAATTTTATGTCATTAACCAAAGAGTGAATAAGATCTAAAGCTTGAGTGGACCCCACCACAGAAACCAATGGAGAGAGTGATGCTCACCATTAAAAACTTTTAAAGGCCACAAAACTTTTCAATCAAGCTGATACTATTGTTTTCCCTTCTTTAATGTCTATGTAAACTTATGAATTAGTTGGATCTTAAATAAGCATCACAACGGACCTTAGGAAGGTTTTGACGGTAGGCGTCTCTTGTTGGGGATTTTGACCTGTGACATGCTCACCTAGGTCGTTCCTGCAGAGAAGTTTAAGTTCTGTGTAACTTCTCTGGGCTTGGCGATGACATAAAAGGAAGACGAAGTGTGCACAAAAAGCTATGATGTAATACAGAAATAAGAAAAGAGGTCAAGGAGCTACACGGTTGAAGATTGAAGACTTGATGGAAAATGTTGACAAAAGTCTTAAATCTGAAGTTTTTGAGGTCGTTCGACCGGTCGTGGGAAAGCTTCGACTGGTCGTGGGAGGCGCTCAACCGATCGTAGGTTCAAGCCCTGTCACGACTCAAAGTCTAGCGAGTTTTTGCTGTTTTTCTCTGCGGTCTTCGACCAATCGTAGGTGAGCTTCGACCAGTCGAATGAGGCTAAGACCAGTCCTAAAATTTTCAGGACTAGTCGTAGGTTACACAGTCTGTTCCGTGATTTTGGACGAAACTGCGGATTTGAGTCCTTTTGCAATTGGAATGCTAAAGGGAAGTTGCATAAACTATAAATAGGTGTTCCTAGGGCTTTTCTAGGATATGAAAAAGTTTAATAGAGGGGTTTCAGGGAAATTAAAGGGTGTAGTAAGGGTGAGATTCGAGGTTGTTCGAATCGGGTAAGTCCTCCCTCTTTGTAATTTTTATTTTTCATAGTGGATATCTGTCACTTTGTGACATGGTTTTTTCCCGCAAGGGTTTTCCACATTAAATCTAGGTATTCTCTGTGTTCTCTTGTGTGCTTGGTGCCATTGAATTGCTATCCTAGATCTAGATCTGTGTGATTCCGCAGGTTAAAATCCCCAACAAGTGGTATCAGAGCGATCGTTGGGGCACAGATCTAAATCTGAAGGATTAGTAATAATGGCAAGTGCCAGGTATGAGTTTGGGAAATACTCAGGAAAAAATAATTTTAAATTTTGGAAGGTTAAGATGATTAGCCTGTTAACCAAGCAAGGTGAAGATGGTGCTCTTGAGGAGCGGAAGTCTACTATGACTGATGCTGATTGGAATACTCTTGATAAGAAAGCTTTATCATCGATTCGTTTATGTCTCACGGATGAGGTTCTCTACAATGTCATGAGGGAGAAAACTGTGGCTGGTTTGTGGGTGAAGTTAGAGGATGTCTATGCGAAGAAATCCTCAAAAAATCGCCTACACTTGAAGCGGCAGTGGTATAACTTCAAGATGGCAGAAGGTGGAGATCTAGAGACTCACATCAACAACTTTAATAAATTGGTTTGCAAATTGCTGGATATGGAGGAAGTGATGAAAATAAAGAACAAGCATGTATGTTGCTGAATTCTCTCCCGGCGTCCTATGAGACATTCAAGAACACTATGTGCAGCATGAATAAAACCCTGAGTGTCGACACCATTATCTCAACCCTTCAAGGGAAGGCTATGAGATAACTAAACAGTGACATGAGGACGTCTTCTGATGCACTGTTTACAGTAGGTAGGAATTCTGGACAAGGTACAGGTTCTTCGGGTTCTAAATTCAAATCCAAGGGTAAGGGCAAAAGAAAGATAAAGTGCTGGAATTGTGGGAAGGAAGAACATGTGAAGAGGGATTGTGAAAATCCTAAATCGAAGAGGAAAGATTCTGAGGCTTTATGCAGGGAAGTCAACGTTGCCACGTCAGATGAAAGTGATGGTGATGTTTTATCTGTGTCTTTGCTCAGACGGTCATACGATGATCGTAAGGACGAGTGGATGCTAGACACAGGGGTATCTTTTCACATGACTCTTCATCGGAGTTGATTCACCAGCTACAGGGAGTGCGATGGTGGACAAGTATATATGGATAATGACAATGCCTATAATGTTGTGGCTGTTGATTCTGTGCGCATCAAGATGTTTGATGGGGTGGAGCGTACCTTGACAGATGTGAGGCACGTTCCTAATTTGAAGAGGAATCTGATTTCTCTTGGTGTGCTTGAGGCAAAATGATGCAAGTACACAGGTATTGATGGTGCTTTTAAAGTATCCAAGGGGGCACGGATAATCATGAAAGCGTAACGACTCGGTAACTTGTACAGGTTGATCGGGAGCACTTCAAAAGGTGGATCTGCAGTGGATATAGCAGATTCCACTTCTGCACATGTGTGGCATGTTGGGCATGGCCACATGAGCGGACATGGTAGGAAGGCTGAGACCCGCGGACAAGGATACAGAGCAGGTGGAGCAGCCACCTGTGAGAAGAAACACACGGCATGATCGCGGGATATCGGCGAGGTACATAGACGACTCCAATATAGCAGGTGTATTCATCTTCTATTCAGATGGCTCTAGGTGAGCCTGATGCTGAGAAGTGAAAGGTGACTATGGGCGATGTGATGGATTCATTGTACCAGACCGACATATGGGAGTAGGTGGAGCTTCCAGTGGGCCGAAAAGCAGTTGGATACAGGTGGATCTTCAGGAGAATACAACATAGATACAAAGCGAGGTTGGTGGCGATGGGTTATGCTCAGGGAGATGGGATCGGCTTCTCAGAGATATTCGCACCGACGGTATAGTAGGTATCTATTAGATTAGTGATTGGCGTTGGTTAGCCAATGTGATCTTGAGCTGGAAGGAAGGATATGGAGTCTGCACTTTTGCAAGGGAAAGTGAATAACAGATCTACATGAAGCAACCAGGGCGGTTCGAAGTGAAAGGGATTGAGAAAATATTTTACAGGAGATCGTTGTTCGGCCTGTCGCCTAGGCAGTGGTTTGATTCCTTCATGGTGGGTCAGGTATTGTATGTTGATGACGTGTGGATCACCAATTGTGACATGTCTGAAATCAATGTACTGAAGACTTGGTAAATTGGAACATTCAGGATGAAGGATCGGGGGGTTACAAAGATGGTTCTCGGCATTGAGATTGAAGGAGGAGTAGGATTTGGTAATCACAGGAAGAATACCTTGTGTATAGGTATTGATCCAGGATGTGATGGGCCGGCTAAAGTCGGAGAGCGTTTCCTACATTTCTCTCCTCAAGTTTTTCTCAGGATTTGTCCCAAAACAGATGAGGAAAACAAGATATCTCATTAGCCTTATTCGAATGCGTTGGATAGTGTATGGCATGGTCTGGTTTAGACTGGTTATTTCACAGGTTATCAGTGTTGTGAGCAAGTACCCCGACAAGCAATATTGGATAGCGGTGAGATGATAAGAAGACTACGTTTTTCTTTTTGAGAAGACAGGAGCAAAGGTGATTGATCACGTGAATTTTGATCCGACAGACATGCTCACCTAGGTCGTTCCTACAGAGAAGTTCAAGTTCTGTGTAACTTCTTTGAACTTGGCGATGGCGTAAAAGGAATACGGAGTGTACACAAAAAACTATGTTGTGATATAGAAATAAGAGAAGAGGTCAAGGAGCTACACGGTTGAAGATTGAAGACTTGGTGGAGATTGTTGAGAAAAGTCTTAAATCTGAAGTTTTTGAGATCGTTCGACCGGTCGTGGTACAGCTTCGACTGGTCGTGGGAGGCGCTCGACCGATCGTAGGTTCGAGCCCTAGCAGGACTCAAAGTCCAGCGAGTTTTTACTGTTTTTCTTCACGATCTTTGACCAGTCGTAGGTGAGCTTCGACCAATCGAAGGAGGCTAAGACCAGTCCTGGGATTTTCAGGACTAGTCGTAGGTTACGTAATTTGTTCCGCGATTTTACGCGAAACTGCAGATTCGAGTCCTTTCGCAATTGGGATGTGAAAGGGAAGTTGCCTAAACTATAAATAGGTGTTCCTAGGGCTTTTCTAAAGTATGAAAATTTTTTTTAAAGGGATTCCAGGGAAATTAAAAGGGTGTAGCAAGGGTGAGATTCGAGGTTGTTCGAATCGGATAAGTCCTCTCTCTTTGTAATTTATATTTTTCATAGTGGAGATCTGTCGCTTTGTACCGTAGTTTTTCCCATAAGGGTTTTTCACATTAAATCTGGGTATTCTCTGTGTTCTCTTGTGTGCTTGGTGCCATTGAATTGCTATCCTAGATCTAGATCTGTGTGATTCTGCAGGTCAAAATCCCCAACATCTCTCTCTCTCTATTGTTTTCTATGGTGGTGTCCACTCTAGCTTTTGATCTGCTTAGTCTTTTTCTCATGTTCTAAAATGATCTCTAAAAATGAATGGGCGGTGTGGATACAACAAACACATTAAGGTGGGCCCACAGAACTTAGTGACGTTACTTCAAGTCTTGCAATGTAACTTGGCAATAGCTAATCAATGCGTGAGTGTATGAGAGTCATTTTCCACGAGGACTATGTGACAAATCTCAGCTGTTCCCTTTATCTGAGGGCTTATATGGAGACTCGCTTGTAACTTCCTTGCGGTACGGTGCGTAGGAGACCACTACTATATATATATATATATATATATATGTTTGTTAGTTTGTTGGTACACCCTACTGTCAGTTGACACTTCACTGTTAGCCACCCTCACTAGAATCGTTACCAAGATCTCAAGTGTTGAAACGAAGTAGGTGTGACATAGATAAAACATATGCATCATGATTGGGCTCACAGAGCTTTGACACCTGCATCATGATTGGGCCTACGGAGCTTTGACACCAACTACTGCCAAACAGTGTCCATCAGTACCATGGGTGTGTTGGGTTCCACTGCAACTGGACTGAGCCCCAACAATTTAGCTTACAAAAGTGTGTCCCACGCACTATGCCCATGTATTATGTGGTTGGATATGTGGTCGCACGAACGGAATCGACAATGCCGGGAGTCTATCCTACAAGAACCCTTGTAAGAAATTTAAGCTGAATGGATGTGAAAGGCTCAGCCCATTCTAACTGTACCTTGATCTTAGGGAACTTTACACAAGTAAAAGATAAACAACTTACATACAGTAATCCATTTAACTATTATGAGAGTATAAATGAGTTAATCACTTATTTGATTCTATGATATTAAAAAAGCCTCCCGCTATGATCAATGATTTAAATTATTTATTGGCAACCTAATAAATGAATATACAATTAAACATAACAAATTTCTCACAAACATCATGGTGGGCCCTACCTAGCTTCTAAGTACATAATCTAAGGCAATCTGCTACAGCAATGGCCTCACTACCTAATCAGCATCGATAATTCTAAGCCACATATTCGGCATCAATGCCACACATTTGCATGGCGAATGCATTTAACACTTGAGATATTTTCTTCTTCTTTTTTGCATTTCAAGCTAAGGGCCAGATCTTTTCAAGCACTTCTGGCTGGGGCTGAAAGTCGGTCAGGTTGGGTTAGGTTGGGTTTGGTCAGGTTGGTGCTCAACCCTAGTCCAACCTAAGGTTACTATACCTCAACCCTAAGCCAACTCAACCCAACCCAACCTCGGGTTGGGAATTCTCAACCCAAGCTCAACCCAACGCGAGCTCGATCGGGTTAGTCGGGTGGATACATGCTAATATTTTCATTATTACATTAGTCTATTATATTTCAATATACGTTTTATTTTTTGCATATATATTTTTATTAATTATATATATAGTTATTTATCTTAAAAAACTTCATTTTTCTTAAACAAACGAGCTAAAATATAGGACAACTACTCCTTTAAAAGTTGTGTTGTGTAGCATGCAATCTATTTGGGAGAGAGAAATCCAGCATATCTTGTTAGCTTGAGTCATCGGAAATGATGTGGACCAATGAGACCTGACAACACTGAAATTTTCTATGCCTTTAACACAGAGGATCCATACTCAATTATAATTTATAAATAACTTATATATTGTTTGGGTTCAAGTTAGGTCGGTCAACCCAAGACCTCAACCCGAATCCAGCTCAAGTTTTATCGGGTTGGTGTTTGTATAACCCAAGCCCGAGATCGGACTCGATACATTATGCACAAGCCCAACCCAATGTCGGGTCGGCCACGGGTCGGTCATGTTGAACCTGCCCAATTCAGCTCTACTTCCAGCACAAAACAAAAAATAATAATAAATAAAATTCTGAGCTCATCAAGCCACTCTTGCTGTAGTAGGCAGGGAGGAGCTCACCATCCTCAATGGTGTAGTGATGGGTGAGATTACACTGGTAGAGCCATAAGCTGTTGGAGTTTTACTTAGCCAAAACGCCCACAAATCAAATCTCGCCAGACGGCCACTATGAGAGTTGTGAGCCCCTTGCCCCCAAATCTTATTTCTGCGAGTGTATTGGGTCTGGCCCTAACTTCCGGGCCCACCTTAATGTATGTTTTTTATATCCATGCAACCCATCCACTTTTCTAACTCATGTAGCATGATCTTAAAAATGAAACAGATCCATATCTTAGGTGGATCACACCATATGAAACGGTAGCGATTAACCATTAAATACTTCTCATGGGTTATAAAAGTTTTGGATGAATTATATATATATATATATATATATATATATATATATATATATATATATATATATATATATATATATATATATATATATATTCCTTTCATACATGTTTATATGACCTTATTAACAAGCCGGACGGTAAATAAACATTATGGTAGGCCTTATAAAGTTTTTAATGATGCGTGTTCGATTAGTGTTGTTTCCTAGTGTAGTTCACTTAAGGTTTGAATTTGCTTCATTTTTTTTTTCATACCTTAAAATAAATTAAAAAATAGATGAATAGTGTCGATATACAACACATACATCAAAATGGGCCACAGGTTATACCTCAAAATAAGCAAAAGTTGCTTATAAAGTAAATAGATTGGGCTTAAGTTGACCCTCTCATATATTCTGCCAAATTCCTGCACCGCATGAGGTTGTTGATGAACGGCTTAGGTCAAGCAAAATCAAAGTTTTGAATTGGTCAGGCCTAAGCAATTCTAAATTCAGGCCAAAGTCAACTCTTAAGTCCAACTTCTTGACAACCCTATTTAAACATGATATGAGCCTAGTTGAGGTAGGTCAAGCTTGGGCTTGGATAAGCTATAAGTGGTTCTAATCCATGATTTCAATGCCCGGGCATGTCTAATATAACTGGTTTGCTTAGATTGGGACTGACCTGACTGGGATTGATGCCACGAGTTGTACTTAACTAAATCAAGTCACCACCCAATTTAGGGTTGAATGACTTAAGTTAGTCAGTTGAGACATAAAGCCGTAGCTGCTCATGATTCTTGGCACATTTTGTAAATTAATAAGACCTCACCAAGTTCTATGATCCTTACCATGATATATGTATTATATTCACATTATATACCTACCGTACATCTGTTAGGAGAGATTATTTTAAAGGGCAATATAAGGTAGGGAGACAAAGCTCAAGTGGACCTATCATTAAAATAATAACAATAATAATAAATAATGTAAATTGAATGCCTACCATTGAAAATTTTTCAGGCTACAAAAGCTTTTAGATCAAGTCAACATTTGTGTTTTCCCTTCTTTGATATCAAATAAATATCATATCGACTCGAAGAAGGTTTTAAGGTCTAAATGAGTTAGGTTAAGAGTCATTGTCCCCTATGTTTTGTGGGGGCGGGTTATTCGAGTTTTCGATTTTCCTGGTTCTTTTGCTCGTATATTAAAATGATATCTCCGAATGAAAGTACCGCGTGAATACATCACAAAAATCATGATGCACCTGCAAGATTGGATGACGCCGCTTTATTAGCTAGATAGATGACGAAGCCGTCGCCAGCTAATCAGAGTCCGGGTCTGGGCTTGCGCTGATCCTGACACGAACTGTCAGTCCCATTGCCACCCTGATCGCACCACCTGCTATTTATCTGTTGTTCCCCACTGGCCGTGCTGGGCCACAAACCTCTCCTTAAAAAATTTTAACCGTTCGATTTGTACTATTCTCCTTCCACAGCTGGACTCAATAGACCAATGGTCTGGATTATAGAACCATGGCCACCACTTTTCAGAATTATAAACACGTTTACACGTGCATAGATGCAGGCCACGTGAACACAATTCTACCTTTTCCCAGACTTCCAAGGACATGTCAGGCATTAGAAATCGAGGAAATGGATTGGCTACTCCCACTGCCACTAGCCAATGGCTAGTGGTCGTTGCTCTGTGGGCCCCACCATGATATATTTGTTTCATCCATGCCGTCCACCCATTCTTCCAGATCATTTTATGGCATGAGTCCAAAAATTAGGTTGATCCAAATCTCAAGTGGACTGCACAGTGTTGATTGAACTTCCACTATTAAAAACTTATTAGTGGGTACGAAAGTTTTGGATCAAGGTGATATATATATTTTTCCATTCATCCAAGTCTCTATGACCTAATCAACAGGTTAGATGTCAAATAACCATTACAATGGGCCCTGAGAGGTTTTTAAAGGTGAAAATTCAATCACTACTGTTTTCCCATGGTGTGGCCCACCTGAGATATAGATGAATCTATATTTTTTTCATCAGACCTAGAATTATCTTTTAAAATGTACGGACGGCGTGGATAAGACACAGACATCATGGTGAGGTCCGCATAGCACCGACCACTAGCCACCTAACTGGTGGCGGCGTCACTAGCCAAACCGCGTCCAGATATCAAAGGGCAAAATCCCAACCCCCTTTCGTCAGCCGCGGATTGCGTGTCCCCGTGCACAGTAAGTTCCTGTAGTCGTAGCTGTGTGATGTCCATAGAGATGGTCGTGACAAATCCACTCCGTCCATCAGTTTTTTAAGACCACAATACGCCTTTATTCTCAAATCAGGCAGATTAAAGCACTCAAGTGGGCCACACCACACAAAAAAGTTGGAACATAGACGTTCACCGTTAAAACCTTTCTGGAGCCGACGATGATGGTTATATGCTATCCAAACCGTTAGTAGGGTTACTACCATTCAGATAAATGTAGGAACATATATAATCCTGACACAAAGCTTATATGGCCCCCACAAAGTTTCCAATGGTGGGAGATCAATCCCAGATTTTTCATGTAGTGTGGCCCAATAGAGTTTTGGATCTAAACAATTTTTAAACCAGTGTCCTATTGCGATCTTTAAAAACTGATGGACGGAGAGGATTTGTCATGGGAATATCTGTGGGCCCCAGACAGCTTCCGTCTACAGGGCGCCCTGCCTACCTCTTCCCTATTAAGCATCTCCTCACTCTACAAGTCAAAACGCCACCATTACTCTCCTCAAAAGGCCAATCCCAACCATTTTCCCAACCTTCTCTTCGTTTTCTAGGGTTTTCAAAAGCTCTGACAGTAAAGAAAAAGCCCAAGAGCTTCCTCTCTTCAGCTCGTAAGCCCTAGAAATTTCAAGCCACCATACCGTCGAATTCAAGCTCCGTCGGATCGATCTCGGCATTTCCTTCGAATCGGCCTCTGTCTCCGATCCCATCCTCGTCGCATTCACCACAGCCATGGCGTTCGGCCTCGCCTTCTTCGTGTACAGACGGTTCTCTTCAGATCGCGGGAAGCTGCATTTGAAGATTGTCGAAGCACCACATAAGATCTCAGCGGGGAAGGAGGATCCGGAGGCCGTTGCGGATCCTGGGAAGACGAAGGTTACAATCTTCTTCGGGACTCAGACTGGGACGGCCGAGGGATTTGCTAAGGTGTGTTTGAGAGCTTTGTCGAGAAAGATTCGGTTTGCATGGATTTAGTTATTTTTGCAGCGTTGGAATTTTCGAGAGCTTCTTCTTTTTGATTGGTACACTCTTTTTCCCTTTGTTATTACTTGGTTTTTCTTGAAAAATCGATGGGAATGGTTGCATCTCTCGAAATGATGGGGGGTTTGGATATTAGCTTTGGTTGACTTCGTTGCTGTTATCAAAGGAATGCTATTTTACTGATCACGGGGTGAAAACAGAAGGTAGAAAGGAAAGTAGTTTGTGGGTCTACCTGAAATCATAGTACTTGTGGCACTCTGCAGTCCACTATGGTCAAACTCTGGTAAGGACAATTAATCCCGTGGGCGCTATCATGGACAACCCATGTTGTGAAAATCCTGATGATTGGTCTATCTGGTATGGCACACTGTAGCCGCAATCTTCCTTCAAAACTAAAAAGGCCAATCTTTTTTGTGATCATAAAAAACAGTTTCTTTTGTGATTTTCATACCATCAGCAGTTCGTTTGGGGTCCGTCAGCTGAAATGGTTCTGATTCCCAGGTGTGCAATTTACAGATGGTCTGCAGGATATGCCCATGGACTGCTACATCCTTCCTCACGAAGGATTTTCTTTTGATGAGTATTCCTTGTAAAAGATGATGGTGGTTACACTGACTTTTTCTCAGGGAAACGATAGGAGTGTCTGGCTTCAGCAGCTCACTTATGGTGTTTTTGGACTGGGCAATCGTCAATATGAGCATTTCAATAAGGTACACATTTACCTGGTTTGAGTTCATTGCTTTCTTCTGTTTGGTATCATTTGACAGTACACTTTTTGAAACAGATTTCAAAAGTGGTGGATGAGGTACTTAATGAACAGGGTATGCACTATTTATACATCCATTTTCACTGCTTGTATGATTGGGAGATATCCAGTACTTTGATGTGTAATCATAAACAATCTTTCAAGAGTTTTTTTCATACATCATCTTATCCCTGCCATAATATTTTTAGTACACAACTAAGCTGATCATAGACAACTGTTTTGGTTTTAAGGTACTAATGCCTGGTCCTATCATATTTATACATTTATGTGTACTACATATCAAGAGGTCCAGTGCACATGAGATCAATGCTTCTTAACAACCTGCCTCCAGCTGGAAATGAAAAGCCTTGAGAAATGAATCATGCTTCTTTGCTGGAAACTATCAGATTTTGAGAAGGATCTATGGCTAGGTCGAATGGGAGAGTTGGCATATATCATTCTCACTGGGATCAGAAGAGGCTGGCCTTTTTGAAGAGCGTAAGCATGATAATAATTTACTACAATGAAGGAGGATGCCAAGTGTACATTTGTTGAGATCTCTACTGAATTCGAGTACCTCTTTAAGAAATCTTCCCTAAAATTGAGTCAAATTATGAAGGCTAGATACATTTCAGTGGTATGGTTCAGACTCTGATGGAATGGTGTGTTCAAAAGATGTAATGTTATGTGCCCTATAACTAAGGTCTTATCTAGTTGAATCCTTAATAGTGATTTTTTATTCATCCTATGTGTAAGAAATGAGAGAAAACAAAAAAGCAGGGACACATCATACTCCCTCTTCAAAAGTCACTATCAATTAGCTCTGGTCCATACATTCATTTGATAGTTACTGATACTAAGGTGAGTACTGATGCATGAAATGATAGCTAGGAACACGGGTTTGGGGGAGCAAAAAGAGAAAAAGAACAGGATAAATGCACAAGAGACTTGTAAGAAGCAATAGGGAGGATTCTAGTGGAAATTTGAAGTTTGTTTCCCTTGACTGTTTCTTCAGGAACATGTTTTGCCTGTGTGCCCCAAATGCTCTGTTGTGCTTGTGTCAAGTGGTCAGCTGGTCAAGCTTTTCTGCAGGGATGAAATAAATGAAGCTTTAAGCGATCAATGGATATCAGATTATTTTGATAGATAGATAAGCAACTCACAGTCCATTTGCCATGATTGTGCCATCAAAGCTCTTGATTGGAGTGTTAATAACCCTAATTAATCTTTCATGGCTGTTTTGTTCTATCGACCTGATCATTTCACCTGGTCTCATGTTCATGTCCGCCACAAATAATATATGGAACTTTTAATCAGTGTTTTGAGGTGGAAGCATAATATAGTTATGTGGATTGATCAATAGATTTACACCAATATTATTGTGAGAGTATTATTCCTTGTTGCAATCAATGGGAAGAGGTGACCACCCAACTTAACTGGAGAATGCTATGGGAGGAAGTCTTTTGGTTATCAAACCTTAATGGCTTGCTCTTGGATATATGCTATATAGGCCAAAACCTTGGAGCTCAATATCTGTTCAGATTGTTGCTGGCTGTTAGCTAAATCTGTAACCTCGTCCTTCCTATTCATGAAAGTGAGTAAAAAACAACTGTTCTGAATCCTTCAGTCACTTGAGCAGTTGCCTTGGTCAGAATCATAAAAGGGAACGATTCAATTCAACACCACTAATGATGCAAAGTAAATAGAAAACTGTTCTCGTTGAGATAAAGAGACGATTGGCTATGGTATGTTGAAACTTTTTTTGTATGATGTTTTTAAAGTTGATACCGGCTGTGAATTTCCCTAATAGAATTCGGTTCCTTCATGAGAAGGAACTATGCGTCAACACTTCTGCAAATTTGTTGTTCCATTGGCTGCAATGGCCATAAACCAAAGCTTCCCTTTGCAACTCAGACCACTTTGCAGTTCATTGACTTGCATGTAGCTAGATGGAAAGTAAGCTAAGTGGTATGCTGGTTTTGGAAATCTCATATCTGCTATGTGGTGAAGATGGATTGAACTTTTGGACGCACCAAGTAGCATCTCGGATTATGACATCTATCATTTGAATTGATCCCTTAGCCGTTAACTAGTCTACTCAAACTTGATGACTTGTAAGGGGGTTCCTATTCCAAGTATGAGAACCTCCTGTTGCAGACTACTGGTAGGGGGAAAAGGAAAGAAAATTCATGCTATAGACTATTTTTCTGAAAAGTTGAACTTAATTTTCAAAATTGGTCTTGGTTTATGAGCGTTGGAAAGTCATATGTAACCAGAAAGGATTTGTTCCCACCTAGACTTTTTGTATCGGTAATATCGTATTCTCTTGCTAAGATTTTGATTTTATGTCAAGTTGGAAGTGCTTTGTCATATTTCCATATACTAAAATGGCTACAACTTTCATATATTTTTAGTGGTGGACCTGGACATGAGATCAGATGAAATGATTGAGTCAAGGACTTTTGAATAGCCATTTCATAAGAAAGAAGTTATTAGCTCTCCAATCTAGGGCTTTGGTAGCATAATCTTGATTTGCGTACCGTTTGCACATTTCAATCCATGAGAATGTATTTGTGGCACCCTTGAAAAAAGAGAATGCGTTTATGGTCTCTTATATATAATGAAAAGCTCTAGCGGACCATCTTATTGGAAGTGAATTGAAGTACTTATCATTTGGAAATTTGAAGTTATCAGACTGCTTGTGCCGTTGACATTTATAACTGATGAAGAACTTTCCATTGATACGATTCTATTTTGAGATATCACTTTGGGAACTATTCATTGAGAGGTCGACCTCATTAGAGAAGTTTACAAAGGGCATGGTGGGTACGCAAGGGATTCATTGCTGACTAGTTGCACAAGATTGTTGAACTTCATTGCTAGCATTGCCTTAAATAAATATTTGAAAAAAGGTGCCCCAATTACCGAGCAAAGCTATTTGTACATTAGTTGAACTATATGCACAAAACTGATTTGTACATTAGTTGAACTATATGCACAAAACCGATTTGTACATTAGTTGAACTATATGCACAAAACCGCCAAGTACTAGAATAAATTTCGGCATATGAATTTCAATAGAAGAACAATTTTCAGTGAAGGATGAATATGGACAGGGATGAAGATGGGGAATGGATTTTAGTCAAGTGACCATAGAAATTGAGGCATTGGGGGCCATTCTCTGCACATGTATATCATACATTCATCCATGCATGCATACATAATTATGAAGACATAATTTTTTTTAATAAAACATTTTTTTCATAAATTTTAAAACTTCAAAAATTATTTTTTATTAAAAAATGCAAAAAATCACTCGTTGATATGCATCCATAAAAAGAAAACATTAATAAGTTTTGCATGAAACAATATGATTATTTTTTAAAATAAAACTTTTTTTCATTTTTGAAATTTTAAATATTCAAAATATTCAAAAATTGAAGAGTGGTCGAAATCCACTTAACTAGATCCCCAAAACATTTTTTATTTTTTATTTTTTCCTCAGATTTACTCACATTGGCCCCATTTCCCAATTTTTCTCATGGATTGAGGGATTTGATTCACAAAAATAGAAGAGGAATGGTAGAAATCTACCCCCCCCCCCCCCCCCCCCCCCCAAAAAAAAAAAAAAAAAAAAACTCATTGTCTACTCTTTTTTATTTTATTTATCCATGCATGCTTTTCCTATTTTCCAGTTTTTTCCCCCCAAATCGAGGGATTTGATTCACAAATATGTTGTGGTCGAAATGCATTCTCTAACCTAATCCCATCCCCCCCACCAAAAAAAAAAAAAAAAGATTTTCCATTTTAAAAAAAAAAATTTCATTTATTGATTTTGGCGCACTGAGCTTTTGCCATTTATTTCCCAAATGTGAGATCCGATCCCCCAAGAAAAAAAAAAAAAAAGACTCATTGTCTACTCTTTTTTATTTTATTTATCCATGCATGCTTTTCCTATTTTCCAGTTTTTTCCCCCCAAATCGAGGGATTTGATTCACAAATATGTTGTGGTCTAAATGCATTCTCTAACCTAATCCCATCCCCCCACCAAAAAAAAAAAAAAAGATTTTCCATTTAAAAAATAAAAATTTTCATTTATTGATTTTGGCGCACTGAGCTTTTGCCATTTATTTCCCAAATGTGAGATCCGATCCCCCAAGAAATGTGATGAAATACCGAAATCCACTCAGATCTGGAAAAAAGTTCCCAAAAAAGTCAAATTCCCTTCTTTTTAAAAAATAAAATAAAATTCCTTCCTCAAATTTCTACGATTTACACACATTGTCTCAAGAGGGTTTTAGACTTACAAGCAGACTGCTGGTATTTATATGGAGTTTTTGTGGTATTTTAAATGTATCGCCCACATAGTGATGTGATGTGTCGGCGATATTTCACTAATGCTTGGAATTTTTAAGAATTTTTGTGTTATTGGTATCGCCAAGCTAGCAATTTTATCTCCTGGGGCAAGTAAAGGGTTTGGTTTCATGAGATTTCTGTGTGAATAATATCATAATATACATTTGTGTGGGTGGATTGGTGGGTGGGAAATGATTCTATGGTAACATCTTCCCCTTGTGGTTGGGGGTGTACTCCCAGGGTAACATTTTCGCTGAAATTATGGTGAATTTTTTTTGTGGACCCCACCCTGATGTATCTATGACATCCACTCCGATCATTAGATGCTCCCTGGCTCGTTTAGCCATGGGCCCAAAAATCAGACCAATGCATGACTTAGGGGTGGGTACACAACAAGAAACAGTTGAGGGGGATGCCCATTCTTGATTTCACAAAGGGCCCACCATATGTGTATATGCCATCCAATCCATTCACCTGAAGCATCTGCCCCAGATGAAGGGAACCCATGCCCATCAGGTTTGTTTTGACACTTTGGTGGATCCCATTTGAAATCAATGGTGGGTGCTGCCTGCTTCTTGCTGCACAGCCTATGTGAGTTTTGGATTGGATTGATTTTTGGGTCACTGGCCAAATGATCCTGGGCAATATAATAGATGGGTTGGATGTCGTCAACACATCAGGGTGGGCCCCACAAAAACCATTACCACTGCAATTTTGTTGGTAATTTACCATGGAATTATTTCCCTACGCCCTAGCATGAAATTCACTTTATGTTGAATGCTTTGCCAGCAGTGCCTACAGTTTTTTACTTTTTTATTTTTATAAATAAAGTTGCTCCAATGATGGAGCAAAACTAATTGCACACTGCTTGAACTGCATTGATAGCAGTGCCTTAAATTGATATATAGAGAAAAAAAAGAAGCTCCGACGGCTGGGTGATAAGGCGGGATATTCTTCTTTATGTATGATACAGAATCATCTGCAAATATTTGATCAAATTTTGCGGTTGCTGGGTTTCCAGAATATGACAGGGATGTTATACAGTTGATTTTGTATCTTTTTAGGAGTTAAGATCTTTCCCATGACCACGCAATGAGATTATTCATGAAGTCCCTATGATAGGTGCAAAGCGTCTCATTCCAGTGGGTCTTGGTGATGATGATCAATGTATTGAAGATGACTTTAATGATTGGTAGGCCATGCTCCCATGGCTTACATTTTTTTGGTTCCCTTACTGTTTTGCCTTTCTAGCTGCTCAGGTAAGATGTGGGTCATTGATGGAGGGATGCTTTTACTTGTGGTTGTTGCTGCACACATTAACTTAAACTTTTTTATTCTTCTAGGTGAGAGTTACTCTGGCTTGAATTGGATCAGTTACTCCAAGATGAGGATGATGCTACAACAGTCCCTACTCCTTATGCTGCTTGAGTTCCCGAATATCGGCTAGTGATTCATGATCCCACAATTTCAGCTTGGGATGATAAATATGCAAACGTGGCAAATGGTAATGCTGCATTTGATATTCACCATCTGCGCAGGTATGTTGGGGCACATACATATTGCAATTTACACGTGAAATGACTGTCTTCTCTCATTTATAAATTCCAGTCGTTAATGTTACTCTGTTCTTTACCTGAAGAGCTAATGTTGCCGTTCAAAGGGAGCTCCATAATCCTGATTCTGACCTCTGTTGCATACATCTGGAGTTTGACATAACAGGCACTGGCCTTATGTAAGTTTGCACCCGCCTTATTAATTGAATTACTTTATGAACTCGTTCATAATCTCCACATTGCATGCTAGCATTAAATCATGTGTCTTGCATCAAATAGTCTCGTCTCAAAAGGGGTGGGGATACCATCATGTGTCTTTTCTTTTTCTTTTTTTTTTTTCTTTTTTTTAAAAAGGGAATTATACAAAAACTACCTACTAAAGAATTTACATTCCGGTACCTTTTTCAAAATGGATTTCAATAAGCTACCCCATTAATTTAAGTAATTATCATTGGAGTACCTTTTTTTAGATTTCTTAACTGAAGTTGGGGTTGGCTGTGTGAGCAAAAGTGGTTTGCAGCTCGAATGGGTCTCACCGTGATGTTTATGTGAAATCCACTCTAACCACTAGGTGCTTTATCCCATGTAAGGCCTAGGGCCCAAAAATAGCCTCATCCGTGATTTAGGTAGACCACACGATTGGAAACACTGTACAAGGCAATGTTCACCTTCCAAACTGTTTCCCTTGGTGTGGCCTACCTGAATCACAGACGGGCCTATTTTTGGGCCCCAAGCCTAAATTTTGGTGTGACATCTAATGGTTGGCGTAAATTTCATATAATCATCACGGCGGGCTTGTAAAAATCAAGGGTGGACATCTCTCCCTCAACTGTTTCCTTTGGTGTGGCCTACTTGAATCATAAACGGCCTGATTCTTTGACCCTGGGCCTAATGTGGGATTACCCATCTAAGTATGGGAGCAGATTTCACATACACATCACTGTGGGCCCCTTGAAAAATCAAGGGCGGGCATTGCTCTCCCAACTATTCCCAGATTTCCCCTGATATATTAAAGCAATTTTACGGGACACCGACCCTTGTTTTTTTGGCAGGTTCCACACCGTGATGTGTTTTTGATGTGTTTTTGAGATCTAATCCGATCATTAGATGTGTATTCCCATGCTAGGCCTAGGACCAAGAAATAGGCTGAATGTGATTCAGGTGGGCCACGCCAAAGGAAATGGTTGGGAGAGAGACATCCACCCTTGATTTTTACAACGCCCACCACGATGATTATATGAGACCCATTCCAACTATAATAATCACCTCCAACCATTAGACGTTACACCAAAATTTAAGCCTAGGGCCCAAACATCAGGTCCATCCATGATTAAGGTGGGCCACACCAATGGAAACAGTTGGGAGGGTGAGTGTGGCCCTATACACTGTTTCCAATCATGTAGTCTACCTGAATCATGGATAGGGCTGATTTTTGTCCCTGGGCCGAACACCGGGTGATGCACCTGGTGGATGGGGTGGATTTCACGTAAACATAACAGTGGGGCCCACCCCATTCGCTGACCCCTTTGCTCACACAGTGGACAACTTCCGTTAACGGAAGGTACATTGATAATTGCTTAAATTAATCGGGTAGCTTATTGAAAACCTTTTTGAAAAAGTTACCAGAATGTAAATTCTATACTAGGTAGGTTTTTTTTTTTTTTGGGTATGAATCCTGGAAAGAAATAACTTTTCATCATCTTTTAAGTTACCCTGGGTTTTCACTTCGGATTCTCTCTGTCACCGTTAAAATAGAACAGAAATTGCTGAAGTTGACTGACCTCATTTGATTCTCATGGATGGTTTTGATTTAAAATCACATTTCATGTGGGTTTTTTATCAGGGCCCAGGTTCCCTACTTCAGTATGCTGGGCAATTAAGTAGACCATCCAAGTGATATTTCTGTGGAAGCTGGAACTTCCCTTGATTATAAAACCAACCAAGAACAAGTCATTAACTGGGTCCTTACTTATGCCTTGGTGGTAGACTCGCAAGTGTTTCAACAAGAAGTTATGGGTTCAAGCACCCATTGTGGTGAAGCATGGGTGTGTGGAGGTGATGTGTAAAAAAAGAAAAAGAAAAAAGAACCAAGTCATTAACAGTACATTCCTGGAATCTGTTTCAGGGAGGTGTAGATTCATCCTAGGCAGAGGCTGTGGTGAAAAATCTCCAGATGGAGGGATGGAATCTTAGAGATGTCTGGTGATCCTTTGTTCCAACAGCCATCTTTTTTGTCATGGCAACATGCCCCCCCGCCTTTCTCCCCAGATATGGTGGTTGGTGTTATCTATTGTGTTCGTTCAACTAAGGCTGTCGGGAAGCATGCCTCGCAAATTCTCCATGGCAATGCTGATGCACGGCTTTACTGCAGAAGACTAACAAGGATCCACAAATGCTTGTGCTTGAGATGCCATGATTTCTTTACACCAGACAACATTCTGAGCTTGCAATGTGTGTATTTCAATGGTTCAAAATCCAGATGAGGATGTCCAAACTAACCCATATTTGAAATGGGAACTCCTTGGATTCGCATGGGTTAGAGGAGCCGAGGGGTGTGGAGGTTTTTACGTTCTGTAAGGAACCCAAAATTTTATTTTATTTTTAAATTTGTAAAAAATGAATAAAGATGAGTACATTGTTCATATGGAAATCTTGATACTGATTGATTGGTTTCTTTCTCTCCTCCATAGGTGGTGACCAACGGAGACAAATGCAGCAATGGTTCCCCTTCAACCAGCAAAAGGCCAAATATTCTATAGCAAGATTTTCCAATATCGGGGATGTCAGATTCAGGTGTCATCGACATAGAGGCTCATCGTATTTTGATCACTGGCCCTTGGTGGCTCACATACCCACAATGAAACCCCCAACAGCTGACTGCATGCTTGGCTTGTGCCTTCTCGGTTTCTCTTTCCATGGGCTGCTGGAAGTAGGCATGCTGGAGCCTCCTATTACGTGCCCTCTTCTATGCAGTGTGACAAATATAGCTGACATTTTGGACTCGTGATATTTGAAAAAATATACCAAGTGTTTCAGAAATATGAGCAGCTTTTGAAATATCACGTTGTTTACTTATGAAATTATTGTGATTTTAACCCAGAAAATAATAAAGCTTGAACAATTCATTTTATACCATTGTAATGACAGCTTAAACAATTCATTTTACATGGAGTGTCTTGCTTGCGTCCCCACTTTCATGGGGATGTTAGCAACGTGCCCAATCCTTTCCATTCATTCATGCAACTAGGAGCAAACCATAGAGCAAAAATCATGCCAATGTGGTGATGCTGAGCTTCAGATTAATAGCATGAAAATGGAATCAAAATATGTCCAATCTTCATCTTGAAACATGTGGTGGATAGATCCCACTCCATTTTTCTTATGATTCTAAGGTAATACTATGATTTGATGATTCCAACCATGTGATTTATTGATCGTGGGCAACGGATGGTTGTAACAAATTGGCCCCATTCCAAGGGGTAGGATCTTTGAACCAGCGTGATTCTTGCAGCATGGCTTGCTCCGAGTTGCATGAATGAATGAATGGTTTAGGTCGACGATAGATCATCCCATGTGCCATTTAAAAGGTTGGGGGATGTTGCTAACATCCTCTATGTTAGCAAAACCTCTCTCTCTCTCTCTCTCTCTCTCTCTATATATATATATATATATACACACAAAAAATTTTTAACGAATGATTTATTTTTGGTTAGAATTTTCCAATAATATCCTGAGAAAATTTTCAGAATATGAAATCTGTTGAGAAGATTCCTGGCTGAGAAATGTCACTGTGCTTCTATGAACCAAAGATACCAAGAAAATTCAATGAACCCCACTAATTTCTCCTTTGTAATTTCCAATAATCTGAAGCTTGCTTGAATGGCCAGAAGTGGATGCGCACTGAATGTGTCCTGTTTCGCAGCCACGCCAATGCCAGATGGTACCTTGGTTGGTGACATGCTGGATTCCTAATATGAGATGATTTTTTTATTCAATGTTCCAATCCTCTCGATTGATCCAATCCATCGTTTTTTTTTTTCGTAGCTATCGTTTTTCCAATCCATGTATGATTGAGCAACGAATATTCCATCTTTAAAATCATAAGCAATCCATGATGGTCTCAAACAAATAGTAGATAAAATTGTGGATTGGACTTATTTCTGTGTACATGATCTTAACGGCCCATATTAAAGACCATTGATAAAATGTGAGTTGGAGCCAATGGAGAGTGTAGATCATTGGATTGGACAGTCCAAGTGCCCCACTACAACTAGGAGAACTACAGCTCCGAGAGCACCTGAGCATCTCCACAGGAATAGGCCCCTCTTTTCTTTTTTTTGAGAATTAGCCTCAACTGATCCCAACCATGCACATTCGGTGGGCTGAAGCAGTACTGAAATGAAGGGTCTAAATCAGTTCAATGACGTATGGATGATACCAGGGGCAAGGTTTTGATCCGAGGTTCCATAGTCTGCTGATAGTATCAGTTCCCGATTGTACAAATCTCTATCTTGAAGTTTTCATCTATGGAGAGAGAGAGAGAGAGAGAGAGAGAGAGAGAGAATCACATCACATCCTGCGTAAGAAGAATACTTAGCCATTGAATGCATTCTTCATCCGTGCACGCTTTGTTCTTCTTACATGTAGAACTTCGCATTTCTTATTTCGTATATAATAATAATGAGGAGCCTATAGACAACAAAACGTGTATAGAAATAACTTTGAATAAATAATATCCTCTATCTATGAATCGTTGTCTATGATATTTCATTGCTTGCATACTCTATGCACCAAAGCATTTTGAGCACCCGAAAAAAACTTGCAGATCCTTTTCGGCAAGGAATAATCTGCAAGATGGGGATGGGTCATTTTCCATGTCATCGGCAGCTGACCATATGTACACACCTCTTTCTTGCCTGCTCCCTGGAACTGTGTTATCCAATACAAATGCCACCAAGAGCGCCACGACCATGTTCATCGACAAAAGCGCATTTATAGCATAATCGAACTACCACCCAAATCACAAAAGAAATTAGCCTTCCCAGAGAGGATTCCAGGTAATAAAATAAAGCTATAAGAAAGTGTTTGAATTTCTCTGACAGTTGGTGAAGATCATGATCAAGCAAAAGAAGTAAAACCAAAGCTCTGAACCATGGTTTGATGTATAATCCAAAGGTCGGTATATATTGCCTGATACATGCAGCTATCACCAATGAACGATACAGCTTTATCAACCCGAAACAAGTCCAATACAGGAGTGATATGACCCAGTATCAGTGGTGACCTGTATGGTACACCGGAACCAATTTGTAAACCTTGCTCAGGACTGTGAGGGGGGCATGATCGCTGTTGTGTGAAATTTATAGACATTCATACACACATCCATTTTAAACTATGTATGGAGACTTCATAAATCCTGCATTCGCACGAATCCACAGGAATACCAGCATGACTACCCCTGATGGCATTTTCATAATTATAAACAACTAGAGCATGTAATGCATGGAAAACCATATGGATAAAATGCATCATGGAGTTCGTGTAGCATGTAAGTTAGTCATATGGTATATCCATCATGCATGCCTCTCTGTATGTATGCATATCATGCAGGTGGAGTGACTCAAGAAGCTTGAAGATTGGGCAACTGCCAATAGTCTCTTGCAGCTGCACCCACCCTTTGTGCGTGTGCTTGGTACGTATGTACATATAAAGTGATAGATGTATGAATGTTGGATAAATGCGTAACAAATCATTCATCCTCCCACATTTGCTCGCATATGCCTCAGACCAGTCTACCATCTACCCATCCTCTCGTGGGACAGGAATTGCCTACTGACATTGCCAGTAGCAACTTGCTATGGACGGTGCTCTGTGGGCCCCCACCATGATGTACGTGTTTTATCCACGCCGTTCATCCATTTTGCCAACTCATTTTAGAGCACGAGACAGAAAATGAAGCCTACCAAAATCTGAGGTGGAGCACACCACAGGAAACAGTGGGTGATTGGACGCCCACCACTAAAAATTCGTGGGGGCCACGAAAGTTTTGGATCAAGCTGATATTTGTGTTTTCCCTTCATTCTGGTCTTTGTGACCTAATCAACAAGTTGGATGGAAAATAAACATAACAGCAGGCCCTAGGAAGTTTTTAATGGTGAGCGTTTTAATCACCACCATTGTCCCTCTGGTGTGGTCCACCTGAGACTCTAATCTGTCTCGTTTTTGGGCTCATGGGCTAAAATGAGGTGGAAAATTTGATGAATGGTGTCCAGTAGCGATGTGGCTACTGGCAGTGTCAGTACACAATCCGCGTCCCCTCTCATGCGTGCATGTATGGGCCTGTGCCTGTTTGTGTCCATGCACACATGTGTGGGTGCATGCATGTGCATGTGTTGGCATATGGGTGTGTGCCTATAGGTGACTACGTCATGTCTTACTGCTATACTGCCACTGTGGACCGGTCCGTTTGATGCTGCTGCATAAGGAATATAATAGCTTGGCAGCACAATGCTGGTAATAGGCTGATATTGCTGAAAATACGCAGGCACTGAAAAAGACATAAACAAGGTAAAACCAACAATGATTATGTTTCTTGAGCTTGCTGTTTGGCCATATTGCAAAGTCGATAAACCCAGTGCTGCAACCAGGGCCCATGTGAAGCACAGTACGGAGGCAGCCAAGGCCTGCGGTATCGAAGCAAGAATCGCACCCACTTTTCCTGCCAAATGAAAACTCAAGAAATGAGACTAATACAATAAAACTGCATTAGGGGAGTATGAAATAGGTCAGCGCCTGTCTGTGGTACAATCGATTAGAGAGAGAGAGAGAGAGAGAGGAGAGAGAGAGAGAGAGAGAGAGAGAGAGAGAGAGAGAGAGAGAGAGAGAGAGAGAGAGAGAGAGAGAGAGAGAGAGAGAGAGAGAGAGAGAGAGAGAGAGAGAGGAGAGAGAGAGAGAAGAGAGAGAGAGAGAGAGAGAGAGAGAGAGAGAGAGAGAGAGAGAGAGAGAGAGAGAGAGAGAGAGAGAGAGAGAGAGAGAGAGAGAGAGAGAGAGAGAGAGAGAGAGAGAGAGAGAGAGAGAGAGAGAGAGAGAGAGAGAGAGAGAGAGAGAGAGAGAGAGAGAGAGAGAGAGAGAGAGAGAGAGAGAGAGAGAGAGAGAGAGAGAGAGAGAGAGAGAGAGAGAGAGAGAGAGAGAGGAATATGCATTTCAATTCCACTACTTGATTTAAAATAAGGTGCATTTAGAATCATAGCCTGCTGATTGTGTGCCTACAAGCATTAATACGGCGCTTATTTG